>CM059436.1:5349940-5839940 GCA_030390025.1 Squalus acanthias | reverse complement strand
TGGAGGTGGGGGCTACTGAGGCAGGGCAGAGGACGGCAATGTTGTGGTGGTGGAACGGGATTTGGTTTTGATGATGGAATGGATGTGGGGTTTAAAATTCAGTTCAGGGTTAACAGGACACTTGAAGCATCATTTTTAATACTCTGTGGTATCCTTGAGGATGATCCTGGTGGCTGCATGTACCTAAAAGTACTGATGCTCAGCCGGAGTCCACTGGGTGTCTGACAGGTGTCAGTAGCCAAGGCTGCAAACAGTGTCCTTAGTCACCGAGCAGACAATGGCCTAGAAATTTGGGTGGCCGGCTTGCCGCGGGGGTAAGGATCGCGCGCGATATCACCTACCGCGCCTGCCGTCCTTGTTTGCCCCCGCAGGAACTTCGGGTCCTGGGCCTCTCCCAAGAGCCGGCGCGCAGTGCTTGCATGTTCCAGGGGCGCAGTTAATGCGATGCGACCCCTGGGATCACGTGGGCCATGGAGAGCCAATGGCAGCAGACCATCTTTCATTCATAGATTTGACAGACCTGTCAAATCTGTGAATTGAAATCGACCCCAAAAGAACAGCTAAACCTCAAATACATTTTTTAAAAAACCATCACATTAATAAAATAACTATAGTTAAATAAATTAACCACTTTAAACAAAAATTTAAATTTTTGAAAAAATTTAAATTCTTTTTAAGTTATAAAAATAAACTTACCTTTCTTTAAAGTCTCTAAAAAAAGATAAACCTGTTGAAATATTTTTTAAATTATACTTAATTAACTACTTACCTTGTTCAAAAGGGGTCTTACGCCTCCTTTTTACTTGTGTAGAATCTTCCATACTTACCCTCGCGTTGAAACCTGAAAAAAAATCTAAGTGTGCTGCGTGCGCACAACCTCTAGTGCGCACGCGGTTCACTTAGGAACCGCCCCCTTCGCCATACCGGAAGTGCCGGTTTCCCGCGCATGCGCAGTGCATGCAGCAAACCGGCACTTCGGGAATGAATATGGGTGAGTACACAGTGCGTACTCACCCGAGAACGGCCGAATTTTTGGGCCATTGATTCCATCTCCTTTGTCACTCAAATAATGCAGGAACCTTGATTGCCTGAGGTTTCTTTTACCCATTTACTCTAGAAATTAGTGTTTCAGTCTACTCTTATTGGTGAGCACGAGTTTCCTATGCTCTGAGATTGCCTTCTCTTGCCCTGATACATACCTAAGTTTCATAGCAAGCCCAGGATAGTCAATAAAGACCCCTTTTCCTTGAACAATACTTCAGCGGCTGGTTGTAAACCAAACTCAAGGGTATACCTCTCTCGACCCCTCCACTGTCTCTAAATTGTCAGACTGATTGTCCAACATCCAGTACTGGGTGAGCAGAAATTTCCTCCAACTATATAATGGGAAGACCAAAGCCATTGTCTTTGTTCCCCGCCACAAGCTTCGTTCCCTAGCAACCGACTCCATCTCTCTCCCTGGCAACTGTCTGCGGCTGAACCAGACTGTTTGCAACCTCGGAGTCGTAATTGGCCCCGAGATGAGCTTCCGACTGCATATCTGCGCCATCACTAAAACCACCTATTTCCACCTCTGTAACATCACCCGACTCTGCCCCACCTCCGCTCATCTGCTGCTGAAACCCCCATCCATGCCTTTGTTACCTCTAGACTTGACTATTCCAACACACTCCTGGCTGGCCTCCATTTTCCACCCTCCGTAAACTTGAGGTCATCCAAAACTCTGCTGCCCGTGTCCTAACTCGCACCAAGTCCTGTTCACTCATCACCCCTGTGCTCGCTGACCTACATTGGCTCCCGGTTAAGCAAGGCCTCGATTTTAAAAGTCTCATCCTTGTTCCCAAATCCCTCCATGGCTTTGCCCCTCCCTATCTCGGCAACCTCCTGCAGCCCTACAGCCCTGCGAGATATCTGCGCTCCTCTAATCCTGGCCTCTTGCACATCCCCGATTTTAATCGCTCCGCCATTGGTGGCTGTGCCTTCAGCTGCCTGAGCCCCAAGCTCTGAAATTCCCTACATAAACCTTACCGTCTCTCTACCTCTCTCTCCTCTAAGATGCTCCTTAAAACCTACCTCTTTGACCAAGTTTTTGGTCATCTGTCCTAATATCTCCTTATGTGGCTCGGTGTCAAATCTTGTTTGATAAACGCTCCTGTGAAGCGCCTTGGGACGTTTTACTATGTTAAAGGTGCTTTATAAATACAAGTTGTTGTTGTATTCTCCTTGTCTTCTGAAGTCAACAGAACAAAAATAGGCTTTAATTACCAAACAAGTTTATTTAACAGTGATGCAAGTGAATCGTAGCAGTAATATAACAAATGTTCTTTTACAGTAACTGTTAAACTTTGCCAGTTCCTCCTATAGTAGAAAATAAACAGTTTGAAACTCGTTCTAAACTGTAATTGACTTCCGTATGTAGTGTTTCTCTTTTTATCTTCTTAATAATGTGGAAGTTATTTAGTTTACATAGGATATATGGCGCAGAAACAGGCCATTCGGCCCTAACCAGTCCATGCTGGCGTTTATGCTCCACACGAGCCTCCTCCTGTCTTTCCTCATCTAAATCTATCAGCGTAACCCTCTAATTCCCTTCTCCCTCATATGCTTGTCCAGCCTCCCCTTAAATGCATCTATACTATTCGCTTCAACCACTCCCTGTGGTAGCGAGTTCCACATTCTCACCACTCTCTGGGTAAAAATGTTTCTTCTGAATCCCCTATTGGATTTCTTGGTGACTATCTTATATTGATGGCCTCTAGTTTTGCTCTTCCCCACAAGTGGAAACATTCTCTCTGTATCCACTCTATCAAAACTTTTCATAATTTTAAAGACCTCTATTAGGTCACCCCTCAGCCTTCTTTTTTCAAGAGAAAAGAGACCCAGCCTGTTCATCCTTTCCTGATATGTATACCCTCGCATCATCCTTGTAAATCTTCTCTGCACCCTCTCCAGTGCCTCTATATCCTTTTTATAATATGGCGACCAGAACTGTACGCAGTTAAGTCTCTTCAGAGGATTCAGGCAGATGCTGTTTGAAAGCTCCAGATAGACTCCAGTCTCTTCGAAAGCTTCAGATAAGTTCACTGAATTGTAAAAGGCAGTTTGATAAATATCTTTGAAACAGTTATTGGGCATTCATCAATTTAAAGTATCGTCTGCTAATGTCAGGAAGCAGCTGCCAGTTAAGCACATATTTGAACAAAAGGGCAGCAGTTCCTCAGAACGACACTGAAATCTCAGCCCAGGTCCTCCAATTCTGGCCTCTTGCACATCTCTGATTTTAATCACTTCACCATTGGTGGCCGTGCCTTCAGCTGCCTAGGCCCTAAGCTCTGGAATTCCCTCCCTAAACCTCTCCGCCTCTCTAACTATCTCTCCTCCTTTAAGATGCTACTTAAAAGCTAACTCTTTGACCAAGCTTTTGGTCATTTGCCCTAATATCTCCTTATGTGGCTCGGTGTCAAATTTTGTTTGATAACAGCTCCTGTGAAGCGCCTTGGGACCTTTTCTCATGCTAAAGTCGTTATATAAATACAAGTTGTTGTTGTTCTGGAGTGGGGCTTGAGCCCATGACCTTCTGACTCGGAGGCAGCAAGAACGCAACCACTGTGCGCTGGTCACCTTTCTCAATGTTGTTGTGACCAGATGTGTCTGGGACAGGTAGTTTGGTGAGGATGATGTCAAATAGGTTATTTCCTTCCATTGTTTCCCTCACACCTGGCACAGGCCCAGTCTAGCAGCTATGTCTTTTTTTTAATATTCGTTCATGGGATGTGGGCATCGCTGGCAAGGCCAGCATTTATTGCCCATCCCTAGTTGCCCTTGAGAAGGTGGTGGTGAGCCGCCTTCTTGAACCACTGCAGTCCGTGTGGTGAAGGTGCTCCCACAGTGCTGTTAGGGAGGGAATTCCAGGATTTTGACCCAGCGACGATGAAGGAACGGCGATATACTTCCAAGTCAGGATAGTGTGTGACTTGGAGGGGAACTTGGAGGTGGTGGTGTTCCCATGCACCTGCTGTCCTTGTCCTTCTAGGTGGAAGAGGTCGCGGGTTTGGGAGGTGTTGCTGAAGAAGCCTTGGCGAGTTGCTGCAGTGCATCTTGTAGATGGTACACACTGCAGCCACGGTACTCCTGCAGCAATGTCCTGGGGCTGTGATGATTGACCTCCAACCACCACAACCATCTTCCTTTGTGCTAGGTATGACTCCAACCAGTGGAGAGCCTTCCTCCCGATTCCCATTGACCAGTTTTACTAGGGTGCCTTGATGCTACACTCGGTGAAATGCTGCCTTGATGTCAAGGGCAATCACTCTCACCTCACCTCTGGAATTCAGCTCCTTTGTCCATGTTTGTTCCATGAGGTCGGGAGCTGAGTGGTCTTGGCAGAACCCAAACAGTGAGCAAGTTATTGGTGAGTAAGTGCCGCTTGATAGCACTGTCGATGACACCTTCCATCACTTTGCTGATGATTGAGAGTAGACTGATGGGGCGGTAATGGGTTGGATTGGATTTGTCCTGCTTTTTGTGGACAAGACATACCTGGGCCGTTTTCCACATTGTCGGATAGATGCCAGTGTTGTAGCTGTATTGGAACAGCTTGGTTAGAGGCGCGGCTAGTTCTGGAGCACAAGTCTTCAGCACGACAGCCGGGATGTTGTCGGGGCCCATAGCCTTTGCTGCATCCAGTACACTCAGCCGTTTCTTGATATCACGCGGACTGAATCGAATTGGCTGAAGACTGGCTTATGTGGTGGTGGGGACCTCAGGAGGAGGCCGATATGGATCATCCACTCGGCACTTCTGGCTGAAGATGGTTGCAAACGCTTCAGCCTTGTCTTTTGCATTCACGTGCTGGGCTCCACCATGATTGAGGATGGGGCTATTCATGGAGCCTCCTCCTCCCGTTAGTTGTTTAATGGTCCAGCACCATTCACGACTGGATGTGGCAGGACTGTAGAGCTTTGATCAGATCCATTGATTGTGGGATCGCTTAGCTCTAACTATAGAATGCTGCTTTCGCTTTCTAGCATGCGTGTAGTCCTGTGTTGCAGCTTCCCCAGGTTGGCACCGCATTTTTAGGTACCAGCTCGGTCAATGGTGGTACTACTGAGCCACTCTTGATGGTTGACAAGGAAGACTCCCACCCAGAGTACACTCTGTGTCCTTGCTTTTTATCCGAGCTTCCTCCAACTGCTCTTCAGCATGGAGGCGCACTGATTCATCAGTTGAAGGTGGGATGTCGGACGTGGCCTTGTTTGACCTGAAGCTATGAGACTTCAATGCGACCAGGGTAAATGTTGAGGACTCCCAGGGCCACTCCCTCTCAGCTGTATGTCACTCTGCCCCCACCTCTGGTGGCTCTATCCTGCTAACGGGTCAGGACATACCCAGGGTTGATAATAGAGGTGTCTGGGTTATTAGCTGATCGATATGATTCTGTGGGAACGACTATATTGTTTGACTCGTCTCCGGGACAGCTCTCAGAACTTAGGCCACCAGCCCCCAGAGGCTAGTGAGGAGAACTTTGCAGAGTCAACTGGGCTGAGTTTTTGCTCTGATATGATGCTTGGACTCGTTGATGATAGGTCCGTTAGATTTTCCTATTATTATTGAACCCTGTACCAATTGCTTTGCAACCGGGTAGCTTGCTAGGCCACTTCAGAGGGCGTTAAGCGTCATGGGGGTAGATCTTAACCTTTGGCTGGCCAACGGGGCAGTGGGGAATTGGGGGGGGAGGGGGAGCACGCTAGTGGGCCACCCATTCCGCCGGTAAAGTGATCCCCCCCTTGATTTTGAGGCTGCGGCCTTGTTTAAATTCCCCGGGCGAGCTTCAGCGTGCCAAACAGACGTCCCAGCACAGCTTGCCAGATTGTAGACTGAAGGTCGGCTGACACTGGCACGGCAGGTTTGGTGGGAGGTGGGTTTGGGTGTTGCGATCGTGGAGGGTGGGGGTCCCGGGGCGGCAGCGGCCCAGATTATTTTTTTTTTATGGGCCCCGGGGGTGGTCTCTGAGGCCCACCAAAATTATTTCAAGACTTGCCTCCAGCGGGCCTCTTCTCTGCCATCGCCCATGCACTGCACAGCCTCCGACCAGTTCCTACCTGAAATGGCGCTCGGGGGTCCTAGTTACGCCATGGGAATCCCATTTTCCACAATAAGAGGGGCCTATCGCCTGAAATAGGTGGGCGCTTTGGACCCCCCGACGGTCGGCCCCTTTTAAAATGGAGCCCGCTGCATCGCCGGTGTTAACAGGGGCGCTGAGGTGACCGGACCCATGTTACCACCCCGTTAATGCCAGTTCAGGGCACTCAAAATCGACCCCATGTCGTGCTAAATCAATGCAGTTTGTGCTGTGCAGTCCCAAATTCTCAGACTCAAACGCGATGCATCATTATGAATCGTTCTCGCCCCACCAGAGGCGCAAGCCCAAGACAGGCCGAAGAAAAAATGGCTGTAAGTCACTGAAGCAAAAAAAAATGACATAAACATGTAAGAAAGGGAGAGAGTTGTTGCTCTCCAATGCCTTCGTGTAAGCAGGGTCAGTCTGTCCTTTTCTCCATGAATTAAAGAATTTGCTGCAGTGTTTATACTGGCAGAGGAGCAGCATCATAAATTTCAAAGTTTATTTGCAATCAGCTCCCCCGATGGGTCAGTTGGTAAGTGCATCGGCCACAGAGTCCGGCAAGTCCCACTTTCAATCTCCAGTCGGTGCTGCGGTAGCTGAGCTCAGCTAGTGTTGGCCTCAGCATCAGTGGCCCGCGGAGCGAGGGAAGAAAGCAGCCATGGTGCATCGTTCCTTCTCGTCGCTCTCGACCCCTGTGTGGTATTCGACAAGGCCAAACAATGCCCTTCTCATCCATCGCCTTGCCTCTGTTGGTCAGCTCCATGGGAGTGTCCTCGCCTGGTCCCACCCCTACCTGCTCCAGTGCATCTCCAGAGCTGGCTGCTCATCCTGCCCCTGACACAGTTACCTCCGGAATTCCCCAAGGGAACATCCTTGGCCTCTTTTCCTTCTTCACCTGTGTCTTGCCCCTCGGTGTCCATTGTCCACAGCTTCCATGCGAGTGGCGACGACACCCAGCTCTACCGCACCGCCACTTCCCGCGACCCTATGACCGCCCCGCTCTGCTGTCAAGGCTGTCTGTCATGGTTTGAGTCAAAGGTTCCTCCAATTTGAATATCAGATAAACTGTAGCCAATATTTTTTGTTGGACCCATCATGAACTTTGCTCCCTCACCACTAACTCCATCCCACTTCCTGGTCACTTGCTTGGACTGAATGGAGCCATGGCGTTCTGTTCAACCCAGAGCTGAATTTCAAACAGTGTACATCACGTCATACCCATTGTTTCTTTCCATCTCTGCAACATCGCTCACCTCAGCCCCTATTTCACTCCTTGTGTCTCTGAAACCCCTAATATACGTTAAGGAGCTGAGGGCTTTGCCCATAATAGTGGGGTGAGGGTCAGAGATATAAAGGGTTTGATAATGAGGATGAGGATTTTTAATTCAGTGTGTTGGAAGACAGGAAACAAACATAGGTCAGTGAGGATGGGGGTAAAGGGGGATAGGCACTTAGCACGGGATAGAATGCCACCTATAGACTTGATTTTGCCAATGTTCTCCTTGCTGGCCTTGACGATAACTCAGCTTCCCACATCCTATCTCGAACTCACATGGAGTGAATCAAATTGTCCGAAGACTGGCATCTGTGATGGTGGGGACCTCAGGAGGAGGCTGAGATAGATCATCCACTTGGCACTTCTGGCTGAAGATGGTTGTGGACGCTTCAGCCTTGTCCGTTGCACTCACGTGCTGGGCTCCGCCTTTACTGAGGATAGGGACATCCATGGAGCCTCCTCCTCTCATTGCTTAATTGCCCACCACCATCCACAATTGGATTTAGCAGGGCTTTGACCTAATCCATTGGTTGTGGGATCACTTAGCTCTGTCTATCACATGCTGCTTCCACTGCTTGACATGCATGTAGTTCTGGGTTGTAGCTTCACCGGGTTGGCACCTCATTTTCAGGTATGCCAGGTGCTGCTCCTGGCATTCTCTTCTGCACTCCTCATTGAACCAGGGTCAGTCATGTGGCTTGATGGTGACGGAGGAGAGAGGGACATGAGATTATAAATTGTGGTGGTATATAATTCTGCTGCTGCTGTTGATGGCCCACAGCGCCTCATGGATGCCCAGTTGTGAGCTGCTAGATCTGTTTTTAATCTATCCCATTTCGCACGGTGGTAGTGCCACACAACACGATGGAGGGTGTCCTCTGTGTGAAGACGGGACTTGCTTTCCACAAGGACTGTGCGGTGGTCACTCCTACCAATGCTGTCATGGACAGATGCATCTGCTAGTGCCAACACTTCATTTCTAGACTTTTTAAAAACTGAATTCAAATTCTGAAGCTGCCAATGGTGGGAATTTAACTCACAGTCTCTGGATTATAGATTATTTGTCCAGTGACATAACCATGACACTGCTGTACCCTACGTCTTCTCAATGCTAAAGATAGGACATCATTTGTCAGCCCACTGTCCTATTTTGTCTATATTTGCCTCAAGCGTCTGTAGTTACAGTGTGTTGCGTATGTAAAAGACAATATAGACTCTCCATTCAGTGACTCATGCAAATACAAAGCTGTTTGCCAGCTCCTGTGTGCAAAAAAACGATTGTGCATTTCATGATGACAGGCACAATTTCACTCACAACTGAATCAATCTCTAGATAGCTATCTGTACAATAGATAGATAGATAGGCACAGACAGATAGATAGATAGACAGAGAGAGAGAGAGAGAGAGACAGATAGCTAGATAGACAGATAGATAGACAGAGATAGATAGATAGACAGACAGACAGATAGCTAGATAGACAGATAGATAGACAGAGATAGATAGATAGGCACAGACAGATAGATAGATAGACAGACAGACAGATAGATAGATAGGCACACAGACAGATAGATAGACACACAGATAGATAAATAGACAGAGAGAGAGAGATAGACAGATAGATAGATAGACAGATAAACAGATAGAGAGATAGATAGATAGACAGATAGATAGATAGAGATAGACAGATAGACAGATAGATAGGCAGATAGACAGATAGATAGACAGATAGACAGATAGATAGATAGACAGAGAGAGATAGAGATAGACAGATAGATAGATAGACAGATAGATAGATAGATAGAGAGATAGATAGATAGACAGACAGACAGACAGAGTGGAATCTAGTGTGTATCCATCGAACTTCAGATGCCACACTTCAAAGGGCCAAAGATCATTTCCTGCTGGCAGTTCTGGCCTGGATAGCCTGGCCTCTCTGCTCAGGTGTCGGGTATTAACAAGCTACCAATCTATGGAAACCTCCTGCAATAATTAGCCAGCAATAGACCCCCAGCATGTGCCTGATTAGACCAGCTTTCCACAGGGACTACCTGGGTTGTGGATTGAAGGCACAGTCCAGATTAAACTAAAGCTTCCTCTTCCCAGCTTAACTTCAGAATCATGCTCCAGACACAACACTATCTTACATAGAATTACATAGAATTTACAGCTCAGAAACAGGCCATTCAGCCCAACCAGTCTGTGCTGATGTTTATACTCTACACGAGTCTCCTCCCATTCCATCTGCCTCATCTCAGCCTTTCAGCACATCAACATAGTGCCTCCGTGATCTACTCCCTAGTTTCCTTGAGTATGCTTGGGTGCATACCATCCAGATCAGGGGTTCTATCCTCTTGCTAGTTTGTCAATTTATTTCTCCCTTTCTGTACCAACTGTATTAATATTCTTTATAGCTTATCCTCTATTGAAGTGTTTATTTCATTACTGTCTTTAGTAAAAACTGACGCAAAGTAGTTATTCAATATTTCTGCCATTTCTCTGTCATTACCTGTGAGTTTATCTTGCTTATGCTTTAATGTTCTTTTGTTATTTATGTGTCGATAGAACACTTTATTATTTCTTTTTATCTGTGAGCAATGCCATGGTAGCTCAGCTAGAACAGATTCGAAGAAAACTGTTTGGGGTTGGAACAAAATAAAATGAAGGATGCAGATTTTAATTTTTACTTTCTTCTTTCGAGGGGATTGCATATTCTCCCTGTCTGGCCTGTTAATTAACATCAAGTCGAGGGATGTTATCGTTAAGGAATAGTGTCCTTTCCTTTCTCAGGTTCCTAGTGTTAGCATCACGTCGGGTATACCAAACTCAGAAAGCACCCCTTAGTGAGAGTCTGATTCCCACACTAGCCGCCTCTGGCCTCTCTAAGTGAGATTGGCAATTCAGTGCCAAATTAGTGCTGAATTACCGTACTTTGTAGACCATTAGGAATTGGCTCGAGACTGCCCAAGCTGATCTCTTTGGGCTGGGTTTGAACCATACTTCCAAACTTGAAAGGCCAGTGTCTAGTCAAATCCACTTTTTCTTGCTGTAATATTTTTTCTCTTGTTCTCCTTGGGCTTTAAAAAAAAATGTTGATGGGAGGTGGGTGCTTCTGACAAGGCCAGCGTTTATTGCCCATCCATCCCGAGTTGCCCTGAGAAGGTGGTGGTGAGCCTTCTCCTTGAAACCCTGCAGTCCGTGCGCTAAAGGTGCTCCCACAACGGTGCACTCCTCAATTTTGACCCAGCGGCGATGAAAGGAATGGACGATATATATCCAAATCAGGGTGGTGTGTGGTTTGGTGGGAGGACTTGGAGTTGATGATTCCATTGTCATGGTGATGGGTGTTCCCACAATGCACCTTTCAACCAAGCGGGCAGGTGCACAATGTGTTCCCGGCCTGCCAACAATAACCTTTGCAAAATAGCCTGCTAGGGATTGACTAAGCGTGACTATCCTCTCTGATTGGAGAAGCTGCAGCCTCTGGACCTGATCAACCCAATGCCTTTGCCTGCTCTGTGGCACTGAATTGTGGCACGTTAACACTGTCGCCCCGGAACACAATCTCCTTTTATACCCACTAGAATAGGACTAGAATACAAGGGGGTAGAAGTTATGCTGCAGCTGTACAAAGCCCTGGTTAGACCACACCTGGAGTACTGCGAGCAGTTCTGGGCGCCACACCTTAGGAAGGATATATTGGCCTTGGAGGGAGTGCAGCGAAGGTTTACCAGAATGATACCCGGACTCCAAGGGTTAAATTATGAGTCGAGATTACACAAATTAGGATTGTATTCCCTGGAATTTAGAAGGTTAAGGGGTGATCTGATCGAAGTTTTCAGGATATTAAGGGGAACAGGTAGGGTAGATAGAGAGAAACTATTTCCGCTGGTTGGGGAGTCGAGGACTAGGGGGCATAGTCTAAAAATTAGAGCCAGACCTTTCAGGAGTGAAATTAGGAAACACTTCTACACACAAAGGGTGGTAGACGTTTGGAACTCTCTTCCGCAAACGTCAATTGATGCTAGATCAATTGTTAATTTTAAATCTGAGATTGATAGATTTCTGTTAACCAAAGGTATTAAGGGATATGGAACCAAGGCGGGTATATGGAGTTAGGTCGCAGATCAGCCATGATCTCATTGATTGGCGGAACAGGCTCGAGGGGCTGAATGGCCTCCTCCTGTTCCTATGTTCCTCTATTCCAATGATATTGCTCCCCTGCTGCCTCAGTCAGTAAATGTGCTCCCCAGTGTTGGACTGAGACGCACAGGACCCGGAAGGTCCTAGGTTGTATCCTTGGTCTGTGTTGAGCTTGTTGATCTCACCCGCGGCAGCAGCCGGGGAGCCACAACTGGCCCGCAGTAACGCACAGGGTGAAAACAGCCGGGGTTTCTGCTCCTAACCACTATCCAGTCACCCAACAACAACTTGCATTTATATAGCACCTTCAACACAGTAAACTGTCCCACGGCGCTTCACAGGAGTGTTATCAGACAAAAAATTGACACCGAGCCAAAGAAGAAGACATGAGGACAGGTGACCAAACGTTGGGCCAAAGAGGTAGGTTTTACGGAGCATCTTAAAGGAGGAAAGAGAGAGGCGGAGAGACGGAGAGGTTTAGGGAGGGACTTCCAGAGCTTAGGGCCTAGACGGCTGAAGGCACATGCTGGAAACTGCCTGCTTGTAGATTTGGAAAAGATTTGCCTTGAGTGCCTCTGCAGTTGAATAGCCAACACTTAGGCCACGATTTTGCTGGTGCTCAGAGGGCGGGTCTGGAGGCGGGTCCGCAGTCAAAATCGAAATGATTGACAGCGGGTTGGGAGATCGCTCCGAACCCGCCTCCATGTAAGTTTCCAAAGTGTCGGGTCTGCGATTTCAGAACAGACCCGACACCAAGCGGCGGGGGAGGCATTTATGATAGTTAAATGCTTGTTAAACGCTTGCTAACTGCAGGAAACTTTTGTTTATCCGGCACCCAAATATCCGGAATTCTCGCTTAACCGGCAAAAATCATCCTCTGAAAACTCCTCTCAAATAACCGGCAATGTTGCCGAGTCGCAGTCGAGTCTCCGCGAATGCCGTGTCCTCCGAAAACTCCTCTCAAATAACCGGCAATGTTGCCGATCCCGAGTCCGAGTCCGAGTCCGCGAACGCCGATTTAGTCAGTAGGGGTAGTTTGCAAAAGTACCCAAATACTGTATACTGCACATTTCTTGATTTATTTATTTTTCTTTGTTAAAAATAGCCTCGGTAGATATAACTCTCCGTTATCCGGTACTTTCGATAAACCGGCACCATGCCGGTCCCGTCGGTGCCGGTTAATAAAGAGTTTCCTGTACTATTTTGCCAGCCTATTTCTATTTTGCCACATTTTTTAATGAAGTTTACGTCGTTCGGAGATCACGTCAGGTAAGTCGGTCGGAAGTTCAATCGAGCTGAATAGTTCACAGCTGCAAATGTAGTGCAAAAGCTAACATTTCACCTCTGTTCACTTTCCAATGTCAGAAGTTGCTGATTTCAGGATTTGGAAGACACATTTGATCTTTATTGAGGCTGTAAGTGTGTGGTGTAAACTCTATATTCACTGTCACCTCCTTGGAATAACCTCTCTCCCCATTGACAGATTGCTTCTAACATCTCATCCTCACCTGCCATACATAACAGCAGAATGGGAATGATTTATACTCTCTCACCCTGGTCCTCAGAACTTGACCACAATCAGCCGCAGCAGCAACAACAGAACCAGGCACACCAGCAGCACCGACAACAAGAGCGCCAACCTTCTCCTTAACCACCTGCTGCTGCACAGGGCATAGGGCATCAGCGCAGGGCTGCACCACGCCGCAGGAGATACCCCCAACACAGGGTATACAGGCCGAGGATGAGCTTCCTCAACATGACTGAGCAGCAGTGCCAAAGGAGGCTGAGACTTTCGCGACAGGTAGTCGCAGACATTTGCACAATCCTCGATCAAGACCTGCAGCCCAGAGGAGCGGGTGGGGCACCCCTTACCAGTGGTTGTCAAAGTCACCACCGCCCTCAGCTTCTTTGTGTCAGGCTCCTTCCAGGGATCTGCAGCAGACAGTAGCGGCATCTCCCAGCCGGCCGCCCACAGATGCATCACGCAGGTTACCGATGCCCTCTGACAAGTCCGCCAATTATATCCACTTTTCCACTGATGAAGCCAGTGTTACCGAGCGGGCGCTCGGCTTTGTCAATCTGGCTGGCTTCCCATGGGTGCAGAGCGTCATCGACTGCACACAAGTGGCCATCAGGGCACCCCATCAGAACCCAACGGTATTTGTCAACTGCAAGGGCTTCCACTCCCTTAACGTACAGCTGGTGTACAACCATAGGAAGAGCATCATGCATGTGCGCGCCAAGTTCCCTGGCAGCTGCCATGACTCTTACGTCCTGCGCCAGTCCACGGTCCCTCAGCTCTTCGCACTGTCAAATGAACTTTCCGGCTGGCTCCTTGGAGACGTGGCTAATGACACCTTTGAGGAGGCCATCAAATGAGTCTGAGGAGCGTTATAATCAAAGCCACATTTCCACCAGAAGTCTCATGGAGCAAACAATAGGGTTGCTCAAAATGTGATTCAGATGCCTGGACAGATCTGGAGGAACCCTTCAGTACGCACCAGCCAGGGTCTCGAGAATCGTCGTTGTCTGCTGTGCCCTGCACAACATAGCACTGCAGCAAGGATTAGCGCTGCCTGAGGAACAAGGCGCAGAGCGCACAGCCTCTTCAGAGGAGGAGGAGCAAAATGAGGTTCAGCATGAGGAACACCTGGAGGAGGCGGCTGTCCCAATGCGACCAGAACGCGAACAAATTGCTGCCCGTAATGCTAAGGATAGCCTAATCAATGCCAGATTCACCTAACTTTATGCAGCACAGACATGTGACTGCCACATTCGCATGAAGGTTGGCATGACCCCACTTCAACACCATAGAGCATCTCTACAATGAACTGTGCATTCCTTGCACTGTCACCACCATTGCTGGACATAAAAGTCGCCCTTACCCTTCACTCTGCCACTTGCAATTGTGAGCACACATATAGCAACGAATGCAAACATTCAGACAAAATTAATTTATTACAACAAAGTAAAAGAACAGAAACTTAACACACATTTATAGCAAATCACCCAAGTGACTACCCTTGTGACTATTTATGTGGGATCTTTCTTTTACGCGTGCTTCTACGTGGTGCTACCCCTGTGGCTTCAGCAGATGTAGAGGCAGCCTGCTCACTTCCCTGCTGCGCCTGCTTAGATGCCTTTGGCAGTCGTCCTCTGGGTTTTGGAGCCTGTGGGGACCCCGCCAAAGTCTGCTCCTCCTGCGGCTGTGCAGGGGCAGACTCGGCCATCAGGGACTCTGACCGAGGGATTGGCAAGGGAGTGGAAGTTTGATCGCTTGGAGAGGAGCCCCCACTTCTATGTCCCCTCCCACCATCATCCCTCTCATGGGCCACCCGCACTTCTCTGCTAGCAAGTAGATGGAGAGCACCTTGCTGCCCATCAGTGGGGCCATGAGGACCCATGTCTGTGCTGACATTCCTCATAACAAGGACGTCCATGAACCTTTGGCTTCTCTCCTCAATAGATGCCCATCTATCCTCCGTAGATGACCATCTATTTAGAAGTGTTACCATGTTCTCCTGAGTCTGTCGATTTATGTCCTCCATGGAGGTGGCCATCCTTTCCATGGTGGAACCTACAGTTGCCAGTGCGTGCGCCATGGCGTTGCTCATATTTGAGGTGGACTCCTCCATTCTCTGCACACTCGCAGTCACCGTGGTTGCAAACCCTGTCAGAGCCTCCTGAACTTGTTCCTGAAGCTCCTGGATCGCCCTCTTCCTGGATGGCCCCCGAGGCTCAGCGTCTGCATAAGACCCAACGAGGTGTGCGTCTCTGCGCTGGTGGTGGGTGCGCTCATTTCTGCTGACACTGCTCCCTCAGAGGCTGGAGGATCCTCTGAGGAGTGCTCCTGCTCTTCCTCCTGGACAGTGGGAGAGTAATGACATGAGTTAGACATGTGATATGTAGATTGCAGACACATCCCATTATGCACATGTTGAGCATTCAATTTCTCTTGACATCAGACCCCATATGAGTCACTCATGAATGCCAACTAAGATATATGGAAAATAATTCTGTCACTGGGTTGTTCTAATGAGCCCCTCTCTCCATCTTCCACTTCAGGATGGTCAACGACTCCTGTTATGTCCAGAGCTGCCTCCACAGTGTTGGTGAGCACAGCCAATGATGACGGTCCTCCTCCTGTTCTCTCCCTCTCCCTCTTATTGTAGGCTCTCTTTTCCTGCAATGAGGGAAAGAAGAGAAGTTTGAGTGAGAGTGATGGAATGAGTTTAAAGAATGGATGGGATAGATGTTTAGGGGGAGACTATGGTGGAGTGAGGTGCCAATACCAAATTGCCTCCTTTTGAGTTGTTAGTTGTTGTCATTGCATAATGATGAGGGTGAGTGTGAGGGTTGCATAGTGAGATGGGGAAGTGATTCTGCACATAGGGAGAGAGGGATGGGTGATGGTGCAAGGGGTGTTGGGGTGAATAAGGATGTGCAGGAGTAGGGTTGGCAATGCAGAGTGATGTGGATGTGATGACAGGCACAGCAGAATGAAGGTAAGTGTGCTTTTATACTCACTTTTCCTGAACGCAGAAGAGCATTAAACCTCTTCCTGCATTGCACCCAGGTGCGAACAAACACATACCTTGCAGTGACCTCCTCCGCTATTTGCAGCCAGGCTGCCTTCGTCTCCTCCTTCCGTCCCCAGGAAGTAGGACTTCCCTGCGTCCTCTGACTCCCTCCACAAGAACGTGGAGGGAGTCAGCGTCTTAACAAGCCCAATCGACGTAAAATCCTTTTCGCAGAGCGGCTGGAGCCGGGAGCGGGACCGGGACCCGCCAACGACCTCTCCCACCTCCGATTGGCGAAATCGCGGCCTTACTGTCCAGGCTTCCACATGAGGAATGTTTTTTTTTGTAGATGTTAGAGGTTGGGCGGGAGAAGGGCATGGAATCATAACCGCTGGGCATCAATCAGCGCCTTCAGGTGAGGCGGCAGAAATTTGGAAATTATTTTTGACACTAACTCTGATAAGCAGTCCTACAGGAAGCCATGCAGATGAATCCCACGACGTCTCGGGAATGAAGAATGAAAGTGATTATATATCTGCCACCGATGTCAGCTCAAGGACATATTTCATTAGTCTGGGTAAAAAGGATGTTCATCAAAATTATTTTGGAATATTTAAATGGTAATTGTTTGATTTAATTAAAGCAGCTGTTTGGTAAGGCATTTTGCTAATCAGTGAGCAGATATTAATGACTTTCTAAGTACGCTTTAATAAATCATACAGTGAGGGTGGAAAAAAATCACTTCAGTGTGCACAACAATTAGCACAAGGAGAAACTAGCTTCCTTGACAGGTACAGATAGTTGAGAGCCCTGGCTGAGTTGGAGCCTAAAAATGGTAGGCCGGTTTCCATAGTTTCTGGGCCTTTGATCAGAGTTGGTGCTGCATTGATTCTATAAGGGCAGGGGTTGGGGGGGGGGTGGGGCTAGTGGGACTAGCTGAGGTGCTCTTGCAGAGAGCCGGCACAGGCTTGACAGGCCGAATGGCCTCCCTCTGTGCTCTAACCATTCTATGATTCTGTGAAATAATCGCAGACAGTGACAAAAAAACAGATTAAATGTTTCAAACTGTAAAACTTACCAAGAGAAGAAAAGTAGCATTGTAGAATCTTCGGAGAAACCCCCCCCCCCCACTTTGTTTTTCTCCCTTTCTCTCCTGAAGGTACTGACTCGTATCGTGAAATTGAGTACAGGAGCAAGGATGTCTTACTACAGTTGTACAGGGCCTTGGTAAGACCACACCTGGAGTACTGTGTGCAGTTTTGGTCTCCTTACCTAAGAAAGGATATACTTGCCATAGAGGGAGTGCAGCGAAGGTTCACCAGACTGATTCCTGGGATGGCAGGACTGTCGTATGAGGAGAGATTGGGTCGACTAGGCCTGTATTCACTAGAGTTTAGAAGAATGAGAGGGGATCTCATTGAAACGTATAAAATTCTGACAGGGCTAGACAGACTGGATGCAGGGAGGATGTTTCCCCTGGCTGGGGGGGGGGTCTAGAACGAGGGGTCACAGTCTCACGATACGGGGTAGGACATTTAGGACTGAGATGAGGAGAAATGTCTTCACTCAGAGGGTGGTGAACCTGTGGAATTCTCTACCACAGAAGGCTGTGGAGGCCAAGTCACTGAATATATTTAAGAAGGAGATGGATAGATTTCTGGACACAAACGGCGTCAAGGGGTATGGGGAGAGAGCGGGAATATGGTATTGAGATAGAGGATCAGCCATGATCATATTGAACGGCGGAGCAGGCTCGAAGGGCCGAATGGCCTACTCCTGCTCCTATTTTTCTATGTTTCTATGAAATGGTTAAAAGGGTCTGAGAAACGTCTGATACATTACAACAGTGACTTAACTGCAAAAAAATGGACTTCATTGGCTGTAAAGCGCTTTGGGATGTCTTGAGATCATGAAAGGCGCTATATAAATGCAAGTCTTTCTTTTTTCTTTTATATACCAATGCAGTGCTTCACTATGTGTGATAGTGGGTGAAAACAGTGTTACTTTCCACACCACTAATAAGCCTCATTTCTTCTGTAGAATTTCATTTAAAATGTGGAAGATTTTTTTTTGGCGAGTTAAAAGATAATATAGGCAAGTCGATAAAGCAGGGCAAGTTCCTGTTCAGCCCAGACCAATGGGTTCGATTGGTAATTGTACTTCTGAGACTCACGGACAGGAAAGCCCTGGGTTTGATCCCCAGATCGTTCACAACCTTGGTGTTGTATTTGACCCCAAGATGAGCTTCCGACCACATAGTCACTCCATCACCAAGACCGCCTACAACCACCTCCATAGCATTGCCCGTCTCCGCCCTTGCCTCAGCTCATCTGCTGCTGAAACCCTCATCCATGCCTTTGCTACCTCCAGACTTGACTATTCCAAGCTCTCCCCTGGCTGGCTTCCCATCTTCCACCCTCCATAAACTTGAGCTCATCCAAAATTCTACTGCCTATATCCTAACTCGCACCAAGTCCCGATCACCTATCACCCCTGTGCTCGCTGACCTACATTGGCCCCCAGTCTGGCAATGCCTCAGTTTTAAAATTCTCATCCTTGTTTTCAAATTCCTCCAAGGCCGCGACCCTCCCTATCTCTGTAACCACCTGCAGCCCTCCAGCCCTCTGAGAATCTGCGCTCCTCCAATTCTGGCCTCTTGAGCATCCCTGATTATAATCGCTCCCACCATTGGTGGCCGTGCCTTCAGCTGCCAAGGCCCTAAGCTCTGGAATTCCCTCCCTGAAGCTCTCCGCCTCTCTCTCCTCTTTTAAGACTCTCTTTGAAACCTACCCGCTTTGACCAAGCATTTGGTCACCTGTCCTAATATCTCCTTACGTGGCTCAGTGTCAAATTTTGTTTGATAAACGCTCCTGTGAACGCCTTGGGATGTTTTACTACGTTAAAGGGGCTATATAAATGCAAGTTATTGTTGTAGTTGTCCATGCTAAGTTCACTGACCATAGCTGGGGCTGTGTTAGGGGCACTTCAATTGGCTTCATTTGCCCTGGGTTGGTGAAGGGGGGAAAAGTAAGCCGGGGTTTCCCCGATCACTATTCAACGACACCCCCCCACCCCCTCCAACCTGGAGAGTGCTTGTGTCAGGAGAGGACAGGTGGGCAGAACAGTGGCAAATGGAATTCAATCCGGAGAAGTGTGAGGTAATGCATTTGGGGAGGGCTAACAAGGCAAGGGAATGCACAATAACAGGTAGGATACTGAGAAGTGCAGAGGAACAGAGGGACCTTGGAGTGCATGTTCACAGATCCCTGAAGGTAGCAGGACAGGTAGATAAGGTGGTAAGAAGACAGACGGGATACTTGCCTTTATTAGCCGAGGCATAGAATATAAGAGCAGGGAGGTTATGCATGAACTGTATAAAACACTAGTTAGACCACAGCTGGAATACTGTGTGCAGTTCTGGTCACCACATTACAGGAAGGATGTGATTGCATTAGAGAGGGTGCAGAGGAGATTTACGAGGATGTTGCCAGGACTGGAGAATTTTAGCTATGAGGAAAGACTGGATAGGCGGGGTTTGTTTTCTTTGGAACAGAGGAGACTGAGGGGAGACTTGATTGGGGTGTATAAAATTATGAGGGGCCTAGATAGAGTGGATAGGAAGGACCTATTTCCCTTAGCAGAGGGCTCAATAACCAGGGGGCACAGATTTAAAGTAATTCATTGGAGGTTTAGAGGAGATTTGAGGGGACATTTCTTCAGCCAGAGGGTGGTGGGGGTCTGGAACTCACTGCCTGATAGAGGCAGAAACCCTCATCACATTTAAAAAGTTGAAGTGGCTATGGGCCAAGAGCTGGAAAGTGGGATTAGGCTGGATAGCTCTTCATCGGCCGGTGTGGACACGATGGGCCGAATGGCCTCCTTCCGTGCTGTAAATTTCTATGATTCTGTTCTATGACAGGATAGGGTTCTCATAGTCAAATAACCTGCCAACACTCGCATCTAATGTCGTTACATAGAATCATAGAGTGGTCACAGCACAGAAGGAGGCCATTCGGCCCATCGAGCCCGTGCTGGCTCTCTTCAAGAGCACACGATAAAGAGCCGCTTAGGCAAGGCACCGGAGGCTGACTGAAACCGCACAGCAGCATGACTCCAACTCCATCAGGGGCGGAGGAAACTGGTGAAAGAGAAAAAAAAAACCATAATCCTATTCACCGAGTGGCGAATAATATCAAAAGCAACACGTTCCCAGAAACGGCTGAAGCCCATTCCCAACACCCACCTATGCAGTGAATTGCGAACGCGGTTATTTAAAGCTTCATTATCTGAGCAAACTAAACATGTCATCTGTTTTGTATCACCCCTCTTAATGCTCGCTGTTTACGTGGAAAAAAATAGTCAACAGCTGCTATAAATAAACCAGGAAGAAGTGCTGAGTGCAAAGTCCTGCTGACTCCGCGCTGCTGTCATCCAACAGCTCGGATTTGTTATTGTAATCATAATACGACAGGGTTGCTGGGAGCCTTGTTTGTTCAAATGTTCTTGAACCGTTGCCATGTATGACTTCTACTGACCAGGAATCCCAACCACCTCGCATTATGGGCACACGGCTGCTGATGGGAAGCAAGCACGTAGGCTGCGCTGATCTCCTGTGCTGTTGCTCGTGGGCGAGTCAGTGGGGGGTGGGGGGGGGGGGTTGTTCTGCTGTTTTATAGCAATAGGAGTATTAGGGGCATGGTAGCGCAATGGTCATGTGACTGGATTAGTAATCCAGAGGCCGAGACTAATAATCTGCCCAAGATGTGAGTTCATAATCCTACCGTGGGCAGTTTGTGAATTTGAATTCAGTTAATTAAATAAATCTGGAATAAAAGTCTAGTATCAGTCATGGTGACCATGAAGCTACCCGATTGTCGTAAAAACCCATCTGGTTCACTAATGTCCCTTTAGCAAAGGAATCCTGCTGCCCTGACAGAAATTAGAATTAGTAAACAAATAGTGCTGGAGAAATGAATGGGACTGAAAGCCGATAAATCCCCTGGAGCTGATGGCCTATATCCTAGGGTTTTGAAAGAGTTGACTGGAGAGATAGTGGATGCATTGGTTGTCATTTTCCAAAATTCCATAGATTCTAGAACGGTTCCCGTGGATTGGAAGGTGGCAAATGTAACCCCACTATTTAAGAAAGGAGGGGAGAGAGAAAACGGGGAACTACAGATCAGTGAGCCTGACATCAGTAGTAGGGAAAATGCTAGAATCTATTATTAAGGACGTGGTAACAGGGCACTTAGAAAATAATAATAGGATTGGGCAGAGCCAACACGGATTTATGAAAGAGAAATCGTGTTTGACAAATCTGTTAGAGTTTTTTGAGATTGTAACTAGCAAAATAGATAAGGGGGAACCAGTGGATGTGGTGTATTTGGATTTTCAGAAGGCATTCGATAAGGTGCCACGCAAGAGGTTATTAAACAAAATTAGGGTTCATGGGATTGGGGGTAATAAACTAGCATGGGTTGAGGATTGGTTAACGGACAGAAAACAGAGAGTAGGAATAAAAGGGTCATTTTCGGGTTGGCAGGCTGTAACTAGTGGGGTACCGCAAGGATCAGTGCTTGGGCCTCAGCTATTCACAATCTACATCAATGATTTGGATGAGGGGACCAAATGTAATATATCCAAATTTGCCGATGATACAAAGCTGGGTGGGAATGTAAGTTGTGAGGAGGATGCAAGGAGGCTTCAAGGGGATATAGACAGGCTAAGTGAGTGGGCAAGAACATGGCAAATGGCATATAATGTGGAGAAATGTGAAGTTATTCACTTTGGTAGGAAAATCAGAAAAGCAGAGTATTTTTTAAATGGTGGGAGATTGGGAAACGTTGGTGTTCAGAGCGACCTGGGTGTCCTTGTACAAGAATTACTGAAAGTTAACATGCAGGTACAGCAAGCAATTAGGAAAGCAAATGGTATGTTGGCTTTTATTACAAGAGGATTTGAGTATAAGAGTAAAGGCATCTTACTGCAATTATATAGGGCCCTGGTGAGACCACACCTGGAGTATTGTGTGCAGTTTTGGTCTCCTTACCTAAGGAAGGATATATTGGCTATAGAGGGAGTGCAACGAAGGTTCACCAGACTGATTCCTGGGATGGGGGGATTGTCCTATGAGGAGCGATTGAGTAGACTAGGCCTATATTCTTTAGAGTTTAGAAGAATGAGAGGTGATCTCATTGAAACATACAAAATTCTTACAGGGCTTGACAGGGTAGATGCAGGGAGGATGTTTCCCCTGGCTGGGGAGTCTAGAACCAGGGGTCACAGTCTCAGAATAAGGGGTCGGCCATTTAGGACTGAGATGAGGAGAAATTTCTTCACTCAGAGGGTGGTGAATCTTTGGAATTCTCTACCCCAGAGGGCTGTGGAGGCTCAGTCGTTGAATATATTCAAGACAGAGATCGATAGATTTTTGGATATTAAGGGAATCAAGGGATATGGGGATAGTGCAGGAAAGTGGAGATGAGGTAGAAGATCAGCCATGATCTTATTGAATGGCGGAGCAGGCTCAAAGGGCCAAATGGCCTACTCCTGCTCCTATTTCTTATGTTCTTATGTTCTTACCTGGTCTGGCCTATATGTAACTCCAGATCCACAGCAAGGTGGTTGACTCTTAACTTCCCTCTGAAGTGGTCTAGCAAGTCACTCAGTTGTCACCACCGCCTTTTCAAGGGTAACTAGGGATGGACAATAAATGCTGGCCTTGCCAGCGATGCCCACATCCAATGAGTCAAAGAATCATAGAATCATAGAAAGTTACAGCACGGAAGGAGGCCATTTCGGCCCATCGTGTCCATGCCGGCCAACAAAGAGCTATCCAGCCTAATCCTACTTCCCAGCTCTTGGTCCGTAGCCCTGCAGGTTAGAGCATCCCAAGTGCACATCCAAGTACTTTTTAAATGTGGTTAGGGTTCCTGCCTCTACCACCCTTTCAGGCAATGAGTTCCAGACCCCCACAACCCTCTGGGTGAGGAAATTGCCCCTCAAATCCCCTCTAAACGTTCCCCCAATTACTTTAAATCTGTGCCCCCTGGCTTTTGACCCCTCTGCTAAGGGAAATAGGTCCTTTCTGTCCACTTTATCTAGGCCCCTCATAATTTTATACACCTCAATAAGGTCTCCCCTCAGCCTCCTCTGTTCCAAGGAAAACAGACCCAGCCTATCCAATCTTTCCTTATAGCTAAGATTCTCTACTCCCAGCAACATCCTTGTAAATCTCCTCTGTACCCTCTCTAATGCAATCACATCTTTCCTGTAATGTGGTGACCAGAACTGCATACAGTACTCTAGCTAAAGCCTAACTAGTGTTTTATACAGTTGAAGCATAACCCCCCTGCTCTTGTATTCTATGCCACGGCTAATAAAGGCAAGCATTCCGTATGCCTTCTTAGCCACCTTATCTACCTGGCCTGCTACCTTCAGGGATCTGTGGACATGCACTCCAAGGTCCCTTTGTTCCTCTACACAACTCAGTGTCCTACCATTTAATGTGTATTCCCTTTCCTTGTTAGCCCTCCCCAAATGCATTACCTCACACTTCTCCGGATTGAATTCTATTTGCCACTGTTCTGCCCACCTGACCAATTTATTGATATCCTCCTGCAGTCTACAGCTTCCTTCTTCAGTATCAACCACACAGCCGATTTTAGTATCATCTGCAAACTTCTTAATCATACACCCTATATTCAAGTCTAGATCATTGATATATAGCACAAAAAGCAAGGGACCTAGTACTGAGCCCTGCGGAACCCCACTGGAAACAGCCTTCCAATCACAAAAACACCCATCAACCATTACCCTCTGCTCCCTGTCTCCGAGCCAGTTTTGAATCCAACTTGACACTTTGCCCTGGATCCCATGGGCTTTTAACTTCGTGACCAGCCTGCCATGTGGAACCTTGTCAAAAGCCTTGCTAAAGTCCATATAAACTACATCAAACGCACTACCCTCATCTACCCTCCTTGTTACCTCCTCAAAAAATTCAATCAAATTTGTCAGACACGACCTTCCCTTAACAAATCTGTGCTGACTATCCTTGATTAATCCGTGTCTTTCTAAATGAAGATTTACCCTGTCCTTCAGAATTCTTTCTAATAATTTACCCACCACCGAGGTTAGGCTGACTGGCCTGTAATTACTCGGTCTATCCTTTTCTCCCTTTTTAAACAAGGGTACCCCATTAGCAGTCCTCCAGTCCTCCGGCACCACACCTGAAGCCAGAGAGGATTGAAAAATTGATGGTCAGGGCCTCTGCTATTTCCTCTTTTGCTTTGCTTAACAGCCTGGGATACATTTCAACCGGGCCTGGGGATTTATCCACTTTTAAAGCTGCTAAACCCCTTAATATTTCCTCTCTCACTATGTTTATTTCATCTAATATTTCACACTCCTCCCCCCTGATAGCAATGTCTGCTTTGCCCCTCCTTTGTGAAAACAGACGCAAAGGGCTGGATTTTGTCATGGGGTCGGGTTGGGGTCGTGTAACCCGCATTTCGTGTTGCCCCCCCGACTCCAGATTAATGTGGATGAATGATGCGATTTTAACTTAATTGGCCAATTGAGTTCCAACATGTGGGAACCCATGGCCAATGAGTTATTCCAGTCTGAAAGTCGCCTCCGATGACATCATCATTGCTGCTGCATTTAAGGTCTGCAACAAGCCTTGCTTCTTCTGCAGGCTGCCAAGCTTTTGGACCTCTATTCTAAAGGCAACTGCAGCAGGAATGGCCAGCCAATGGCCCAGGTCTGCTCCCAGGTTCCACGACGTTGCCCTGCAGGCTTTGGTGGATGGAGCAAGAGCCAACAGGGAGGTGCTCTTCCCCTCCTCAGGGAGGAAGAAGCCTCCCCAGCAGACCAAGGCTGTGTGGGTCCAGGTCGCCCAGGAGGTCACCTCCTTATCATTCACCTGCAGAACCTGGATCCAGTGCAGGAAGAGGTTTCATGACCTTCTACGTACTGCTAAAGTGAGTATGACTTTCCCTTCACCCTCAATCTGATCCCCATTGCCTCTCCTCACTAGCACTCAGCTTTAGCAACCTCTTCCTCCATATCCCACTTGACACTGACATCCATGCACCCTTACCCATTCCTTCTCCCTCTATGGTCACATTCACCTTACTATTCGACTATGCAGCCCTCACACTACCTATCACTGTCATGCTTTGAAAACAACTTACAACACACAGGGAGGGCCCTTGGTCTCGCCACCTCAATCCATCTTTGTCTCCTTCTAAGCATCTATGCTATGGACTCTCGACACTCATTCCTTCAATCTCACTCAAACTCCACTTGTCTCCCTCATTGCAGGAAAAGAGAGCTCACAATAAAAGGGAAAGAGCCAGGACAGGAGGAGGGCTACCCTCATTAGGCCAGCTCACCCCCTGGGAGGATGCGGTCCTGGAGATCGTGGGCGTAGAGGAGGATACGCAAGTGGGGGACGGACAGACGGGTGCATCAGAGCAAGCTGGTGACTGAATAGTGTTCCATCTCTCTCATTGACATTGCATGAGTCGCTGATAATGAATCTGAAGCTCTAACAGATGGATTTATGATCATTTGCAATATGCAATGTGCATGTAACCTTGGCATCACATCTTTGACTCATTCCTTTACTCCCCCACAGGACCATCGCAAGCACCCGTCCCCACTAGCCAGGAGGAAGAGCCTGAGCAGACAGACTCCTCAGAGGAAGCTGCAACCTCTGAGGGCGCAGCGTCAGCAGAACTCAGCGCACCCAGCACCAGTGCAGACACTCACACCTCGGTGGGACCCTCGGGACATAGCGTAGTGTTGTCACCTGGTGTATCACAGCTCACAAGTGAGCATCAGCAGATGGTGGAGACAGGGACAGCAGTGGAGAGTCCTAGTCGGAGGGCGCAGGACTCTGCCAGCTCGGCTCAGCTGCATGTCGACCCTCTACCTCTGGGTCCATCCATAAGATCAGCGGTGCTGGGACTCCAGGAACAGATGCAGGAGTCTCTGACAGGTTTTGTCTCCAGGGTCGCTGCGAGTGTGGAGCGAATGGAGGAGTCCATAGCGAACATGAGCAGAGCCTTTGTGGAGTCATTGGCACATGAATGCATCACCACGGAAAGGATGGCAACCCCCGTGGAAAGGATGGCTACAGTAGAGGAGAGGATGGCTATGGCTATGGAGGAGATAAGTTGCCAGAGTGCAGAAAACATGGTCATTGTTCAGAATAGACTGGCATCTCTTGAGGAGCGATGGTTATCTATTGAACAGAGAAACCAGACCTTCATGGAAGTCCTTCTGAGTAGGACTTCCAGTGCAGATACGGGTCCCCATGGCCCCCCTGATGTGCAGCAAGGTGCTCTCAAGCCACTTGCAAGCGTTGAGGTGGACCTGACCCATGAGAAGGATGTTGGTGGTACACAACAAGGAGGTGGGGGCTCCTCTCCAAGCGCTCACACTTCCATGCCACTGACAAGTCCTCAGTCAGAGCCCCACCAGAGTCCGTACCCAAGTGAGATCGGCGTCTCAACCCCTGCCCAGCCGCAGGAACAGCAGACTGTTGCCGAGCCCTCGCAGGTTCGCAACTCCAGAGGACGCCCGCCAAAGGAGTCAAGACAGGAGCAGCAACAAACTGAGCAGGGGGCCTCCACTTCTGCTGAAGCCACAGGGGAAGCACCACGTAGGAGCACGCGTAAGAGAAAGAAACTGCACAAATAGTCACAAGGGTAGTCACTTGAGTGAATTTTGATGTTTAATGTGAAAAAGCCATCAGGTGTAAAGTGTAAATAAAAACTCTGATGGCTACAGCTGCAGTTGTGGCGTCTGTCATTTCGCTAATGGGACTTCCACAATGAGGCCTTAGGATAACTTGCAATTGTCAGTATGGTGGTCAAATTGTTAGGGATCCGCTGGGTCTGGGCCATTGTCATAGCTCTGGTAAGAAGCAGCGAGGCAAAAGTGCTTGCTTGTCTAGGCTAAGCAAATCTGGCCATGATTAGTGCGTTCCTTGCATTCCGGGCAGCTATGGTCTCGCGTAATGCTGCCACTGGTTGAGGGGCCTCTGCAAGTTGTTCGTTCTCTCTCTCCTCCTCCTCCTCCTCCTCATCTGAGGAGGCTATGTGAGGAGCCACTTGGTCCTCCGGCATCTGTAAGCCATGACGCTGTGCCATGTTGTGAAGTGCACAGCAAACCACGACGATTCTGGAGACCCTGGCTGCTGAGTATTGCAGGGCTCCACCTGATCTATCCAGGCATCTGAAGTGCATCTTCAGCATACTGATGGTTTGCTCGATTATGGCTCTGGTGGAAATGTGGCTGGAGTTGTAGCTCTCCTCAGCTGCGTTGGATGGGCTCCTCAACGGTGTCATTAGCCACGTCTTCAGTGGATAGCCCTTGTCTCCAAGTAGCCATCCGTGAAGTTGGTCTGGCGGACTGAATAGCGGAGGCACACTAGACAGGCGCAGCATGAAGGAGTCATGGCAACTGCCAGGGTACTTGGCACAAACATGCAGAACTTCCTTGTTGTGGTCACACACCAGCTGAACATTGAGGGAGTGGAAGCCCTTGCGGTTGACAAAAATACCTGGATTGCGATGGGGTGCCTTAAGGGCCACATGTGTGCAGTCAACGACGCCCTGCACCCTTCGAAAGCCTGCCAGATTAGCTAATCCAACCGCACGCACCGTGACACTTGCTCAATCCTTGGTGAAATGGATGTGATTGTGCGCGATGGCAAAGAGGGCATCGGTTACCTGCGTGATGCAGGTGTGTGCGGCCGCCTGGGAGATGCCACTGATGTCTGCTGCTGATCCCTGGAATGCGCCTGAGGCAAAAAAGTTGAGTGCGGTGGTGACTTTGACGGCCACTGGTAAGGGGCGTCCACCTGGTCCTCTGGGCTCCAGGTCTTGTTGCAGTATTGCGCAGATGTCACCCACTACCTCTCCCGAAAGTCGGAGCCACCTTTGGCACTGCTGCTCAGACATGTTGAGGTAGCTGACCCTCTGTCTGTAGACCCTGTTTGGGGGGTATCTCCTGCGCCGACGGCCTTCCATGCGCTGGCCCCTTCTGTCCTGTGCAGCTTCAGGCAGGTGAGCAGCAGCTTGGCGCTCCTGCTGTTGCTGCTGCTGTTGGTGCTGCTGTTGTTCATGGTTCTGCTGGTGCCGCGGCTGTTGTTCGTCCTCATCGGATGCCCAGGAGGGAAGGAAATAAATGGCTCCCATGCCTCTGGTATATGTCTCAGTTGAGGAAGCCCTCAATGAGGGTGGCGAGAGGGGGTTCCCAGGAGGTCACAATGCAGATGGGTGTCAGGCTCCGAACTTCCAGAGCTGTGGTTATGCCTTCTAAAAGTTCCCCCAGACCTGTGACAACAAAGTCCTGCCACCTGCAATTGATGGCTGATCAAATCTCCTATTTAAAAGTTGAGCTGCAGCTGAGAGTCAGCAATCCACTTGTGCTCCCGCCAGGTTTCACTGGCGTGTTTCACACCAGGCGTACTTCACGTCGGAAAAGGGTTAAACTACCTAAAATGCTTCAAAATGGCATTACTGAGCCAATTTAGGGCTTGTTAAGGGCTTTAATGGCCTCTCCCGCCTCTTGGAGGCGGGACGAAGTCGGGAACCCCGCGACTGATTTTGTCAAAATTGCGTGGAGGCGGGATGGAGTTGGGATGGGGTCAGAAACCCCGACCCCGCAAATTTAACCCCCCACACGCCTCCAAACCCGACTCCACGGGTCATTCAAAATCCAGCCCAAAGTATTCATTAAGAACCCTACCGACGTCTCCCGCCTCCACACACAGATTACCCTCATGATCTCTAATAGGCCCTACCCTTTCCTTAGTTATCCTCTTACTCTTAATATATTTATAAAACATCTTTGGGTTTTCCTTGATTTTACTTGCCAAGAATTTTTCATGCTCTCTCTTTGCTTTCCTAATATCCTTTTTAATTGCACCCCTGCACTTTCTGTACTCCTCTAAAGATTCTGGAGTATTTAGCCCTCGGTATCTGTCATACGCCTCCCTTTTTTTCTTTATCCTACCCTGTATGTCCCTAGACATCCAGGGGGCTCTAGATTTGTTAGTCCCACCTTTTTTCTTTAAGGGCACATATTTGGTCTGAACCCTCCGGATCTCCTCCTTGAATGCCTCCCACTGCTCTGACACTGATTTACTTTCAAGTAGCTGTTTCCAGTCCACTATGGCTAAATCCCCTCTGAGCTTAGCAAAATTTGCTTTTCCCCAATTTAGAATTTTTATTCCTGGTCTATCCTTGTCCTTTTCCATAACTACTTTAAATCTAACAGAATTATGGTCACTAGCACCAAAATGTTCCTCCACTGATACGCCTTCTACCTGCTCAGCTTCATTCCCTAAAACTAAGTCCAGAACCGCCCCCTCCCTTGTTGGGGCTTGCTGCATACTTGCTAAAAAAGTTCTCCTGGATGCATTTTAGGAATTCCGCACCCTCTATACCCTTCACACTAATTTTATCCCAGTTAATATTGGGGTAGTTGAAATCCCCTACTATTACTGTCCTATAGTTTTTGCACTTCTCAGAAATTTGTCTGCATATTTGTTCTTCTATCTCCCTCTCACTGTTTGGGGGGTCTGTATGAATGAATAAAAAACAATTATCAGGAATGTGTTCTAGGAAGTGAGTTTGAGGCTATGCCATTTTGGTGTTTTATAAATATGGGGCATAGAATACAAAAGTAAATGTGGTAATGATATATTTGGGCAAGGCAATGTTTAGGCCACAGAGTAAGGAAAGGACATTAAGGACCATAGAGCGTACAGCGCAGGTTCAAAAAGATTATTCCAATGCTTTCCTGGCCGAACTTCCAACTTCCACCCTCAGTAGACTTGCACTCATAGGAACATAGGAAAAGGAGGAGGCCATTGAGCTCCTCGAGCCTGTTCCGCCATTCAATCAGATCATGGCTGAGCTGCGACCTAACTCCATATACCCGCCTTTGGCCCATATCCTTAATAGCTTTAGTTAACAAAAAGCTATCAATCCCTGATATAAAAGTAACATAGAAACATAGAAGATAGGAGCAGGAGTAGGCCATTCGGCCCCTCGAGCCTGTTCCGCCATTTAATGAGATCATGGCTGATCATCCAAATTCAGTACCCTGTCCCTGCTTTCTCCCCATATCCCTTGATCCCTTTAGCCTTAAGAAATATATCTAACTCCTTCTTGAATATATTTAATGAATTGGCCTCAACTGCCTTCTGTGGTAGAGAATTCCACAGGTTCACCACTCTCTGGGTGAAGAAATTCCTCCTCATCTCAGTTCTAAATGGTTTACCCCTTATCCTTAGACTGTGACCCCTGGTTCTGGACTCCCCCGCCATCAGGAACATCCTTCCTGCATCTAGTCTGTCTAGTCCTGTTAGAATTTAATAAGTTTCAATGAGATCCCCTCTCATTCTTCTAAACTCTAGAGAATACAAGCCCAATCGACCCAATCTCTCTTCATACGTCATTCCTGCCATCCCAGGTATCAGTCTGGTGAATCTTCGCTGCACTCCCTCCATGGCAAGAACATCCTTCCTCAGATAAGGCGACCAAAACTGCACACAATACTCAAGGTGTGGTCTCACCAAGGCCCTGTACAACCGCAGCAAGACATCCTTGCTCCTGTACTCGAATCCTCTCGCTATGAAGGCCAACATATCATTTGCCTTCTTAACCGCCTGCCGCACCTGCATGCTTACCTTCAGCAACTGGTGCACAAGGACACCCAGGTCTCGTTGCACTTCCCCTTTTCCCAATCTATTGCCATTCAGATAATAATCTACCTTCCTGTTTTTGCCACCAAAGTGGATAACCTCGCATTTATCCACATTATACTGCATCTGCCCAATCACCCAACCTGTCCAAGTAACAATTGATCTAGCATCAATTGCCATTTGTGGAAGAGCGTTCCAAATTCTACCACCCTTTGTGTGTAGAAGTGTTTCCTAATTTCACTCCTGAAAGGTCTGGCTCTAATTTTTAGACTATGCCCCCTTGTCCTAGAATCCCCAACCAGCAGAAATAGTTTTTCTCTATCGACCCTATCTGTTCCCCTTAATATCTTGAAAACTTTGATCAGATAACCCCTTAACATTCTAAATTTAGGGCATACAACCTTAATTTGTTTAATCTCTCCTCGTAATTTAACCCTTGAAGTCTGGGTTCTGGTAAACATACGATTCACTTCCTCCAAGGCCAATCCTTCCTCAGGTGTGGTGCCCAGAACTGCTCACAGTACTCCAGGTGTGGTCTGACCAGGGTTTTGTACAGCTGCAGCATAACCTCTACCCCCTTGTATTCTAGTCCTCTAGATATAAAGGCCAGCATTCCATTAGCCTTTTTGATTATTTTCTGTACCTGTTCATGACATTTTAAAGATTTATGTACCTGGACCCCCAAGTCTCTTTGGACCTCCACTGTTTTTAACTTTTCACCATTTAGGAAGTACCCTGTTCTATCCTTTTTAGGTCCAAAGTGGATGACCTCACATTTGCTTACATTGAAATGGCAGAATTTGGGGGCGGGTGCCCAACCATCTTGCCAGGAGGTGGGTAGCCGTCCCGCGCCAGGTCCCGTCTCCTTGGAGGCGGGAAGGGGATTACAGCCACTTAACTGCCTGTTAACAGGTAGTTAACAGGCAGATAAGAGGATTATCCCCATTTTACCCACACAAGTGTGGGCTTTCTGAAGGCTGCGAACCCCGCCAGGGTCACCGAGGCAAGTAGTGAGTCTGCGGGGGTCAGAGGGGTGCAAAAGTGTGCTGTGGAGGTAAGTGATGGGTGCAAGTGTGGAGAGGTGAGTATGTGAGGAAAGTGGAAAGTGTTAGAAAAAGTGTACTTACCTTTGTTTCTTCCTGCAGGCTTCAGTCGGTGGGTTGGTTGGCAGACAGGAAGCAAAGAGTTGGAATAAACGGGTCTTTTTCCGAGTGGCAGGCAGTGACTAGTGGGGTACTGCAGGGATCGGTGCTAGGACCCCAGTTATTCACAATATATATTAATGATCTAGACGAGGGAACTAGATGTAATATCTCCAAGTTTGCAGACGACACAAAGCTGGGTGGACGTGTGTGTTGTGAGGAGGATGCAGAGAAACTCCAGTATGATTTGGACAGGTTGGGTGATTGGGCAGATGCATGGCAGATGCAGTATAATGTGGATAAATGCGAGGTTATCCACTTTGGTAGCAAAAACAGGAAGGCAGATTATTATCTGAACGGCAAGAGATTGGGAAAAGGGGAAGTGCAACGAGACCTGGGAGTCCTTGTGCACCTGTCGTTGAAGGTAAGCATGCAGGTGCAGCAGGCGGTTAAGAAGGCAAATGGCATGTTGGCCTTCATAGCGAGAGGATTCGAGTACAGGAGCAAGGATGTCTTGCTGCAGTTGTACAGGGCCTTGGTGAGACCACACCTTGAGTATTGTGTGCAGTTTTGGTCGCCTTATCTGAGGAAGGATGTTCTTGCCATGGAGGGAGTGCAGCGAAGATTCACCAGACTGATACCTGGGATGGCAGGAATGACGTATGAAGAGAGATTGGGACGATTGGGCTTGTATTCGCTAGAGTTTAGAAGAATGAGAGGGGATCTCATTGAAACTTATAAAATTCTAACAGGACTAGACAGACTAGATGCAGGAAGGATGTTCCCGATGGCGGGGGAATGCAGAACCAGAGGTCACAGTCTAAGGATAAGGGGTAAGCCATTTAGGACTGAGATGAGGAGGAATTTCTTCACCCAGAGAGTGGTGAACCTGTGGAATTCTCTACCACAGAAGGCAGTTGAGGCCAATTCATTAAATATATTCAAGAAGGAGTTAGATATATTTCTTAAGGCTAAAGGGATCAAGGGATATGGGGAGAAAGCAGGGACAGGGTACTGAATTTGGATGATCAGCCATGATCTCATTAAATGGCGAAGCAGGCTCGAGGGGCCTAATGGCCTACTCCTGCTCCTATCTTCTATGTTTCTATGTTTCTATGAAACGTCATATGCTGACGTTCTCTGTAACTGGCTTTCCCTTAATTGGCCTGCTAAGCCCGCTGGGCGGGCTTAACAAGGTCAATCAAGGGAAAATAGCGTGGGTTGGCCAGAAGTCGATGGAGGCGGGACATCGACCCGACAAGCAGCAGTCCCGCCTCCAACGCGTCCCCATTGGCAAAATCGCCCCCTACATGTCATCGGCAAACTTGGATATATGTCTTTCTATGCCATCATCTAATTCGTTAATAAATATTATGAATAGTTGAGGCCTTAACGGTCACATCCTGCCTATTTGAGGACCTACCCATTATCCCTACTCTCTGTCTCCTGCGCTCAGCCAATTTCCTAACCAGGTCAATAATTTGCCCTCAATTCCGTGGGCTTCTACCGTAGTTAACAGTCCCTTATGTGGGACTTTATCAAATGCCTTCTGGAAGTCCATATAAATAACATTCATAGACATTCCCCTGTCCAGTACTTTAGTCACCTCTTCAAAAAATTCAATCAGGTTTGTCAGGCATGACCTGCCTGTCACAAATCCATGCTGGCTCTCTCTGATCAACTGAAAATTTTGGAGGTGTTCAGTCACCCTATCCTTAATTATAGACTCTTGCAATTTCCTGACAACAGATGTTAGGCGACCTGGTCTATAATTCCCCAGGTTTCCCTCTCCCGCCATTCTGAAATAGCAGAGTGACATGGGCAATTTTCCAATCTAAAGGGACGGTTCCTGAATCAAGAGAACTTCGGAAGATTATAGTTAGGGCATCTGCAATGTGCTCACCTACTTGCTCTAAAACCCTGGAATAGAGACCATCTGGTCCTGGGGATTTCTCACTCTTTGGTGCCATTATTTTCTTCATTACTGTTATTTTACTTACATTAATTTTATTGAGTCCCTGTCCCTGATTTAATATTAGTTTCCTTGGGATTTCCAGCATGCTATCCTATTCCTCTACTGTAAATACTGACGCAAAGTAATTATTCAATGTCTGCCATTGCCTTACTATCATTGGCAATATCACCACTTTCAGTTTTTAAGGACTCATCCAAAACTCTGCTGCCCGTGTCCTAACTCGCACCAAGTCCCGTTCACCCATCACTCCTGTGCTCGCTGACCTACATTGGCTCCCTCATAGGCAACGCCTCGATTTTAAAATTCTCATCCTCGTGTTCAAATCCCTCCATGGCCTCGCCCATCCCTATCTCTGTAATCTCCTCCAGCCCCACAACCCTCCGAAACCTCTGCACTCTTCCAATTCTGGCCATCCTGCGAATCCCCGATTTTCATCGCTCCATCATTGGCGGCCGTGCCTTCAGCTGCCAAGGCCCTAAGCTCTGGAATTCCCTCCCTTAACCTCTCGGCCTCTCTCTCCTCCATTTAAGACTCTCCTTAAAACTTACCACTTTTATCAAGCATTTGGTCACCTGTCCTAATATCTCTTTATGTGGCTCGGTGTCAAATTTTTTCTGATAACCTCCTGCAAAGCGCCTTGGGGCATTTTACTACGTTAAAGATGCTATATAAATACAAGTTGTTGTTGTAAAGCACTTTGAGACTTCCTGAAGTTGCGAAAGGCACTCTATAAATACAAGTTCTTTCTTTATTTCGAAACTTAAGATACTGGGACTGTTTCCAATGGAACAGAAAAGACAAAGATGAGATTTAATGGTTTTTTTTTAATGATGAAGGTGATGTGTTTTCAATCCTGATGTGTGTGTGTTTATAACAAGTGAAAATAGGCTTGCCAAAGGCATTTTGTTGAAGGACTGGCCCTTTTATTCTGAGGAATTATCGCAAAACCCTGAATATTTTGAAGGGAGAGATACCTGTACACTTGCTGGTGCCTCTCAATCACTCCCGTGTCGCTGGGGATTTTATGTTGTAGCGTTGCTTGTTAGAGGCAGTCTTAGAGCAGAACTCGTACATGTTCTAAATCAGTTCTTGTGCTTATCAGTGATGTCTGTGTTGGAGAATAGAACATTGTGACACCAACTCGCAGACAAGCACTCCCAGGTCAGGCACTGCATGGTAAGATGCGAAGTAAATACGCCTTGCACTGTGTCCCAATTATCTGCCTTAACCCAAGTCTCAGCAGAGCGCCCCCTACTGCACCAGTGTGATTTTTCCCCCCCCTATTACCAGCGACCCTAATGCCTCTCTGGGCAAGACTTACAATTCAGTGTCAATTGGTTTTCAATGTCCTGCACTGGGAACTGCTCTAAAACTGTCCCGGCTCCTTTCATCTGGGAGGGGGTCACTCACGAGGTCCCACTGTGGGTTGGAGATAGGTCGGAGATAGGGCTTTAACACTCCGCGGGGATCCTCTCTAAATACTGACCCCTGCCGTAACATCTGAAAGACCGTGCCAGCTACCCAAAGAAATTCTCTGCTATCGTAGCAGAGAGTGTTTATTTAATGCACAGCGACAGAAATAATGTGCAAGTAAGGCGATAAATATAGAACAATATAGAGCATGGCCTCGCCCCCCTCCCTATCTGCGTAACCTCCTGCAGCCCTACAACCTTCCGAGATTTCTGCGCTCCTCCAATTCTGGCTTTTTGCGCATCACCGATTTTAATCGCTCCGCCATTGGCGGCCGTGCCTTCAGCTGCCGAGGCCCTAAGCTTTCGAATTCCCTCCCTAAACCTCTCCGCCTCTCGACCTCTCTCTCCTCCTTTAAGATGCTCTTTAAAACCTGCCTCATTATCTCTTTATGTGGTTAGGTGTCAAATTTTCTTTGATAACGCTTCTGTGAAGTGCATTGGGACGTTTTACTATGTTAAAGGTACTATATAAATTCAAGCTGCTGTTGTTTTTCCAACTTGTGCTCGCTGCTACTGAGCCTCAATGCCATGTAGGTCCACACAACATTTTTTTTAAATTCGTTCATGGGATATGGGTGTCACTGGCAAGGCCAGCATTTATTGTCCATCCCTAGTTGCCCTTGAGAAGGTGGTGGTGAGCCGCCTTCTTGAACCGCTGCAGTCCATGTGGTGAAGGTACTCCCACAGTGCTGTTAGGGAGGGAGTTCTAGGATTTTGACCCAGCGACGATGAAGGATCGGCGATATACTTCTAAGTCAGGATGGTGTGTGATTTGGAGGGGAACTTGGAGGTGGTGGTGTTCCCATGCGCCTGCTGCCCTTACCCTTCTAGGTGGAAGAGGTCGCGGGTTTGGGAGGTGCTGTTGAAGAAGCCTTGGCGAGTTGCTGCAGTGCATCTTGTAGATGGTACACACTGCAGCCACGATGTGCCGGTGGTGGAGGGAGTGAATGTTTAAGGTGGTGGATGGGGTACCAATCAAGTGGGCTGCTTTGTCCTGGATGGTGTCGAGCTTCTTGGGTAATGTTGGAGCTGCACTCATCCAGGCAAGTGGAGAGTATTCGATCACACTCCTGACTTGTGCCTTGTAGATGGTGGAAAGGCTTTGGGGAGTCAGGAGGTGAGACTGTCGCCGCAGAATACGCAGCTTCTGACCTGACTTGTAGCCACAGTATTTATGTTGCTGGTCCAGTTAAGTTTCTGGTCAATGGTGACACTCAGGATGTTGATGGTGGGGGATTTGGCGATGGTAATGCCGTTGAATGTTAAGGTGCTTTGGTTAAACTCTCTCTTTTTGGAGATAGTCATTGCCTGGCACGAATGTTACTTGCCACTTATCAGCCCAAGCCAGAATGTCCAGGTCTTGCTGCATGCGAGCACAGACTGCTTCATTATCTGAGGAGTTGTGAATGGCGCTGAACACTGTGCAGTCATCAGCGAACATCCCCACTTCTGACCTTATGATGGAGGGAAGGCTATTGATGAAGCAGCTGAAAATGTTTGGGCCTAGGACACTGCCCTGAGGAACTCCTACTGCGATGTCCTGGGGCTGAGGTGATTGGCCTCCAACAACCACAACCATCTTCCTTTGTGCTAGATATGGCTCCAGCCAGTGGAGAGAGTTCCCCCTGATTCCCAGTGACTTCAATTTTACTACTGAACCCTCAGATCCTTAAAGCTGGCAGCGAGAGAGGGAATAGATGCTTTAATCCCAGTAGTCCGTGCGGAGTTGAAGTCATCTCCCAGAGGTGAAAGGTCAGAGTGCTAACCTGCTGAATCCTGAATTCCACTCTAGTTATATCACAGATGCCCCCCAGCTGTGGCTGCAGTGTGGATTATCTACAAGATGCACTGCAGCAACTCGCCAAGGCTTCTTCGACAGCACCTCCCAAACCCGCGACCTCTTCCACCTAGAAGGACAAGGGCAGCAGGCGCATGGGAACACCACCACCTGCAAGTTCCCCTCCAAGTCACACAACATCCTGACTTGGACCTATATCAGCCGTTCGTTCATCGTCGCTGTGTCAAAATCCTGGAATTCCCTCCCTAACAGCACCGTGGGAGCACCTTCACCACACGGACTACAGCGGTTCAAGAAGATGGCCCACTACCACCTTCTCAAGGGCAACTAGAGATGGGCAATAAATGCTGGCCTTGCCAGCGACGCCCACATCCCGTGAATGAATCTAAAAAAAAATTGACTCCTTGACTTGGTAGTCAAGCCTACAGTAGAGGAAGTAAGTGGTAACGGTGTTTGGAAAAGTTGATGGAAGAGTGGCGATCCCCTGGAACGACTGACCCTACCAGCAAGTAGTACAATAAACCTGGCCAGTGATGGATAATACAGCCCAATTTTGCAGACTGCACGGAAATTCCATCTCTTGCTTCTGGATACAATACTGTTGAAAAACCATGCGGATTGGTTGAGTTAGTCAGAATGGTCCACTCGCCAATAACAACTTGCATTTATATAGCACCTTTAACGTAGTAAAGTGTCCCAAGGTGCTTAGCCATGGCTCAGTGGGCAGCACACTCACCTCTGAGTCAGACAGTTGTGGGTTCAAGCCCCGCTCCATAGACTTAAGACAGGATCCACCATCTACTACAACAACGAGATCGGGTCCAGCGTTTTGTTCTGTACACCTCTCAATCCCTATTTTAGGATCCCTCTGGGAAATTGGTCTGCCCTTAGCAGAGCAGATGCAGATTTGTGTTGTTGACAATTTTAGCCCAAAAACAATGTCAGTGTAATTACAAAATGGGAGATTAAAAGGAGATTTTACTTCCTGAAAGAGCAAATCCTTCCATATGACTCCTCATTCACTCTGACAGCCCCATTCACTCTGATAGCCCCATTCGCTCTGATAGCCCCTCATTCACTCTTCTGATAGCCCCTCATTCACTCTGATAGCTCCTCATTCGCTCTGATAGCCCCATTCACTCTGATAGCCCCCCATTCGCTCTGATAGCCCCTCATTCACTCTGATAGCTCCTCATTCACTCTGATAGCCCCATTCACTCTGATAGCCCCTCATTCGCTCTGCTAGCTCCTCATTCGCTCTGATAGCCTCATTCACTCTGATAGCCCCCCATTCGCTCTGATAGACCATCATTCGCTCTGATAGCCCCATTCGCTCTGATAGACCATCATTCGCTCTGATAGCCCCATTCACTCTGATAGCCCCCCATTCGCTCTGATAGACCATCATTCACTCTGATAGCCCCCCATTCGCTCTGATAGCCTCATTCACTCTGATAGCCCCCCATTCGCTCTGATAGCCCCATTCACTCTGATAGACCATCATTCGCTCTGATAGCCCCATTCGCTCTGATAGCCCCATTCGCTCTGATAGCCTCATTCACTCTGATAGCCCCCCATTCGCTCTGATAGCCCCATTCACTCTGATAGACCATCATTCGCTCTGATAGCTCCTCATTCGCTCTGATAGCCCCCCATTCGCTCTGATAGCCTCATTCACTCTGATAGCCCCCCATTCGCTCTGATAGCCCCATTCGCTCTGATAGCCCCCCGTTCACTCTGATAGCCCCATTCGCTCTGATAGACCATCATTCGCTCTGATAGCCCCATTCACTCTGATAGACCATCATTCGCTCTGATAGCCTCATTCACTCTGATAGCCCCCCATTCGCTCTGATAGCCCCATTCACTCTGATAGCCCCCCATTCGCTCTGATAGCCCCTCATTCACTCTGATAGCTCCTCATTCACTCTGATAGCCCCTCATTCGCTCTGATAGCCCCATTCGCTCTGATAGCCCCTCATTCACTCTTCTGATAGCCCCTCATTCACTCTGATAGCTCCTCATTCGCTCTGATAGCCCCATTCACTCTGATAGCCCCCCATTCGCTCTGATAGCCCCTCATTCACTCTGATAGCTCCTCATTCACTCTGATAGCCCCATTCACTCTGATAGCCCCTCATTCGCTCTGCTAGCTCCTCATTCGCTCTGATAGCCTCATTCACTCTGATAGCCCCCCATTCGCTCTGATAGACCATCATTCGCTCTGATAGCCCCATTCGCTCTGATAGCCTCATTCACTCTGATAGCCCCCCATTCGCTCTGATAGCCCCATTCACTCTGATAGACCATCATTCGCTCTGATAGCTCCTCATTCGCTCTGATAGCCCCCCATTCGCTCTGATAGCCTCATTCACTCTGATAGCCCCCCATTCGCTCTGATAGCCCCATTCGCTCTGATAGCCCCCCATTCACTCTGATAGCCCCATTCGCTCTGATAGACCATCATTCGCTCTGATAGCCCCATTCACTCTGATAGACCATCATTCGCTCTGATAGCCTCATTCACTCTGATAGCCCCCATTCGCTCTGATAGCCCCTCATTCACTCTGATAGCCTCATGCACTCTGATAGCCTCATTCACTCTGATAGCCCCTCATTCACTCTGATAGCCCCCCATTCGCTCTGATAGCCCCATTCACTCTGATAGCCTCATTCACTCTGATAGCCCCCCATTCGCTCTGATAGCCCCTCATTCACTCTGATAGCCTCATTCACTCTGATAGCCTCATTCACTCTGATAGCCCCTCATTCACTCTGATAGCCCCCCATTCGCTCTGATAGCCCCATTCACTCTGATAGCCTCATTCACTCTGATAGCCCCCCATTCGCTCTGATAGCCCCTCATTCACTCTGATAGACCATCATTCGCTCTGATAGCCCCATTCACTCTGATAGACCATCATTCGCTCTGATAGCCTCATTCACTCTGATAGCCCCCATTCGCTCTGATAGCCCCTCATTCACTCTGATAGCCTCATGCACTCTGATAGCCTCATTCACTCTGATAGCCCCCCATTCGCTCTGATAGCCCCATTCACTCTGATAGCCTCATTCACTCTGATAGCCCCTCATTCACTCTGATAGCCCCATTCGCTCTGATAGCCCCCCATTCGCTCTGATAGCCTCATTCACTCTGATAGCCCCCCTTTCGCTCTGATAGCCCCATTCGCTCTGATAGCCCCCCATTCACTCTGATAGCCCCATTCACTCTGATAGCCCCCCATTCACTCTGATAGCCCCATTCACTCTGATAGACCATCATTCGTTCTGATAGACTATCATTCGCTCTGATAGCCCCATTCGCTCTGATAGACCATCATTCGCTCTGATAGCCTCTCATTCACTCTGATAGACCATCATTCGCTCTGATAGCCCCATTCGCTCTGATAGACCATCATTCGCTCTGATAGCCCCTCATTCACTGTGATAGACCATCATTCGCTCTGATAGACCATCATTCGCTCTGATAGCCCCATTCGCTCTGATAGCCCCTCATTCACTCTTCTGATAGCCCCTCATTCACTCTGATAGCTCCTCATTCGCTCTGATAGCCCCATTCACTCTGATAGCCCCCCATTCGCTCTGATAGCCCCTCATTCACTCTGATAGCTCCTCATTCACTCTGATAGCCCCATTCACTCTGATAGCCCCTCATTCGCTCTGCTAGCTCCTCATTCGCTCTGATAGCCTCATTCACTCTGATAGCCCCCCATTCGCTCTGATAGACCATCATTCGCTCTGATAGCCCCATTCGCTCTGATAGACCATCATTCGCTCTGATAGCCCCATTCACTCTGATAGCCCCCCATTCGCTCTGATAGACCATCATTCACTCTGATAGCCCCCCATTCGCTCTGATAGCCTCATTCACTCTGATAGCCCCCCATTCGCTCTGATAGCCCCATTCACTCTGATAGACCATCATTCGCTCTGATAGCCCCATTCGCTCTGATAGCCCCATTCGCTCTGATAGCCTCATTCACTCTGATAGCCCCCCATTCGCTCTGATAGCCCCATTCACTCTGATAGACCATCATTCGCTCTGATAGCTCCTCATTCGCTCTGATAGCCCCCCATTCGCTCTGATAGCCTCATTCACTCTGATAGCCCCCCATTCGCTCTGATAGCCCCATTCGCTCTGATAGCCCCCCATTCACTCTGATAGCCCCATTCGCTCTGATAGACCATCATTCGCTCTGATAGCCCCATTCACTCTGATAGACCATCATTCGCTCTGATAGCCTCATTCACTCTGATAGCCCACCATTCGCTCTGATAGCCCCTCATTCACTCTGATAGCCTCATGCACTCTGATAGCCTCATTCACTCTGATAGCCCCTCATTCACTCTGATAGCCCCCCATTCGCTCTGATAGCCCCATTCACTCTGATAGCCTCATTCACTCTGATAGCACCCCATTCGCTCTGATAGCCCCTCATTCACTCTGATAGCCTCATTCACTCTGATAGCCTCATTCACTCTGATAGCCCCTCATTCACTCTGATAGCCCCCCATTCGCTCTGATAGCCCCATTCACTCTGATAGCCTCATTCACTCTGATAGCCCCCCATTCGCTCTGATAGCCCCTCATTCACTCTGATAGCCCCATTCGCTCTGATAGCCCCCCATTCGCTCTGATAGCCTCATTCACTCTGATAGCCCCCCATTCGCTCTGATAGCCCCATTCGCTCTGATAGCCCCCCATTCACTCTGATAGCCCCATTCACTCTGATAGCCCCCCATTCACTCTGATAGCCCCATTCACTCTGATAGACCATCATTCGTTCTGATAGACTATCATTCGCTCTGATAGCCCCATTCGCTCTGATAGCCCCCCATTCACTCTGATAGCCCCATTCGCTCTGATAGCCCCCCATTCGCTCTGATAGCCTCATTCACTCTGATAGCCCCCCATTCGCTCTGATAGCCCCATTCGCTCTGATAGCCCCCCATTCACTCTGATAGCCCCATTCACTCTGATAGCCCCCCATTCACTCTGATAGCCCCATTCACTCTGATAGACCACCATTCTTTCTTATAGACTATCATTCGCTCTGATAGCCCCATTCGCTCTGATAGACCATCATTCGCTCTGATAGCCTCTCATTCACTCTGATAGACCATCATTCGCTCTGATAGCCCCATTCGCTCTGATAGACCATCATTCGCTCTGATAGCCCCTCATTCACTGTGATAGACCATCATTCGCTCTGATAGACCATCATTCACTCTGATAGCCCCATTCGCTCTGATAGACCATCATTCACTCTGATAGACCACCATTCTTTCTTATAGACTATCATTCGCTCTGATAGCCCCATTCGCTCTGATAGACCATCATTCGCTCTGATAGCCTCTCATTCACTCTGATAGACCATCATTCGCTCTGATAGCCCCATTCGCTCTGATAGACCATCATTCGCTCTGATAGCCCCTCATTCACTGTGATAGACCATCATTCGCTCTGATAGACCATCATTCACTCTGATAGCCCCATTCGCTCTGATAGACCATCATTCGCTCTGATAGCCTCTCATTCACTCTGATAGACCATCATTCGCTCTGATAGCCTCTCATTCACTCTGATAGACTATCATTCGCTCTGATAGCCCCATTCACTCTGATAGCCCCCCATTCGCTCTGATAGCCCCTCATTCACTCTGATAGCTCCTCATTCACTCTGATAGCCCCATTCACTCTGATAGCCCCTCATTCGCTCTGCTAGCTCCTCATTCGCTCTGATAGCCTCATTCACTCTGATAGCCCCCCATTCGCTCTGATAGACCATCATTCGCTCTGATAGCCCCATTCGCTCTGATAGAGCATCATTCGCTCTGATAGCCCCATTCACTCTGATAGCCCCCCATTCGCTCTGATAGACCATCATTCACTCTGATAGCCCCCCATTCGCTCTGATAGCCTCATTCACTCTGATAGCCCCCCATTCGCTCTGATAGCCCCATTCACTCTGATAGACCATCATTCGCTCTGATAGCCCCATTCGCTCTGATAGCCCCATTCGCTCTGATAGCCTCATTCACTCTGATAGCCCCCCATTCGCTCTGATAGCCCCATTCACTCTGATAGACCATCATTCGCTCTGATAGCTCCTCATTCGCTCTGATAGCCCCCCATTCGCTCTGATAGCCTCATTCACTCTGATAGCCCCCCATTCGCTCTGATAGCCCCATTCGCTCTGATAGCCCCCCATTCACTCTGATAGCCCCATTCGCTCTGATAGACCATCATTCGCTCTGATAGCCCCATTCACTCTGATAGACCATCATTCGCTCTGATAGCCTCATTCACTCTGATAGCCCCCCATTCGCTCTGATAGCCCCATTCGCTCTGATAGCCTCATGCACTCTGATAGCCTCATTCACTCTGATAGCCCCTCATTCACTCTGATAGCCCCCCATTCGCTCTGATAGCCCCATTCACTCTGATAGCCTCATTCACTCTGATAGCCCCCCATTCGCTCTGATAGCCCCTCATTCACTCTGATAGCCTCATTCACTCTGATAGCCTCATTCACTCTGATAGCCCCTCATTCACTCTGATAGCCCCCCATTCGCTCTGATAGCCCCATTCACTCTGATAGCCTCATTCACTCTGATAGCCCCCCATTCGCTCTGATAGCCCCTCATTCACTCTGATAGCCCCATTCGCTCTGATAGCCCCCCATTCGCTCTGATAGCCTCATTCACTCTGATAGCCCCCCATTCGCTCTGATAGCCCCATTCGCTCTGATAGCCCCCCATTCACTCTGATAGCCCCATTCACTCTGATAGCCCCCCATTCACTCTGATAGCCCCATTCACTCTGATAGACCATCATTCGTTCTGATAGACTATCATTCGCTCTGATAGCCCCATTCGCTCTGATAGACCATCATTCGCTCTGATAGCCTCTCATTCACTCTGATAGACCATCATTCGCTCTGATAGCCCCATTCGCTCTGATAGACCATCATTCGCTCTGATAGCCCCTCATTCACTGTGATAGACCATCATTCGCTCTGATAGACCATCATTCACTCTGATAGCCCCATTCGCTCTGATAGACCATCATTCGCTCTGATAGCCTCTCATTCACTCTGATAGACCATCATTCGCTCTGATAGACTATCATTCGCTCTGATAGCCCCATTCGCTCTGATAGACCATCATTCGCTCTGATAGACTATCATTCGCTCTGATAGCCCCATTCGCTCTGATAGACCATCATTCACTCTGATAGACCATCATTCGCTCTGATAGACCATCATTCACTCTGATAGACCATCATTCGCTCTGATAGACCATCATTCACTCTGATAGACCCTCATTCACTCTGATAGACCATCATTCACTCTGATAGACCATCATTCACTCTGATAGCCCCTCATTCGCTCTGATAGACCATCATTCGCTCTGATAGACCATCATTCACTCTGATAGACCATCATTCACTCTGATAGCCCCTCATTCGCTCTGATAGACCATCATTCGCTCTGATAGACCATCATTCGCTCTGATAGACCATCATTCGCTCTGATAGCCCTATTCACTCTGATAGCCCCATTCACTCTGATAGCTCCTTATTCAATCTTAGCCCTTTATTCAGAAAGACTTGCATTTATGTAGCGCCTTTCACGACCACCGGATGTCTCAAAGCGCTTTACCACCAAATGAAGTGCAGTCACTGTTGTAATTTGGGGAACTCAGCAGCCAATTGCACACAGCAAGATCCCACAAACAGCAATGTGATAATGACCAGATAATCTGTTTTGTTATGTTAGTTGAGGGATAAATATTGGCCAGGATACCGGGGATAACTTCCCTGCTCTTCTTCGAAATAGTGCCGTGGGATCTTTTACGTCCACCTGAGAGAGCAGACGGGGCCTCGGTTTAATGTCTCATCTGAAAGACGGCACCTCCGACAGTGCAGCGCTCCCTCAGCACTGCACTGGAGTGTCAGCCTAGCTTTATGTGCTCATATCCCTGGAGTGGGACTTGAACCCACAACTTTCTGACTCAGGCGAGTATGCTACCCACTGAGCTACAGCTGACTCATAGGGGTAGAAATTAGGTCGCGCCCCATTTGGGGCGCAAATATCGTCCGGACGCAAATATTAGCGCCTGGCGCTAATTATCGGCACTGACGGGAAACTTCACTTTTACCGCCCCGGGAGGTGAGTGGAGCGCTAAAGCAGGCGCTGCACACCTCTCTTAAGGCGCAAAGGCCGAGCAGTGAGGCGCTAACTCGGAGCGCTGGCGAAGCTCATGTAATGTCAGTCAGCAATGGAACACAGACACAATGGCGCCGGCCAGTTCTTAAAGGGGAGCTTCGATCTTGCTCTCCATCCACATCCTGCTCATTGCAGCCTTGAATCTCGGCCTGGAGAGACTTGCACATCAAATGTGCTGGAAAGAACAATGGAGAGCACCAGGCAAAGAGCTCAGAGCGCAGCTCCCACGGTCTCTGCTAAATCGATACAAGGAATGGCAAATCAAAATGAACCTGCAAAGTGCTGCTCAGTACCCAAAACTCCTTCACACAACATTGAATCTCTCCAGAAGTCTCTCCCTCTCTCTCTCAGAATGCGTAGTTCAAAAATGCCACCAACAATAAAAGACAGGAAGAGGCCCCCTTTAAATAGCGCCCCCCCCAGCCCCACAGCGATTGATAGCGTTCCAGTCTTCTGGTCGTTGGAAGCGCCAGGCGGTAAGGCAGGGGGCGCCACTCAATTTCCGCTACGGGGCGCCCCAAGGGCGTTGCACCATGGAATGACGTCACAATCTGCGCGCGCAGGTGGTCGCAGCGGTAAGTTTTAGCGCCGTCGCACAATCTCAAGTTAAGTTCTCGAGCGGCGCAAACATCGCTGCGCCCGGGCGTTAGCGGCTTTGCGCCCCATTAGCGCCCTCTTAAGGCGCTAACGGGTGGCGCAACCAAGTGAATTTTTATCCCATAGCCTTTTATTCAGTGTTGCTCCCTCCCTCTTCACTGTGAATGGCTGCTTATGAACCTATCCTGCATTCACTATGGATGACCAGTACTCCTCAGGGCAAAATAGCCTTTATTGAGAATACCTCCCATGTTGCTTATTCCGCTGTGCTAGAAAAGCCCAGTTTGTGCTTTGATTTGTGTGGTCAGGTGACAGAGCCAGTTTCTGATGATGAATCTTTCTCACTTGTCCTCAGATGCCCTCCTTCATGAAGGCCAACATAAAAATGCTAGTTGTTGTCGCACTCCTTCCTGAAATGCCAAATATTTCTTTCCATGGAGGCAGATCCCCTTTAAAATTCTACAAGTGACCTTGTAGTCCCCACAATAACAATCAGATATTACAAGAATTTCTGCAGCAACGTTAAAGACTGTTGCAGCTTACTGGGAGCGCGCTGAAGTTTTGACTTTCGCACAGTTGAGAGAAAACAATATTCATTTCCTCACTGTCTAGGCAGGACTGTCCTTTAGTGAAGTTATCCACTTTGGTGGGAAAAATAGAAAAGCAGAGTATTTTTTAAATGGTGAGAGATTGGGAAATGTTGGTGTTCAGAGGGACCTGGGTGTCCTTGTACACGAATCACTGAAAGTTAACATGCAGGTACAGCAAGCAATTAGGAAAGCAAATGGTATGTTGGCCTTTATTACAAGAGGATTTGAGGATGTCTTACTGCAATTATATAGGGCCCTAGTGAGACTACACCTGGAGTACTGTTTACAGTTTTGGTCTCCTTACCTAAGGAAGGATATACTTGCCATAGAGGGAGTGCAACAAAGGTTCCTGGAATGGAGGGATTGTCCTATGAGGAGAGATTGAGTAGACTAGGCCTATATTCTCGAGAGTTTAGAAGAATGAGAGGTGATATCACTGAAACATACAAAATTCTTACGGGGCTTGACAGGGTAGATGCAGGGAGGATGTTTCCCCTGGCTGGGGAGTCGAGAACCAGGGGTCACAGTCTCAGAATAAGGGGTCGGCCATTTAGGACTGAGATGAGGAGAAATTTCTTCACTCAGAGGGTGGTGAATCTTTGGAATTCACTACCCCAGAGGGCTGTGGAGGCTCAGTCGTTGAGTATATTCAAGACAGAGATCGATAGATTTTTGGATATTAAGGGAATCAAGGGATATAGGGATAGTGCAGGAAAGTAGAGATGAGGTAGAGGATCAGCCATGATCTTATTGAATGGTGGAGCAGGCTCGAAGGGTCAAATGGCCGACTCCTGCTCCTATTTCTTATGTTTTTAGCTTCAATGCTATGGTCACCAATATGGAAGTGACAAACACTTGGAGGCCGAAGAGGGAAAAGGTCAATATTACCCAGCCAGCAAGGCCCCTGGAACAATGCTAGGTGGCACGAGGCTGGTCGCGCTACGCGTGGCACGGGCTTTCCAGGACGCTGGGTGCAGAGGACATGCCAACTCAGCAGGCAGCTCAGAGTGTGGCGAGGCACGTGAGCCTGCGCAAGGGCAGAGGGAGTGAAGCCACATCCGATCACCGCTGACGAGCAAAAGAAATCTATCGCGCCAGTCACCTGGAGTTTACATATGCAAATTTCTGTGTCGCACTTGCAACTGATTGCATCACATTTTCCATTCCTGTCACATATGCAAATTTCAACATAAGCTCGAGGAACAGCACCTCATCTTCCCATTAGGCACTTTACAGCCCTTTGGACTCAACATAGATTTCATAACTGAAGCTCATAACCACTGCTCCCATTTCTTTGGACAGCAGGTGATGGTAACGGTTCTGCTGTTGCCATTTACAGCTCCTCTAGACCCAACTTTTCATAGAATCATCGAATAGTACGGCATAGAAGGAGGCCATTCGGCCCATCGAGTCTGCGCCGGCTCTTTCGAAGAGCGATCCAGTTAGTCCCGCTCCCCCACTCTTTCCCCATATCCCTGCAATTTTTTTCTCCTTTTGTTTCTTTACTTGTCCCATTACTGCCCCCTTTTGCCTTGCACCATCATCCCTTTTGTCATTTAATCTTTCCTGCCTTCCATCCCATCACAGAACTTCCCTTTTGTTCTTCTCTCCCTCCCTCCCTCCTTGCCCCTCCTTCCTTTCCCTACCTCTGCACTTGCTTAAAACCTGTTACATTTCTAACTTTTTCCAGTTCTGACGAAAGGTCATAGAAACATAGAAACATAGAAACATAGAAGATAGGAGCAGGAGTAGGCCATTCGGCCCCTCGAGCCTGCTCTGCCATTCAATGCGATCATGGCTGATCATCCAAATTCAGTACCCTGTCCTTGCTTTCTCCCCATATCCCTTGATCCCTTTAGCCTTAAGAAATATATCTATCTCCTTCTTGAATATATTTAATGAATTGGCCTCTACTGCCTTCTGTGGTAGAGAATTCCACAGGTTCACCACTCTCTGGGTGAAGAAATTCCTCCTAATTTCTGTCCTAAATGGCTTACCCCTTATCCTTAGACTGTGACCTCTGGTTCTGGACTCCCCCACCATCGGGAACATCCTTCCTGCATCTAGTCTGTCCAGTCCTGTCAGAATTTTATAAGTTTCAATGAGATCCCCTCTCATTCTTCTAAACTCCAGCGAGTATAAGCCCAATTGACCCAATCTCTCCTCATATATCATTCCTGCCATCCCAGGTATCAGTCTGGTGAATCTTCGCTGAACTCCTTCCATGGCAAGAACCTCCTTCCTCAGATAAGGCGACCAAAACTGCACACAATACTCAAGATGTGGTCTCACCAAGGCCCTGTACAACTGCAGCAAGACATCCTTGTTCCTGTACTCAAACCCTCTCGCTACGAAGGCCAACATACCATTTGCCTTCTTAACCACCTGCTGCACCTGCATGCTTACCTTCAGCGACTGGTGTACAAGGACACCCAGGTCTCGTTGCACTTCCCCTTCTCCCAATCTATTGCCGTTCAGATAATAATCTGCCTTCCTGTTTTTGACACCAAAGTGGATAACCTCGCATTTATCTACGTTATATTGCATCTGCCATGCTTCTGCCCAATCACCCAACCTGTCCAAATCATCCTGGAGTTTCTCGGCATCCTCCTCACAGCACACACGCCCACCCAGCTTTGTGTCGTCTGCAAACTTGGAGATATTACATCTAGTTCCCTTGTCTAGATCATTAATATATATTGTGAATAGCTGGGGTCAAAGGACTGATCCCTGCGGTACCCCACTAGTCACTGCCTGCCACTCGGAAAAAGACCCGTTTATTCCAACTCTTTGCTTTCTGTCTGCCAACCAGTTCTCTATCCAAGTCAATACCTTGCCCCCAATCCCATGTGCCTTAACTTTACACGCTAATCTCTTATGCGGGACCTTATCGAAAGCCTTTTGAAAGTCCAAATACACCACATCCACTGGTTCTCCCTTATCTATTGTACCAGTTACATCCTCAAAAAATTGACCTGAAACGTTAACTCTGTTTCTCTCTCCACAGATGCTGCCTGACTTGCTGAGTATTTCCAGCATTTTCTGTTTTAATTGCAAAATTTCTATGTCACGTTCCAAACAAGTAGAGAAATGAGAGCCAGTCTGGCTTTGAGAAGATCTCAGCATCTGCTGAAATATACTGACCAGAAGGCAGATACCTTCTCATTGACTCCAGGGCCTGATTTCTAATTGACCTGAGGATCTATAGTGACCAATCAGCCTCTAATTGATCTCAGACTTGATAATGACCAATCAGCCTCTAATTGACCCGAGGAAGACACTGGCCTTAAATGGACACACCGACCTTCACTCAGCTACCCTTTTAGCAGCAGAGTAATACACTGCGCATTACATGGTAGAGTGCTCTTGTCCTTCTGGAGCAACACATCTTCTGACTTACCAGAAGAAACAGGGGTGAGCCACTAATATACAAATAACATTCTTTGTCTATTTCGTCTCATCAATGGCAATGGTGGAGTTCTGTACTTGACCTCAGAAGCCTTATGCAGGCGTGTGCTGGAAATCAGCCAGATTCCTTGCTGCCGCTTGGTGGAATGTGCACACAAAGGGACATCAGTTGAGGACAGGATTGGTTTAGATTGTGATGCCTGCCCTTGTCGAATGGCCTGCCAGCACTCACTCTCTTAAGCTTAGACTTGAAGAGTGATTCTTGGTCTAGCTAATGGGAGGGGCTAATGGGAGGGGTGGGTTCCCGTCTGTGGAGAGATATTCTAACAAGGGATATTTAAGTGACAGCCATGGCTCAGTGGGTAGCATCCTCGCCTTTGAGTCAGAAGGTTGTGGGTTTCAGGTCCCACTCCAGAGACTTGAGCACAAAAATCTTAGCTGACACTCTGAGGGAGTGCTGCACTGTCGGAGGTGCCGTCTTTCAGATTAGACATTAAACCGAGGCCCCGTCTGCTCTCTCAGGTGGATGGAAAAGATCCCACGGCCACTATTTCGAAGAAGAGCAGGGGGAGTTCTCCTTGGTGCCCTGGCCAATCAACCTCACTGAAACAGATGATCTGGTCATTATCACATTGCTGTTTGTGGGAGCTTGCTGTGCGCAAATTGGCTGCCGCGTTTCCTACATTACAACAGTGACTGCACTTGAAAAAATACTTCATTGGCTGTAAAGCACTTTGGGACGTCCAGTGGTCGTGAAAAGCGCTATAGAAAGGCAAGTCTTTAAAGAGAGGAAAGAGGATAAGATTGGAAGAAAAACATGGTTGTGTACCATCGGTATTTGCTGACGTTTGGTATTTGTTGCACAGTTTCTGGAGAACACTGTCAGCACGTCGCTCTATAAATAGAACTGATTCTGCCACGCTGTTCAGCAGAATGTGTTGGCCCTGCCTTGGAAGTGCAGATCTTGTTTTTTTTTCTCTCTCTCAGTGGATTTTTTTTTTTGCTTGAAGGAGAAAAGGTCATTCGTAGCAAGGAAACATGTCACATGATTGCCAGAAAGAAGAGACGAGTGATCCAGCCAAGCCCTGACCCGCCAGCATGGCGTTCGGACAGCTTAAAGAGGGCGTCCCACCATCGGTGCACCCTGTTTATTTATTCCCCACCCCCTTCCATTTCTCTCTCAGACACTACCTCTCACTGGGGCACAGTCCCTTGGGCACTGGAACACAGTCCCTTGGGCGCTGGGGGCCCTCTACTACCTTGCCCAAGTGGCCATTTTCCATGTGTGAGCCTAAACAGGCTATTCAACCACAAGAGGCTGTCATCCACACAGGTGCAATTTCCAGCAGGGGTCGCTGGACAGGAGCAGGAATCTTGGCTGGTTCGCCCCCCTCGACCCCCACCCCAGATCATGGACATTGAGGTCCATTGTACAGCCCCAACAATTAATACAACTGCTAACAACTTTGTTTCTGTTCTTTTTCCCCTGTTTCTGTTGAGTTTTTTATGAAGAGCAGGGGAGGTTGGACTTTATGTTTAAATAGTGAAAGGCTGATAACATTGGCTCTGAGCAGTTGATGACTGTATCCAGGGAGCTGGAGACAATCATTAATTTAAAGAGCCCCAGGAATCTGGACATTTCAAGTGTGTTTGTGTGTGTGTGTTAGTTTTTTTGATTGTGTGTGTTTTTGTTTGTGCGACTGTTTCTGTGTGTTTATGTTTTTGTGTTTGTGTGAACGTGTTTGTGTGTGTGTTTGTGCGCGTTTGTTTGTGCGTGTTTGTGTATGCGTGTTTAGAATCATAGAATCATAGAATCATTGCATGGTTACAGCACGGAAGAAGGCCATTTAGCCCATTGAGCCCGTGCTGGCTATCTGCAAGAGCACTTCAGCTAGTCTCACGCCCACGCCCTTTTGAAAGCCGTGATTGAGTCTGCCTCCACCACCCTTTCAGGCAGTGCATTCCAGATCCTAACCACTCGCTGCATAAAAAAGTTTTTTCTTACGTCGCCTTTGGTTCTTTTGACAATCACCTTAAATCTGTGTCCTCTGGTTCTCGACCCTTCTGCCAATGGGAACAGTTTCTCTCTATCTACTCTGTCCAGACCCCTCGTGATTTTGAACACCTCTATCAAATCTCCTCTCAATCTTCGCTACTCTTAGGAGAACAACCCCAGCTTCTCTGGTCTATCAACATAACTGAAGTCCCTCATTCCTAGAATCATTCTCATAAATCTTTTCTGCACCCTCTCTAAGGCCGTCACATCCTTCCTAAAGTGCGGTGCCCAGAATTGGACACAATACTCCAGTTGAGACCGAACAAGTGTTTTATACAGGTTCATCATCATTTCCACACTTTTGTACTCTATGCCTCTATTCATGAAGCCCAGGATCCCATAAGCCTTTTTAACTGCTTTCTCAACCTGCCCTGTCACCTTCAATGATTTGTGCACACATACCCCCAGGTCTCTCTGTTCGTGCACCCCCTTCAGGATTGTACCATTTAGTTTATATTTCCTCTCCACATTCTTTCTACCAAAATGTTTCACTTCACACTTTTCTGCGTTAAATTTCATCTGCCACGTGTCAGCCTGTCTATGTCTTCCTGAAATCTATCACTCGCCTCCCCACTGTTCACTATACTTCCAAGTTTTGTGTCATCTGCAAATTTTGAACTTGTGCCCGTACATCCAAGTCATTAATATTTTTCAAGAAATGCAGTGGTCCTAGAACCGGCCCTTGGGGAACACCGTGTACCTTCCTCCAGTCCAAAAAACAACCGTTCACCACTACTCTCTGTTTCCTGTCACTTAGCCAATTCCGTACCCATGCTACCACTGTCCCTTTATTCCATGGGCTTTAACTTTGCTGGCAAGCCTGTTATGTGGCACTTCGTTGAATGCCTTTTGGAAATCCATGTACACCACGTCAACTGCATTACCCTCATCAACCCTCTCTGTTACCTCATCAAAGAACTCAATCAAGTTAGTTAAACATAATTTGCTTTTCTTAATTAATCCACACTTGTCCAAGTGACTGTTAACTTTATCCCTGATTACTGTTTCTAAAAGCTTCCCCACTACCGAGGTCAAACTGACTGGCCTGTAGTTGCTGGATTTATCTTTATACCCTTTTTTGAACAATGGTGTAACATTGGTGTAACAATTCTCCAGTCCTCTGGCACCACCACCATATCTAAGGAGGATTGGAATATTATGGCCAGTACCTCCGTGATTTCCTCCTTCAATTCCCTCAGCATTCTAGGATGCATCCCATCCACTCCTGGTGACTTATCTACTTTAAGTTCAACCAGCCTTTCTAATACCTCTTCTTTATCAATTTTTATCCTATCGAGTATCTCCACTACCTCCTCCTTTACTATGTCTATGGCAGCATCCTCTTCCTTGAAGACAGATGCAAAGTACTCGTTTAGTACCTCAGCCATACCCTCTGTCTCCATGCATAGGTCTCCTTTTTGGTCCCTAATCGGCCCGCCCCTCCTCTTACTACCCTTTCACTATTTATATGCCTAAAGACGACTTTTGGATTCCCTTTTATGTTGGCTGCCATTCTATTCTCATACCCTCTCTTTGACCCTCTTATTTTCTTTTTCACTTCTCCTCTGACTTTTCTATATATAGCCTGATTCTCAGATGTATTCTCGACCTGACATCTGTCATACGCGCTCTTTTTCTGCTTCATCATATTCTCTATCTCTTTCGTCATCCAGAGAGCTCTGACTTTAGTTGCCCTGCCTTTCCCCCTAGTGGGAATGCACCTCAACTGTACCTGAACTATTTCCTCTTTAAAGGCAGCCCATTGTTCCATTACAGTTTTGCCTGCCAATCTTTGATTCCAGTTTACCCGGGCCAGACCCGTTCTCATCCCACTGAAATTGGCCTTCCCTCAGTTAACCATTTTTACTCTAGATTGCTCCCTGTCCTTTTCCATAGCTAATCTAAACCTTATGATACTATGATCACTGTTCCCTAAATGTTCACCTACTGACACTTGCTCCACTTGACCTACCTCATTCCGGAAACATACTGATCAAGAAAATTCTCCTGAACACACACTTCAGAAATTCTTCCCCCTCTCTGCTATTACTATTACTTACCAGTCTATATTAGGATAGTTGAAGTCCCCCATTATCACTACTCTATAGGTCTTGCACCTCTCTGTAATTTCTCTGCAAATTTGCTCCTCCATATCTTTCCCACTAGTTGGTGGCCTATAGAATACACCTAGTAGTGTAATAGCACCTCTATTGTTTCTTAACTCTAGCCATATAGATTCTGTCCTTGACCCCTCCAGGACATCCTCCCTCTCCCGCACTGTAACATTCTCCTTGACCAATACTGCCACACCACTATCTTTCATAAGAACATAAGAAATAGGGGCAGGAATAGGCCACTTGGCCCCCCGAGCCTGCTCCGCCATTCAATAAGATCATGGCTGATCTTGGGCTCAAAGCCACTTCCCTGCCCGGTCCCCATAACCCTTCACTCCCTTATCTTGCAAAAATCTGTCTATCTCCACCTTAAATGTATTTAATGACCCAGCCTCCATGGCTCTCTGGGGCAGAGAATTCCACAGATTTACGATCCTCTGAGAGAAGAAATTCCTCTTCATCTCAGTTCTAAAAGGGCAACCCTTTATTCTGAAACTATGCCCCCGAGTTCTAGATTTCCCCACAAGGGGAAACATCCTCTCTGCATTTACCTTGTCGAGCCCCCTCAGTATCTTATATGTTTCAATAAGATCACCTCTCATTCTTCTAAATTCCAATGAGTATATGCCCAACCTGCTCAACCTTTGTTCATAATTCAACCCCCTCATCTCTGGAATTAACCTAGTGAATCGTCTCTGAACTGCCTCCAATGCAAGTATATCCTTCCTTAAATAAGGAGACCAAAACTGTACGCAGTACTCAAGGTGCGGTCTCACCAATACCCTGTACAGTTGTAGCAGGACTTCCCTGCTTTTATACTCCAACCCCCTTGCAATAAAGGCCAACATTTCATTTGCCTTCCTGATTACTTGCTGTACCTGCATGCTAACTTTTTGTGTTTCATGCACAAGGACCCCCAGGTCCATCTGAACTGTAGCATTTTGTAATCTCTCTCCATTTAAATAATAATTTGCTTTTTTATTTTTTCTGCCAAAGTGGATAACCTCGCACTTTCCCACATTATACTCCATCTGCCAAATGTTTGTCCACTCACTTAGCCTGTCTATATCCCTTTGCAGATTCTTTGAGTCCTCTGCACAACTTGCTTTCCCACCCATCTTTGTATCATCTGCAAACTTGGCTTCATCCAAGTCATTAATGTAGATTGTAAATAGTTGAGGCCCCAGCACCGATCCCTGTGGCACTCCACTAGTTACCGTTTGCCAACCGGAAAATGACCCGACTCTCTGCTTTCTGTTAGTTAGCCAATTCTCTATCCATGCTAATATATTACCCCCAACTCCGTGAGCTCTTATCTTATGCAGTAACCTTTTATATGGCACCTTATCGAATGCCTTCTGGAAATCCAAATACACCACATCCACTGGCTCACCCTTGTCCACCCTGCTTGTTACATCCTCAAAGAACTCCAGCAAATTTGTTAAACATCATTTCCCTTTCCTAAAACCATACTGACTCTGTTTGACTGCAGTATGTTTTTCTAAATGCCCTGCTACTGCTTCCTTAATGAAGGACTCCAGCATTTTCCCAACGACAGATGTTAGGCTAACTGGTCTATAGTTTCCTGCTTTCTGTCTCCCTCCTTTCTTAAATAGGGGTGTTACATTTGCGGTTTTCCAATCCGCTGGGACCTCTCCAGAGTCCAGGGAATTTTGGTATATTGCAACCAATGCATCCACTTTCTCTGCAGCCACTTCTTTTAAGACCCTGGGATGCAGGCCATCTGGTCCAGGGGACTTGTCCACCTTTAGTCCCATTATTTTACCAAGTACTTTTTCCTTAGTGATAGTGATTGTCTTTAGTTCCCCACTCCCTGTGGCCCCTTGATTATACATTATTGGGATTTCCTTCCCTATCTTTCCTGAACACCGTATAACCAGGAATATTTAATACACAATCCTGCCCTTGTTTGAGCCAGGTCTCAGTTATTGCCACACCATCATATTCCCATGTGGCTATTTGTGCCTGCAGCTCACCAACCTTGTTTACTACGCTTCATGCGTTCACATACATACACTGTAAACCCATCTTAGACCATCCTGTATTCTCTCTTAGTTGGACCCCACTTAATACCTTACTATTTCTTACTTTAGTGCTCTCTGCCTCTCCCAATCCTTTGAGCACTTTATTTCCCCTTTCTAATGGTACATCCTGGTGCCCATCCCCCTGCCAAATTAGTTTAAACCCTCCCCAACAGCACTAGCAAACCTCCTTGCCAGAATATTGGTTCCGGCCCTGTTGAGGTGCAACCCGTCCGGCCTGTACAGGTCCCACCTCCCCCAGAACCGGTCCCAATGCCCCAGGAATCTGAAGCCCTCCCTCCTGCACCATCTCTCCAGCCACACATTCATCTGCTCTATCCTCACTAGCACGTGGCACCAGGAGTAATCCGAAGATTACTACCTTTGAGGTCCTGCTTTTTAATCTCTTTCCGAGCTCCGTGAAATCTGCCTGCAGGACCTCATCCCTCTTTCTACCTATATCGTTGATACTGATATGGACCATGACCTCTGGCTGTTCACCCTCCCGCCTCAGAATTTTCTTCAGTCACTCAGTGACATCCTTGATCCTGGTACCAGGGAGGCAACATACCATCCTGGAGTCACGTCTGCGGCCGCAGAAATGCCTGTCTGTTCCCCTAACTATCGAATCTCCGACCACTATTGCTTTCCCACTCTTCTTCCTCCCCTCCCCTGTACAACTGAGCCACTCGTGGTGCCGCAGACTTGGTTCCTTTCTAATGTTACATCCTGGCTATACTCCCCAGAGGAACCATCACCCCCACCAGTACTCAGAGCAGAATACTGGTTGGAGAGCGAGGTGTACTCAAGGGACTCCTGCACTACCTGCCTGGTCCTCCTCTTCTCTCTGGTGGTCACCCATTCCCTCTCTGCCTGCACACTCTTTATCTGCGGGGTGACCACCTCCTGAAACGTGCTATCCACGGATTTCTCAGCCTCGCGGATGCACCGCAGAGACACCAGATGCTGCTCAAGCTCCAAAACCCATATGTGGTTGACCAGGACATGGGAAGCGTCCTGGAATCTTCACATGGCACAGGATGTGCATTCCATGGGACTGAGCTGCCCTGCCATGCCTTTATTTAATAGACTATTAACTAGAAACACTTACTAGCTACTCATCAGTCAGCTCCTTCCCTGGTTGTGACGTCACTTTAGCTGTTTTGCAGTTGTTGCTTTTGTTGTTGTTGTTTTTGTGTGCGTGTTTGTTTTTGTGTGTGCGTGTTTGTGTGTGCGTTTTTGTGTGTGCGTGTTTAAACATAAGAACATAAGAAATAGGAGCAGGAGTAGGCCATTCGGCCCCTTCGAGCCTGCTCCACCATTCAATGCGATCATGGCTGAACTTCTACCTCAACTCCACTTTCCCGCCCTATCCCCATATCCTTTGATTCCCTTAATGTCCAAAAACCTATCTATCTCAGCCTTGAATATACTCAATGTCTGAGCATCCACAGCCCCTCTGGGGTAGAGAATTCCAAAGATTCACAACCCCCTGAGTGAAGGAATTTCTCCTCATCTCAGTCCTAAATGGCTGACCCCTTATCCTGAGACTATGACCCCTGGTTCTAGACTCTCCAGTCCTCTAACCCCTAAGCCTAGAGCTCAAGCTGTCTAAGAATTTTATATGTTTCAATGAGATCACGTCTCATTCTTCTAAACTCCAGAGGATATAGACCCATTACACTCACTTGTGTGTGTGTTTGTTTATGTGTGTTTGGCTCTTTAAGGGCATGCACCATCAACCCTATCATGGACTTCACCTAATCTAATTGCCCGAGTAAAGTTCTACCTAAAACTTGCTTCACCCCAAAGTTTATCAAGCAACAAGCCATAACAACCATCCTTACATCTCAACCCTAGCCTACTGCGCTCTGCAGGAAACTCCAGACCCACCCCAGCATCACATAAAACACTGAGGGGAACTTTCACCTCCATCGCTTGGGTGCCAACTTGGCCAAGTGGGTTGCATGCCCAGTGTAGAACCAGCCCGATATTTGTCCCATTGGAATCAATGGGAACAAAAATCGGGCAGGTTCTACAAGGCCATGTGATCCACTCCACCAGATCAAGTGGTGAAGGTGAAAATGACTCCCATTGTGCCCCATAGGGGTAAGGTAGGGTAGCATAGTGATTATGTTACTGGACTAGTAATACAGAGGCCTGACCTAATGATCCATGAGACATGAGTTCAAATCCCACCACAGCAGCTGGGGAATTTAAATTCAATTAATTAAATAAATCTGAAATAAAAAAATAGTATTAGTAATGGTGACCATGAAGCTATCAGTTTGTCATACAAAACCCCATCTGGTTCATGAATGTCCTTTAGGAAAGAAAATCTGCTGTCCTTACCTGATCTGGCCTATATGTGACTTGAGACCAACTGCACTCTGATAATGGCCTAGCAACACTGCTATGATAAAAACTACCTCCCCACCTAACAGCACATTCACCACACGAGCTGCTGCAGTTCAAGAATACGAGAGAGGGAAACCAGGGAATTATAGACCAGTTAGCCTAACATCTGTTGTCAGGAAATTGCTAGAGTCTATAATTAAGGATAGCGTGACTGAACGCCTTGAAAATTTTCAGTTGATCAGAGAGAGCCAGCATGGATTTCTGACAGGCAGGTCATGCCTGACAAACCTGATTGAATTTTTGAAGAGGTGCTTAAAGTAGTGGACAGGGGAATGTCTATGGATGTTATTTATAAGGACTTCCAGAAGGCATTTGATAAAGTCCCACATAAGAGACTGTTATCTAAGGTAGAAGCCCACAGAATTGAGGGCAAATTATTGACCTAGTTAGGAAATTGGCTGAGCGCAGGAGACAGAGAGTAGGGATAATGGGTAGGTACTCAAATAGGCAGGATGTGACTAGTGGTGTCCCGCAGGGATCTGTGCTGGGGCCTCAACTATTCACACTATTTATTAACGAATTAGATGATGGCATAGAAAGCCATATATCCAAATTTGCCGATGACACAAAGATAGGCAGCATTGCATGCAGTGTAGATGAAAGCATAAAATTAGGAAGGTTAAGTGAATGGGCAAAACTGTGGCAAATGGATTTCAATGTAAGCAAATGTGAGGTCATCCACTTTGGACCTAAAAAGGATAGAACAGGGTACTTTCTAAATGGTGAAAAGTTAAAAACAGTGGAGGTCTAAAGAGACTTGGGGGTCCAGGTACATAGATCATTAAAATGTCATGAACAGGTACAGAAAATAATCAAAAAGGCTAATGGGATGCTGGCCTTTATATCTAGAAAACTAGAGTACAAGGGGGTAGAAGTTATGCTACAGCTGTACAAAATCTTGATCGGACCACACCTGGAGTACTGTGAGCAGTTCTGGGCACCACACCTTAGGAAGGATATATTGGCCTTGGAGGGAGTGCAGTGTAGGTTTACCAGAATTGATACCTGGACTCCAGGGGTTAAATTACGAGGAGAGATTACACAAATTAGGGTTGTATTCCCTGGAATTTAGAAGATTAAGGGGTGATCTGATCGAAGTTTTCAAGATATTAAAGGGGAACAGATGGAAAGAAACTATTTCCGCAGGTTGGAGATTCTAGGACTAGGGGGCACAGTCTAAAAATTAGAGCCAGACCTTTCAAGAGTGAAATTAGGAAACACTTCTACACACAAAGGGTGGTAGAATTTGGAACGCTCTTCCACAAATGGCAATTGATGTTAGATCAATTGTTAATTTTAAATCTGAGATTTATAGCTTTTGTTAACCAAAGGTATGAAGGGATATGGGCCAAAGGCGGGTATATGGAGTTAGGTCGCAGATCAGCCACGATCTCATTGAATGGCAGCACAGGCTCGAGGGGCTGAATGGCCGACTCCTGTTCCTATGTTCCTAAGGTGGCTCGCCATCAGCTTCTCAAGGGCAATTAGGGATGGGCAACACGGTGGCATAGTGGTTAGCACTGTTGCCTCACAGCGCCAGGGACCTGGGTTCGAATCCGGCCTCGGGTGACTGACTGTGTGGAGTTTGCACATTCTCACCGTGTCTGCGTGGGTTTCCTCCGGGTGCTCCGGTTTCCTCCCACCGTCCAAAGATGTGCGGGTTAGGTTGATTTGGCTATGATAAATTGACCCTTAGTGTTAGGGGGGATTAAATACGTGGGGTTACGGGGATAGGGTGGGATATGTGTCGGTGCAGGCTCGATGGGCCGAAATGGCCTCTATCTGCACTGTGGGGATTCTGGGATTCTGTGAAATGCCGGCCTTGCCAGCGACACCGAATTAAAAAAAATGTCACCACCTAGACAGTACCTATCCCTATAACCAACAACTCGATCCTTTTGTCAATTCTTCCCTACCAATTTTCTCCCTTTCCTGTCACCCTTCTCCTTGCTGGGGTACGATTCCACAGGTGCCATGTAGCCCACGGTGCCTCTTCAAAGTTCCAAGATAGCGAATGTTGGCAAACTTGTTTGATCGCAGCTGAACTCCAATCAGCAATAACAGCAACAATTCATATTTATATAGCGCCTTTAACATAGTAAAACGTCCCAAGGCGCTTTACAGGAGCGTTATCGAACAAAATTTGAAACCGAGCCCACTTAAGGGCAGGTGAGAGGTAGGTCTTGAGGAGCTTCTTAAAGGAGGAGAGAGAGGTAGAGAGGCGGTGAGGTTTAAGGAGGGAATTCCAGAGTTTAGGGCCTTGGCAGTTGAAGGCGCGGCCACCAATGGTGGAGCGATTAAAATCGGGGATGTGCCAGAGGCCAGGATCGGAAGAGCGCAGAGATCTCGGAGTGTTGTCGAGCTGGAGGAGGTTACAGAGGTAGGTCTTTACCCCTCGTCTACGAATGCGTGGTTACAGCAGGGGAGGTTGGCTATCGCTCAGGAGCAGGAACCCTGCCCAGATTTTCCCCTCGCTAGTCCTAGGGTGCTAGTGCCAGTGAGCAATATTCAATCAACTGGCGCCTTGTATAATTGAATAACTGTCTGCCTCAGAGGCAGCCCTGTCTACGGAGGTTGTCCTGCGGTATAAATGCGGCAGTGCTCCCAGCTGCTGAGGGAGGGAGTTGTTCGAGGCCCACTCCAGAGACTTGCGTGCAAAATCTAGGCGGACACTCCCAGCGCCGTACTAAGGCTGCACTGCACTGTCAGAAGTGCCGTCTTTCAGATAAACCGGGGCACCCTCTGCCCTTTCAGGTAAAAGACCCCACGGTGCTATTTCGAAGAAGGGCAGGGGAGTTCTCCCCAGCGTCCTGGCCAATATTCAGTTCCACATAGGAGCAGAATATTGGGAGAGGGGCGGGGCGTATAAGAGGCGGCTCATGCAATTCCATGTAATCGCCTGAGAGGAATTTCTACCCCAGTCAATCTGGAACACGGGGGAAAACGAGCCCCGTTGTGAAATTGCTCCCATTGAGCACTTCAGTTAAGACTTTGAGGGTTCAAAGCATCAATTCTGTTGCTAACACCTCAACCTACAGCAGGATGGGTCCTATTCATGGGCACTGCCCCTTTTAGACCGCATGTTAAGTGGCTCCGATACATTTGCTCAATCTATTCAAGAGCTGAACGGAGGACCAGGGAGGGGGGAGCAGACCCCGTGAATTAACACACTTCTTTTTGCAGGACACAGCCAAGAAGTTATTTGTGTTGACATGCTAGTTAACTGGCGTAACACTGATAAAAGAGTGAAGTCCTCACCGCCCTGTGTTGTCGTACCCTTTCTGAACACAGATGGAAGAGACAGCTTTAAAAATGGGCTCGGATTCAGAATGAATGTTAAAGGAACAAGTACATAATTGAGGAGAGACTCTAAGGGGTGTTTAGTGCCTGTTTCTGACAATTCAGAGCTACATCAATAGAGACTAATGGAACAGCTGTCCTGACATATGGAATCCAGTTAATATGCTGAACTGATACAGAGGGAACTGCGCATTCAACCAATTCAACCTCCTCACAATAATTCGCCACACAATCTTACAGACCTGAAGGAGACCATTCGGCCAATCATGCCTGTGCCTCTTTGAAAGAGCTCTCCAATTAGTTCCACTCCCCTCCACTCTTTCCCCGTAGCCCTGCATATATATTGAAGATGATGACAGACTTTTGTGAAGGGGGAATAGTTGACACGGAGTTTTGCAGCTAATTATGACATTGCTGCTTCTGGTCCAACCAGCCCAGTGAGCGCAATGTTGTGCCACAAAAAGTACCATGAGTGAGGAAACTCGGAACTCCTCTCTGCTTTCTGCCCCCTTCCCACTGCCCATATTACAGGGAAACAGTGGCCCAGAAATTGGACTTGGAGGCTTGCCGCGGGGGTAAGGATCGTGCGCGATCTTACCTACCGCACCTGCCTTTTTGTTTCGGGCCCACACGAACTTCAGTTCCTGGGCCTCTCCCTGGTGCCGGCGCGCAGTGTGTGCGTGTCCCAGAGGCGCAGTTAGTTCGATGCGACCTCTGGGATCACGTGGGACATGGAGAGCCAATGGCAGCACACCATCTTTCATTCATAGATTTGACAGGAGAGCTGTCAAAACTATGAATACAAATTGCCCCCAAAAGAACAGCTAAACCTCAAATAAATAAAAAAAAACCCCATCACATTAATAAAATAACTATAGTTAAATAAATTAACCACTTTAAACAAAAATTAAAATTTTTGAAAAAATTTAAATTCTTTTTAAAAGTTATAAAAATAAACTTACCTTTCTTTAAAGTCTCTAAAAAAGATAAACCTGTTGAAAAAAATTTAAAATAATACTTAATTAACTACTTACCTTGTTAAAAGGGGGTCTTACGCCTCCTTTCTTCATGTGTAAAATCTTCCATACTTACCTTCGCGTTCAAACCTGAAAAAAAACCTAAGTGCGCTGCATGCGCGCAGCCTGTAGTGCGCACACGGTTCACTTAGGAACCGCCCCCTTCGCCATATCGGAAGTGCCGGTTTCCCGCGCATGCGCAGTGCATGCAGGAAACCGGCACTTCGGGACCGAATACGGGTGAGTACACAGTGCGTACTCTCCCGTATTCGGCCGAATTTCTGGGCCTATTACTGTGAGCTGAGGTACTGCCGGTGTTAGCCGTGGCTCTGGGTCAGAAAGTTGTGGGTTCAAGACCCACTCCAGAGACTAGAGCACATAATCTAGGCTGACACTCCCAGTGCAGTGCTGAGGGAGCGCTGCACTGTCGGAGGTGCCATCTTTCAGAAGAGACATTAAACCAAGTCTGCTCTCTCAGGTGGACGTAAAAGAGCCCACGGCACTATTTCGAAGAAGAGCAGAAGGTGTCCTGGGCCAATATTTATCTCTCAACCAACACCTAAAAGCAGATTATCTGGCCATTATCACAATGCTGTTTGTGGGAGCTTGCTGTGCGCAAATTAGCTGCCGCGTTTCCTACATCACAACGGTGACTACACTTCAAAAAGTACTTCATTGGCCGTAAAGCACTTTGGGACGTCCTGAGGTCGTGAAAGGTGCTACAGAAATGCAAGTTCTGTCTTTCTTTTCTCTTTCTCGATATGATGGGCGCTACCTTAACTAACTTAGTCGTAGTTGCGAGATGGTTTGCCGGCACACGGCGGCCCCTGTAATTGGTGAGCTGGGTTGTTATGGTGATTCTGGTGTAATGGGAACGGTGGCTGCCTCGTGCCTGGCAGCCCCCATTAGCACTGATATTTGTCAAACTGGGTCGTACCTGCTGTTTGGACAGATGACACGCTATTTTTTGACTTGGCAAACAATGAAGTAACAAGAGCGTGGTGTATTTTGAGCAAGTCGCAGGAAATGGAGGAGAGTGGAGCGACAAAAAAAAAAGGAGAGCACTCAGAGGCGAGAGACCAGGTGAGATGCTCCAAAACGTGTCTTTAAGAGCAAATGTGCAAAGAGCGACGTCTGGCTTGTCAGAAGGGACTGACTCATCTTCATGAAAGGTTAAGACTCCTTTTATTCTTTCGCTCATGGGGGAAATGAGTCAGTGGATTTGGATTCCTCCCATGAAGAAAGATAAATGGATTCGGCTCTGTCTGGAGGGGCAGTGACTGGTGGCGGTCCGCAGGGGTCTGTTCTAGGGACCCTGCAGCTCGCACTGCTCATAAACAAGACGGAGGAGGGGAAGGTGCAGAAATAGCTTTTCTGATGACGCAACGCTGTGCGGCCAGATGACAGCACAAGGGGGGGATGGATGGTGTTCAAAGGGACTGGGTGAGCGAACGCAGGAAGGAAGGCAGATCAAGGGGAGTACAAAACGCGAAGGAGGGGGGATGCTATTTTGGACCGGACTTGTGGAAATGGGCCAAAACCAATCCCGTCAGCCTTTGCTCGCCCCTCCTTATCCTCTCCCTTCCCGGCTCAGTGGGGTAGAAATTACAGGCGTAAAGAATCCCATGGGCCGAGGTCCTGTGCCCCAAGGAGGCACGGAAATCGGCCGTTCCGACTCCACAGTCGTCGCGATCACCCCCCCCACCACCCCCACCCCCTCACCCCTCCCAGGACTTACCCTCGAGTCGCTGCTGGCGAGGCAAGAGCCCCAATATATTCTTCGAAGTAAAAGCATGAGCTGCCTGTGGAGGCGCCAGCATCTTGCGCAAAAATTTTACTGAGTCCTGCAGCCCAACTAGGGCACGCGCTGCCTGCACACCGCCGACTGTGGGCCCGAAAGCAGGGCCAGACGAATTTCCACCCTTGTGCCTGTTTTCCTCATCACTAACAGTGCAGCACCCCAGTCACGCTCTTTATCTTTTTTCATTCTCGAGATGAGGGACTTGTTGACAAGGCCGGCATTTATTGCCCCATCCCTAATTGCCCCTTGAGAAGGTGGTGGTGAGCCACCTTCTTGAACCGCTGCAGTCCGTGTGGTGAAGGTAACTCCCACAGTGCTGTTGGGGAGGGAGGTCCAGGATTCTGACTCAGCGACGATGAAGGAACGGCCGAGATATTTGCCTTTAGGTGAAAGGCACTGTATCAGTGCAGGTTGCTGTTGTTGTGTCCTGGTCGTTGTTGTTAGATATGGCCAGTGTTTGCGAGATTGGATAAATCTTACAAATACCGGTCCTATTCAAATCAGTAAATCCATCTTGGGAGACAGCGCAAAATGGGCAGTATCGATTGGGCGGCCCATTATACGTCCCGCCTGAGAGTCAATGGCACTGAATATTGGGCAAGGCGTGTAGCAGGAGGCCTGCATGATTGCCACCTGCTTTGCGCTACAATCCCTTCTGAACAGTCCCATCGGGGCACATCAACCAGTGCATCTCCTCACACTGACAACATTAATACGTTCTTTTCTTCCCCCTCTATCCAGTTCTTCCTCATTACGGAAAGGATGTCACTAATATAGCTTTGGGGTGGCCCAATCTAACGAAATGGCGGACCCAGCTCGAAGGGTGGAGTGGCCTCCTCCTGTTCCTGTGTACCAATCTGCAACTGAAAAGTGAACAGTTGCATAAACAAACTGTACAGGGCCTTGGTGAGACCACACCTGGAGTACTGTGCACAGTTTTGGTCTCCTTATCTAAGGAAGGATATACTTGCCTTGGAGGTGGTGCAACGAAGGTTCACTAGATTGATTCCTGGGATGAGAGGGCTGTCCTATGATGAGAGATTGTGTAGAATGGGCCTATACTCTCTGGAGTTTAGAAGAATGAGAGGTGATCTCATTGAAACATACAAGATTCTGAAGGGGAATTGACAGGATAGATGCTGAGAGGTTGTTTCCCCTGGCTGGAGTGTCTAGAACTAGGGGGCATAGTCTCAGGATAAGGGGTCGGCCATTTAACATAGAAACATAGAATCTAGGAGCAGGAGTAGGCCATTCGGCCCGTCGAGCCTGCTCCGCCATTCAATACGATCATGGCTGATCATCCAAATCCAGTACCCTGTCCCTGCTTTAATCCCCACAGTACACATATCCCACCCTACCCCCGTAACCCCACGTATTTAATTCCCCCTAACATATCCCATCCTATCCCCATAACCCCACATATTTAATCCCCCCTAACACTAAGGGTCAATTTATCATAGCCAAATCAACCTAACCCACACATTTTTGGACTGTGGGAGGAAACCGGAGCACCCGGAGGAAACCCACGCAGACACGGGGAGAATGTGCAAACTCCACACAGACAGTCACCCGAGGTCAGATTCGAACCCGGGTCTCTGGCGCTGTGAGGCACCAGTGCTAACCACTATGCCACCGTGTTGCCCGTACTATGCCACCGTGTTGCTCATTTAAGACTGAGATGAGGAGGAATTTCTTCACTCAGAGGGTTGTGAATCTTTGGAATTCTCTGCCCCAGAGGGCTGTGGATGCTGAGTCTCTGAGTATATTCAAGGCTGAGATAGATAGATTTTTGGACTCTCGGGGAATCAAGGGATATGGAGTTCGGGCGGGAAAGTGGAGTTGAGGTCGATGATCAGCCATGATCTTATTGACATCAGGCTCGAGGGGCCGTATGGCCTACTCCTGCTCTTACTTCTTATGTTCTTATGTTCTAATCAAATTAATCGGTTGAAATTAAAATCAAGATTTCACGTGGTCCCCACCAGTCGGGGACTCATCAGCAAAGGCACAAGTGGAAAGGAATTTGGAAAGCAACGCTGACCGGTTTAACAGAATTTCCAGTCAATGCCAACTATTATCAGCAAGGTTAAGGTAAGGTAATCCAAGTATCAGAATACATCTCCAGGGCACTTGATTATATGTCAAAACAGGTTATCCCAACTTTGTGAGGATGATTGGCAAGGCCACATTTGGAATGTGTGGTGTGGAATTTGGGCCATCCTTACTTCGAACAGACGTCGATCATCATCTCGGTCTGTATTATACAGGGAGAAAGGAAAGAAAGAATTTCTACAGCACCTTTTACAGCCTCCCAGGACGTCCCAAAGCACTTCACAGCCAATGAAGTACTTTTTGAAGTGTAGTCACTGTTTGTAATGTGGGAAATGCAGCGGCCAATTTGCGCACAGCAAGCTCCCACAAACAGCAATGAATTAATGACCAGATAATCTGTTTTAGTGATGTTGATTGAAGGATAAATATTAGCCCAGGACACCGGGGAGAACTCCCCTGTTCTTCTTCGAAATAGTGCCATGGGGTCTTTTACGTCCAGCTGAGCGGGCAGACGGGGCCTCGGTTTAACGTCTCATCCGAACCAGTTGATGGCCACCTTGACCAGGCCCAGGAGCAGTCCTACGAGGAGGTCCCCCCAACCTGCCCGCTACCCGCCCCCCACCCCCGCACCGTGTGACCAAAGATCAGGAACGTGGGACTGAAGTGCAGCTGAAAATCGAGGAGCAGCCCCTTCAAATAATGGAAGAGGGGCTGCAACCTCTCACATTCCATATAAACGTGGAACACGGACTCCTCCAGGCCGCAGAAAAGGCAGGCGGCCTGGGAGTCCGTGAACCTACTTAAAACCTTATTGCACGGGACTGCTCCGTGCAACGCCCTCCAGGCCAAGTCCCCAATAGATAAAGGGAGGACTCCCGCGTAGAGAGCCCGGGAAATGGTGTAACCCGGTGTAGAAAGTTTGCTTATTGCTTCGGCCCGAGGGTCCAATATAATGATCGCGGTGCGCGTGCTCATTCCGTGCCGGAAGGGCGCCGTCCGCCGTATTAGCAGAGGTTCCAGCATTGGCGCCCATGGCCCACACCTGAAACAGGCGCGAGGGCGTTGCGTGGGCAAACGGAGGCCTAACGCATGTTTCCGTGCCTGCTGCAGCCAGTTTCTGCGGGCGCTTAGCAGCCAAAGCCAGCGGTGCTTAAACGGCTGTTACCGGGGAGGCAAGTTTGAGCGTTCGTACCTACGTTATTGTGGAGTTGAGAGGAGCAGGATTGCTCCTCCCCCCAGCTCTACGTTTAATCCGCGGGGCTGTTGTCGGCCGCCACTCGCTCTCCCCGCCCCCCCCCCCCCCCCGCCGCCACAACCCCTCGGGGTCTGGTGAGCTGTCTCTGGGGCCGCGAATGAAAGAAAGAAAGACTTGCATTTATACAGCGCCTTTCACGACCACCGGACGTCCCAAAGTGCTTTACAGCCAATTAAGTACTATTTGAAGTATAGTTCACTGTTGTAATGTAGGAAACGCGACAGCCAATTTGCGCACAGCAAGCTCCCACAGACAGCAATGAGATAATGACCAGATAATCTGTTTTAGTGATGTTGATTGAGGGATAAATATTGGCCAGGACACCGGGGAGAACTCCCCTGCTCTTCTTCAAAATAGTGCCGCGGGATCTTATCCGTTCACCTGAGAGAGCAGACGGGGCCTTGATTTAACGTCTCATCGAAAGACGGCACCTCCGACAGTGCAGCCCTCCGTCTGCACTGCACTGGAGTGTCAGCCTAGCTTTATGTGCTCAAGTCCCTGGAGTGGGAGTTGAACCCACAACCTTCTGACTCAGAATGGCACCCACATCTCCTCGCTGAAGGAAAGAAAATGGCCGTGTTCCTGCCACCGTGTTTACTCAGCATGAGCAGCGTGCACTGCACCGGGGGCCGCGCCCTAACTCGGGCACAATCCAATATCTAGGCTCTATTCTTATCATTCTTTCCCCATTTTGTCCCCTCGCCTCTCCTCTTTGAAGGCGCTGATTCCTTGTTGGGACGCAGCTCCCTCCAGCTGCCAGGCACCCTCCTGTATTCTGGCAATCCAACCATGGGGGCATCACAGCTGAGCCCATGCTTGTTCTCACCTTATGTCCAGCACACAGACAATTTCCAGAAAGCAATTGCCAAAAACATTTTTTTTTAAATCTGCTGCCTCGCTTCCGAAAACCTGCGAACAGGATAGGCGGATGCCTGCAATAATCCTCCAGACCACTAGGCGTCAAAGCCTGTGCCCAGCACCGTAGATTTGGCCGGGTGTCTGGGGGCAGGACACAGTGCCACATTTCACTGGGCGCCAGTGATGAAGCAGGTGCGAGGCCATCCAACCATCCCTTGCGCCTCATTTCCAGTAGCTGCGATGGCCTTTTTTTGCTATGGAGGGAGTAGGCCCAGCTCCATCCTCGCAAGAAAGCGCCCAGAGATCGCAGCGAAACCGATTTCCACCCCTTTTGCCTGACCTTTAAACCCAGGAAAATGGGCATTCCCGCGGGGGGGGAGCGAAGGGGAGGGGGGCAAGAGTCAGGAAACTCAGCCCTGGAACATGCGGTCTGCAATGCAACAGCTCCCTCTGTTGAAAGCTGTTGGCATAGTAGTGAATGACGGGAACGTGCAGCTCGGGGAAAGTAAAACCGTGAGCTGGGGAATTCGAAAAACAAGAATAAAAATACTGGCAATGCGCAGCAGGTGATTCAGCACCTGACATTACAGATGGGTCTCACCGTCAGAACTGATGAAGGTTTGATTTCAGGAGAGGTCCTCGGGTTTAGATCCATTGGTGTGGTGACCTTGGTACAGAGAGGAAGATCTGGCAGGGAAGTTCGAAGGCCGTTTGCAGAAGTGATTTTCATTCCATCGAAATTAATGGAAGCAATTTCAAGGGGGGGTGGGGTGGGGGGGTGGCGGGGTGCGGTGGTGGCGTTGTTCTGTAAGGAGCGTGCGGACATCCCCGGCCAGATACTACTCTCTACGCTTCACCCAGGACATTGGTTCACAGCCAGGTGGTAAAGGTGAAAATCTCTTTTTGTTTTATCCGTTCCTGGGATGTGGGTGTCGCTGGCAGGGCCAGCATTTATTGCCCCTCCCTAATTGCCCTTGAGAAGGTGGTGGTGAGCCGCCTTCTTGAACCGCTGCAGTCCGTGTGGTGAAGGTGTTCCCACAGTGCTGTTAGGGAGGGAGTTCCAGGATTTTGACCCAGCGACGATTAAGGATTGGCGATATACTTCCAAGTCAGGATGGTGTGTGACTTGGAGGGGAACTTGGAGGTGATGGTGTTCCCATGCGCCTTCTGCCCTTGTCCTTCTAGGTGGTAGAGTTCGTGGGTTTGGGAGGTGCTGTCGAAGAAGCCTTGGCGAGTTGCTGCAGTGCATCTTGTAGATGGTACACACTGCAGCCACGGTACGCCGGTGGTGGAGGGAGTGAATGTTTAAGGTGGTGGATGGGGTGGCAATCAAATGGGCTGCTTTGTCCTGGATGGTATCGAGCTTCTTGAGTGTTGTTGGAGCTGCACTCATCCAGGCAAGTGGAGAGTATTCCATTACACTCCTGACTTGTGCCTTGTAGATGGTGGAAAGGCTTTGTAATGCTCATGTAATCCTCAATTCCCAACCCTTCCACATAGGTTACTTCAGTTGGTCCCAGGTGGTTTAACTGTGAGCCACTCCCTCTCATTTACACAACAGAAGATGGAGAGATTGTGCTGCCTCAAGGGGCTTGGTGTCAGAAAGATGACTCAACCCTCCCAACAATTTACCCACCCATCTAATCTTCTGAGGTAACAACAGAAAACGCTGGAAAAACTCAGCAGGCCAGGCAGCATCCGTGGAGAGAGAAAGAGAGTTGACGTTTCAGGTCGATGACCTTTCATCAGAACTGGGAAGAGCTGGAAATCAAATAGATTTAAGGCCAGGGTAAAGCTGGGAAAAGGGGGAGGGGATAAAGGAACAAAGGAGGAGATGAAGAGACATTAAGAGACATTAAGAGATATGCAAGGCTAGAGGTGGTGTTAATGTGACAGATTAAGGCTGAATGAAGTGTGAAATCTACTGGCAGAATGAAGGACAGCTGCCAGCTTCTAGGAGGAAAAAAAAGGTGGGGGGGACAAATAAAAGGGTGGATAAAATAAAATATAAATGTGATTGGAGCTGAGGTTATGATCTAAAATTGTTGAACTCGATATTGAGTCCAGAGGGCTGTAGCGTGCCTAAACGAAAGATGAGGTGCTGTTCCTCGAGCTTACGCTGAGCTTCCGTGGAACAGTGTATTAGGCCGAGGACGGTGAGGTCAGAGTGGGAGTGAAGCGGTGAATTAAAGTGACAGGCCACCGGGAAAGTCCTGCCCAAATCTTTCCTGATCCCCAAAATTAATCAAGCTAAACTCCAGAGCTCAACGGTCGTTGACAAAATAGACTATTCACTATAGCAAAGGGTTCAAATACCAGGAAGAAAGCAGTAAGATGTCAGACAGAGCCTCTTTAAACCAGAGGGTGATGGACTTGTGGAATAAGTAAGCAGGGAAGGTGATTGAAGCCAACAGTATAAGAGGATGGAGGAGGCACCTATCTCTGTTTCAACTACAACTTGCATTTATATAGCGCCTTTAACATAGTAAAACCTCCCAAGGCGCTTCACAGGAGTGATTATCAAACAAAATTTGACACCGAGCCACATAAGGAGATATTAGGGTGGATGACCAAAAGCTTGGTCAAAGAGGAAGGTTTTAAGGAGCGTCTTAAAGGAGGAAAGAGAGGCGGAGAGGTTTAGGGAGGGAATTCCAGAGCTTAGGGCCTTGGCAGCTGACGGCACGGCCGCCAATGGTGGAGCGGTTAAAATCGGGGATGCTCAAGAGGCCAGAATTGGAGGAGCGCAGAAAGCTCGGAAGGTTGTGGGGCTGGAGGAGATTACAGAGATAGGGAGAGGGCGAGGCCATGGAGGGATTTGTAAACAAGGCTGAGACTTTTAAAATCGAGGCATTGCTTAACTCGGAAGCAATGTAGGTCAGCGAGCACAGGGGTGATGGGTGAATGGGACTTGGTGCGAGTTAGGGCACGAGCAGCAGTGTTTTGGATGACCTCAAGTTTACAGAGGATACAATGTGGGAGGCCAGCCAGGAGTGCGTTGGAATAGTCAAGTCTAGAGGTAACAAAGGCAGGGATGAGGGTTTCAGCAACGGATGAGCTGAGGTCAGATTAGGGGATGCATTAAGAAGACGATTTGGTGGGGCTGAGATACTGGTACATGCTTTCACCTCGTGAGGGCTGAAACCCACGCTTGACAACTGCCCAACAACCAGCTAGTGACTCTGTACAGCGGGGTGGGGGGTGCGAGGTAAGAAGAGTCCCATTGGGGTGGAGGTGCCGTTAAGACGACATATCCGGCGATGGAAGTTCAGAACAAAAAGGCCGACTGCACGTGACCGGCTCGGTAATCGGAGAGCTGAGCCAGCCAAATGTGACTTGTTCCAGAGCCACGTTGGTGACCAGCCAGCTGACCAAACAGAACCTGGAAGAGTAGACCTTTCAGCGGGGGCTGGGATTCTTGCCACTTGGCCCTAGATAACCATGCAAGCTAAATGCCCGAATGAGTGGAGCGGTCCTAGCAGCACAAACAGTGGGACGTTTCCCAGTACTTTGTACTAGTTGGCTCTGCAGTTTTAGCTGGTTAAACTCGAGGAGCACCCCTGTGAATATTTGGAAGCCTTTGGCTGTGTGCGGGAAACGAGGCAGCCTATTTGCGCACAGCAAGGTCCCACAAGCAGCGATCCGATAATGACCAGATAATATGCTTTAGCGATGTTGGTCGCGCGATCAACCCCCAAATCCCATCTTCCTTCAATTAATCTCAGGATGTAGGCATCGCTGGCAAGGCTGGCATTTATTGCCCATCCACAGCTTCCCTGAGAAGGTGGTGGTGGGCCTTCTTCTTGTACCGCCGTGTTCGATACAACTGTTGCTAGGTCACCACTCTAGGCAGTTAAGAGTCAACCACATTGGTGTGGGACTGGAGTCACATATAGGCCAGACCGGGTAAGGACGGCAGGTTTCCTTCCCTAAAGCACATTCCTGAACCAGATGGGTTTTTATGACAATCCAATCGCTTCATGGTCACTTTTACTGAGACTAGGAGGGCGATTTTGTTAATGGGGGCGCGTTGGAGGCGGGACTGCTGCTTGTCGGGTTTCAGTCCCGCCTCCATCGACTTGTGGCCAACCCACGCTATTTTCCCTTGGTTGACCTTGTTAAGCCCACCCAGCGGGCTTAGCAGGCCAATTAAGGGAAAGCCGGTTGCTGAGAACGTCAACGTATGACGTTACATCTGTCAAAAATTTTTGACAGATGAATTGTCAACGTTTGACAGCTCTGTGAAGCTGTCAAACACTGACATTCTCTGTAGTTTGATGAGGTCTTGCATTCAAGACCTCATCAAACCTCTTTGTTTTGTAGAAATGAGATGGTTGTTGCATCTGAGAATGCAACGGCCATCTCTCATCTGCAACACGGAGGTCCGAGACTCTCCGCATAGACACCGACTGAAGCCTGCAGGAAGAAACAAAGGTAAGTACACTTTTACTAACACTTTGCACTTACCTCAGATACTCACCTCTCCACTCTTGCACCCATCACTTACCTTCACACCACACTTTTGCACCCCCCCGACCCCCGCAGACCCAATATTCGCCTTGCTGAGCTGGCGGGTTTTGGAGCCTTCGGGAAGCCCACACTTGTGAGGGCAAAAAGGGGATAATCCTATTTTCTGCCTGTTAACTACCTGTTAGCAGGCAGTTAATAGGCTTTAATCCCTTCCCACCTCCAAGGAGACAGGACCCGGCGCGAGTCGGGTACCCGCCTCCTAGGAAGATGGCACGGAGGCGGGTTGGGGATGGGTTGGGCACCCGCCCCCAGATTCTGCCATTTTCCCGGCAGTCTCGCCTCCATACCCACCTCCCCAGCTTTTTAGTTCTGGATTTTTTCCCCCAACTGAATCCAAATTCTCAAACTGCCAAGGGGGAATTTGAACTCAATTTCGTGTGATTATTAGTCCAGGCCTCTGCATTGCTAGTCCAGTAATATAAGATTTTGTGAAATTGTGCGGCCCCAGCCAGTGATTTTCCATCTGTAACAGATTTCCGGGTGTGGTTCTGCACCAGGAATGTCAAAATGGAAAGTCTTCCCTTGTGTCTTGAAATAAATACTACACTGCCGTACCCTCTAGTCTCTCAGGCCTCAGCTAAGTGGGTTGTGTCCATACAGGGAGAGAATGCACAACTCAAATGGGTAAACAAAATCCCTACTGGTGTGGATTTCTCAGTATCTTGGCTTGGAGACTCTTGACGATGGGAGTTCCACACAACAACAACAACTTGCATTTCTATAGCGCCTTTAACATAGTACAACGTCCCAGGGCGTTTCACAGGAGCGATTATCAAACATAAATTTGATACAGTGCCACATAAAGAGATATTGGGGCAGGTGACCAAAAGCTTGGTCAAAGAGGTAGGTTTTAAGGAGCGTCTTAAAGGAGGAAAGAGAGGTAGAGAGGCGGAGAGGTTTAGGCAGGGAATTCCAGAGCTTAGGGCCCAGGCAGCTGAAGGCGCGGCCACCAATGGCGGAGCGATGAAAATCGGGGATGCGCAAGAGGCCAGAATCGGAGGAGAGCAGATATTGCGAAGGCTTGTAGGGCTGGAGGAGGTTACAGAGAGACGGAGGGGCAAAGGCCATGGAGGGATTTGAAAACAAGGATGAGAATTTTAAAATTGAGGTGTTGCCGGAACAGGAGCCAATGTCGGCCAGCGAGCACACGTGTCATGCATGTGGCTGACCAAATAAAAATGGAGCCAACTGCCTTGTTCTTGCTCCTAAACGTCCTCCTGTTTCTAAATGTTGGCCACATCATTGATCTGTACACAAGATGTAGGAGCTCACCAGAAAATGGTGAGCATGCAGCCTGGGGGCTGGTGGGTGAGCATTACGATGGCTTGGCCCAGGGGCTTGCCGCTCGAGCACCAGATCCCTTTCTAGTCAAACGGCCTGCAGCCAAATGCAGATATTTGATCATACATAGAGTGGTTGAGGCGAATAGCATGGATGCATTTAAGGAGAAGCTAGATAAACACGTGAGGGAGAAAGGAATAGCAGGATATATTGATGGGGTGAGATGAAGCAAGGGGTGGGGAGGAGGCTGGTGTGGAGCATAAACACCAACACGGACCAGTTGGGGCCAAATGGCCTGTTTCTGTGCTGTAAAATTCTATGTCATCTCCTTTTGAAGAGAGTTGAAATACTAACAAGTAGGACAGGAGCCGGGTAAGAAACCCACACAATGTTTGCATCATTACGGTTTTTAAAATAATATACATTTATTGGCACTGCACAGTGTTATTTTTATTTCATCCCAAGTGAATGTGCGATGAGCTGCTGGGGGAGCAATTATCTCTCACGGGCAATTAAAGCTCTGCATTGCTAAAGGGCGGGGACCTCCTTTCACAGCGCACTACCTGATGCGTCTGGTGTCTGACTGTGTTCGGATGCCTCGTAAAATACATTCGCATTTGTATCGATCTACTGGGCTCTGTTCAGTGACACGATCCACTGTAACGCCGGCAAAAACACTTGCCCTTTCCCCCCCCCCACAAAAGTTTACTTCAGACTGGAGGAGGGAAAGAAAGTCTTGCATTTCTACAGCACCTTTCACGACCTCCGGACATCCCAAAGCGCTTTCCAGCCAAGGAAGTATTTTTGAAGTGCAGTCACTGTAGGAAATGCAGCAGCCAATTATGCACAGCAAGCTCCCACAAACAGCAACGTGATAATGACCAGATAATCTGTTTTAGTGCTGTTGATTGAGGGATAAATATTGGCCAGGACACCGGGGAGAACTCCCCTGCTCTCCTTCAAAATTGTGCCACGGGATCTTTTACGTCCACCTGAGAGAGAGCAGACGGGGCCTCGGTTTAAGGTCGCATCTGAAAGACGGCACCTCCGACAGTGCAGCACTCCCTCAGCACTGCACTGGAGTGTCAGCCTAGCTTTATGTGCTCAAGTCTCTGGAGTGGGACTATGAACCCACTACATGCTGACCCCTGAGCCACAGGCTGACACGAATACTGGGTTTTCATCGTGTAGTTTCTGCACAAAGTCTAACTCCCCTGGTGGCTCAATTCAGAAGCGTGCTGCCTGATATGGTGCTGAACCATATACATCTCAGGCTTGATCACTGCTCCGTACTGTGTTAGCTGACCTGATCTAGGGAGCTACAATTAGCTTCAGCACCCCTTGTGGTAAAGATGAGGAAAAAAATAATCGGTTCGTTTTTTTTTTATTCGTTCACGGGTTTGGGCGTCGCTGGCAAGGCCGGCATTTATTGCCCATCCCTAATTGCCCTTGAGAAGGTGGTGGTGAGCCGCCTTCTTGAACTGCTGCAGTCAAGGTACTCTCACAGTGCTGTTAGGGAGGGAGTTCCAGGATTTTGACCCAGCGACGATGAAGGAACGTCGATATACTTCTAAGTCAGGATGGTGTGTGATTTGGAGGGGAACTTGGAGGTGGTGGTGTTCCCATACGCCTGCTGCCCTTGTCCTTCTAGGTGGAAGAGGTCGCGGGTTTGGGAGGTGCTATCGAAGAAGCCTTGGCGAGTTGCTGCAGTGCATCTTGTAGATATTCCCACGACTGATTGCTATCCAGTGACCCCCTGCTAGAAGGGACTGGTGCTGGCGATGGCTGAGAGCTGCCCTACCATAATGGTCAAATAGCCTGCCCACACATCAAGTTATTCCCTCTCCCAGGGCTGGCAGTGCAGAGAGCTGTTGTAGCCTCCCCGCTGTGGAGATCAGGTAACTCATCCCAGGCTGGGGATTGAACCTGGGACCTTCCTGGTCTCTATGGGTTTGGAACCAGCACTAATCCCATGAGGGAGCTTCCCTCAAACTCTTAATTTAAGGCAGCGTTTGGCTCCATCTCCCCACCCAATTTACAGTCACACTGCAACCTCACTTGCCACAACTGACGTAAATACTTTGTAGTTGTGTTGTTAAGAAGTACCAGAGGCCACTGATTACTCATATTACACATCCTCTGTGCATTTGCAATGCAACGTGTGCTACACTGCACCGTGCAGCCCATACAAACAAAACAGTTCCTCATGTAGTGCTGCGTGGTTCAGCAATTAAGTGCTTCTGCATGGCAGTGCCTCCAGGAGAAAGCTGCGGTTTGAGAGGATATTAAAACCAAGGTCGCAACAGCGCTGTAAACATACATATGGAACAGTATCAGGACTGGAATTACAGCCACACAGGACAGCCTTCAGTTAAAAGAAAGACTTGAATTTCTATAGTGCTTTTCACGACCAGTGGACGTCCCAAAGCGCTTTACAGCCAATGAAGTACTTTTTGAAGTCTGGTCACTGTTGTAATGAACATAAGAAATAGGAGCAGGAGTAGGCCATTTGGCCCCTCGAGCCTACTCCCGCCATTTAATGAGATCCTGGCTGATCTGACCTTGGGCTCAGCTCCACTTCCCTGCCCGCTCCCCATAACCCTTCACTCCCTTATTGTTCAAAAATCTGTCTATCTCCACCTTAAATATATTCAATCACTCAGCCTCCACAGCTCTCTGGGGCAGAGAATTCCACAGATTTATGACCCTCTGAGAGAAGAAATTCCTCCTCATCTCAGTTTTAAATGGGCGACCTCTTATTCTGAAACTATGCCTCTTAGTTCTAGATTTCCCCATGAGGGGAAACATCTTCTCTGCATCTACCTTGTCGAGCCCCCTCAGTATCTTATATGTTTAATAAGGCCACCTCTCATTCTTCTAAACTCCAATGAGTATAGGCCCAGCCTGCTCAACCTTTCTTCATAAGTCAACCCCTTCATCTCAGGAATCAACCTCGTGAACCTTCTCTGAACTGCCTCCAATGCAAGTATATCCCTCCTTAAATAAGGAGACCAAATCTGTACGCAGTACTCCAGGTGTGGTCTCACCAATACCCTGTACAGTTGTAGCAGGACTTCCCTGCTTTTATACTCCAACCCCCTTGCAATAAAGGCCAACATTCCATTTGCCTTCCTAATTACTTGCTGTACCTGCATGCTAACTTTTTGTGTTTCAAGCACAAGGACCCCCAGGTCCCTCTGTACCTCAGCATTTTGTAATCTCTCTCCATTTAAATAATAATTTGCTTTTTTCTTTTTCTTACCAAAGTGTATAACCTCACAATTTCCCACATTATACTCCATCTGCCAAATGTTTGCCCACTCACTTAGCCTGTCTATATCCCTTTTCAGATTCTTTGAGTCCTCTTCACAACTTGCTTTCCCACCTATATTTCTATCATCTGCAAATTTGGCTACATTGCAGTCGGTCCCGTCATCCAAGTCATTAATATAGATTGTAAATAGTTGAGGCCCCAGCACTGATCCCTGTGGCACCCCATTAGTTACTGATTGTCAACCGAAAAATGACCCATTTATCCCGACTCTCTGTTTTCTGTTAGTTAGCCAATCCTCTATCCACGCTAATATATTACCCCCAACCCCATGAGCTCTTATCTTGTGCAGTAAACTTTTATGTGGCACCTTATCGAATGCCTTCTGGAAATCCAAATACACGACATCCACTGGTTCCCCTTTATCCACCCTGCTTGTTACATCCTCAAAGAACTCCAGCAAATTTGTCAGACATGATTTCCCTTTCATAAAACCATGCTGACTCTGCTTGACTCTATTATGATTTTCTAAATGTCCTGCTACTGCTTCCTTAATAATGGACTCCAGCATTTTCCCAATTACTACCTGAGCCACGAGCAAATTTGCATAGGGTAAATAAGATTGGGCAACACGGTGGCATAGTGGTTAGCACTGGTGCCTCACAGCGCCAGGGACCCGGGTTCGAATCTGACCTCGGGTGACTGTCTGTGTGGAGTTTGCACATTCTCCCCGTGTCTGCGTGGGTTTTCTCCGGGTGCTCCGGTTTCCTCCCACAGTCCAAAAATGTGCGGGTTAGGTTGATTTGGCTATGATAAATTGACCCTTAGTGTTAGGGGGGGATTAAATATGTGGGGTTATGGGGATAGGATGGGATATGTTAGGGGGAATTAAATACATGGGGTTACGGGGGTAGGGTGGGATATGTGTACTGTGGGGATTAAAGCAGGGACAGGGTACTGGATTTGGATGATCAGCCATGATCGTATTGAATGGTGGAGCAGGCTCGACGGGCCGAATGGCCTACTCCTGCTCCTAGATTCTATGTTTCTAAGATCAGAGAGATGAACGCGTGGCTCAAAGACTGGAGTGGGAGAAATGGGTTTCGACTCATGGGGCACTGGCACCAGTACTGGGGTAGGAGGGAACTGTTCCGCTGGTTTAAATTTTTTGTTGGTATAATTGATAAAATGCCAAACAGTCACTGAATTCACGCTAGACACAACTCTTTATAAAGCCTGGGACCATCCAAGGATTGAATGCTGCTCTTATAACCTCAGGAGGTTCCTCAAACACCTGTCTTACACAATGAACAGGTTCTATAGCTCCAGTGTATAACAGACCATTTCTTTCAGCAAACGTAGCAATCATTCTGGGCTGGATTTTCTCAGCCCCGAGGAGGCGGGCATGGAGGCGGGATCGCCGGTAAAGTTGCAGAAAGTGGGGGCGGATGGCAAACCCACCCCCATCCCGCCTCCGTGCCCTTTTGCCAGGAGGCGGGAAGATGTGCTGCTTCGGGTCCCGTCTCCTGGAGGGGGGAAAGGGATTAAATCCTTTAACTGCCTGTTAACAGGTAGTTAACAGGCAGAAAAAAGGATTAGTCCCATTTTACCTTTTCAGGTGAAGGTTTCCCGACCTCGGAGAACCCCGCCGGGTTGGAGGAGTCGAGTAGGAGGTCTGCGGGTGTCGGACAGGCCTGAAAGTAAGATGTAGAGGTGAATGATGGGTGCAAGTGTGGAGTGGTAAGTATGTAAGGTGAGTGTTAAGTGTTAAAAAATGTTCACTTACCTTTGTTTCTGCCTACAGCCTTCATCCACCCTGGATCTGGAGTCCCGACATCTTCTTTGTAGATTTCACAGACTGGCTGTTGGATCCTCCGAACCAACAGTCATCTGAAATCTGCAAAGTTGAAAGGTTTGATGAGTCCTGAACACAAGGGCTCATCAAACTACACAGAATGTCAGTGTTTGACAGCTTCACAGAGCTGTCAAACGCTGACATTTCTTCTTTCAAGAAGTCTTGACAGATGGCACGTCAGACGTTGACGTGCTCAGCCAGTGACTTCCCCCTAATTGGCCTGCTGAGCCCACAGGGTGGGCTTAACAAGGTCAATCAGGGGAAAATCCCTCTGGTTGGTCAGAACATGATGGCAGCGGGACATAGACCCGACAAGCAGCAGTCCCGCCTCCAACTCGTCTCCATTCACAAAATCCAGCCCTCTGTGTCAGTAACGTCCCACTAACAGCGGGTGAAGTGACTGACTAGTCAACCTGTTGTTTAGTGTTGCTGGTTGAGGGAGGGAGGCAGGCCGGGACCGGGAGATCATCTCGCTCTTCTTTAAGTAGCACCATGGAATCTTCAGCATCCGTTGGAAGAGGTAAAAAAGGCCCCAGTCTAAGGGATAAAACGTCTGACAATACAAGGCCCAGTCAGTGCTGGGTTAGAGTGTCAGTGTAGTTTACACACTCGGGTCCTGGTGTGGGACTTGAGGCCATAACCTTTAGACCCAGAGGTGAGAATGCTGCCGACTGAGCCAAGCTGGCGATGAGCGTGTGTGTGAGGTTAGTAATCGCTGAAGACATATGTGTTAACAATAATCTGTATCTGTGCAAACCTGATGTTTCATGTTGCAGTTCCCTGAACAGAGGTGCCACACTTGCAATGTTCAGACTCCCTGATTGTCCAGGCTGAAGTAGGGAAAGAGGAAAATGAAATCCATAAGGAGTGTCTCGTGTAATTAAATGTTTCTGTAGCTATTGTAATATATGTGTCCTCAAAGATTACTAAGCACACAAACGCCGGCTGTTATGTATTAAATTAACAGGCGTTCGGGATGTCATTCAGACAAGTCTCAGCTAGGTAGACTGCAGTCTGCAGGCCATGCAAAGCCACATAAAAGGAAGATTTGTGTTATGTCTTATATATTATTACTATTGTTGCATCTGGTCTTGCTGTTATCATAGAATCATAGAATGGTTACAGCACAGAAGGAGGCCATTCGGCCCGTCGAGCCCGTGCCGGCTCTCTGCAAGAGCACTTCAGCTAGTCCCACTCCCCCCACCCTTTCCCCGTAGCCCTGCAAATATTTTTCCTTCAGGTACTTATCCAACTCCCTTTTGAAAGCCACGATTGAGTCTGCCTCCACCACCCTCTCAGGCAGTGCATTCCAGATCCTAACCACTCGCTGCGTAAAAAAGTTTTTCCTCATGTCGCCTTTGATTCTTCTGCCAATCATCTTAAATCTGTGTCCTCTGGTTCTCAACCCCTCTGCCAATGGGAAAAGTTTCTCTCTATTTCACCGGCGGCAGCAGCGAGAGCGGCCCTGGGTGGAGACTGAGCGCGGAGAACGAGGAGTTAAAGAGCGGGGAGAGAGAGCGGGCCAGACTCACCGGCGGCAGCAGCGAGAGCGGCCCTGGGTGGAGACTGAGCGCGGAGACCGAGGAGTTAAGGAGCGGGGAGAGAGAGTGGCCCAGACTCACCGGCGGCAGCAGCGAGAGCTGCCCTGGGTGGAGACTGAGCGCGGAGACCGAGGAGTTAAAGAGCGGGGAGAGAGAGTGGCCCAGACTCACCGGCGGCAGCAGCGAGAGCGGCCTTGGGTGGAGACTGAGCGCGGAGACCGAGGAGTTAAAGAGCGGGGAGAGAGAACGGCCCAGACTCACCGGCGGCAGCAGCGAGAGCGGCCCTGGGTGGAGACTGAGCGCGGAGACCGAGGAGTTAAGGAGCGGGGAGAGAGAGCGGCCCAGACTCACCGGCGGCAGCAGCGAGAAGTCAAAAGTAATCGAAGTGTGACGTCACCAGAAAGCAGGTAAGTGATTGGTTGGTGAGTATTTCTCTCTTACTCGCTTTTTTCAAAACTTAATTTTTGTGGTTTATAGTTTCTAGGGTCTCTGTTGTATAGCGGGGAGTGCTAGTAAACAAGGGCCCTTGAGTATATCATTTAATTGTAGTGTAATTAGTGGTATTGATTTGATTTAATTTAATTTGAATTAATTAAAGGGTAAGTCATTGCAGCACAGCTCGGCCCCGTGGCATGCTCCTCCTGCACTATGTGGGAAATCAGGAACACTTCCTGTGTCCCTGACAACCATGTGTGCGGGAAGTGTATCCAGCTGCAGCTACTGACAGACCGCATTGCGGCGCTGGAGCTGCGAATGGATACATACTGGAGCATTCGCGATGCTGAGGACATAGTGGATAGCACGTTTAGGGAGTTGGTCACACCGCAGGTAAAGGCTGCACAGGCAGGAAGGGAATGGGTGACCAGCAGGCAGAGTAGTAGGCACAGGCAGGTAGTGCAGGGGTCCCCTGTGGCCATCCCCCTTTCAAACAGATATACCACTTTGGATATTGTTGAGGGAGATGGCTTATCGGGGGAAGGCAGCAGCAGCTAACTTCCTGGCACCATGGGTGGTCCTGCTGCACAGGACGGGAGGAAAAAGTACGGGAGAGCTATAGTGATAGGGGATTCTACCGCAAACGAGACTCCAGGATGGTATGTTGCCTCCCAAGTGCAAGGGTCAAGGATGTCTCAGGGCGGCTGCAGGGCATTCTGGAGGGGGAGGGTGAACAGCCAGTTGTCATGGTGCATATAGGTACCAACGATATAGGTAAAAAATGGGATGAGGTCCTAAAAGCTGAATATAGGGAGTTAGGATGTAAATTAAAAAATAGGACCTCAAAGGTAGTAATCTCAGGATTGCTACTAGTGCCACGTGCTAGTCAGAGTAGAAATAGAAGGATATTTCAGATGCATACGTGACTAGAGGAATGGTGCAAGGGGGAGGGATTCAAATTCCTGGGACATTGGAACCGGTTCTGGGGGAGGTGGGACCAGTACAAACTGGACGGTTTGCACCTGGGCGGGACCGGAACCGATGTCCTAGCGGGAGTGTTTGCTAGTGCTGTTGGGGAGGGTTTAAATTAAAATGGCAGGGGGTTGGGAACCTGTGCAGGGAGACAGAGGAAAGGGAAGCAAGGATAGAAACAAAAGACAGGAAGGAGAAAAGCAAAAGTGGAAGGCAGAGAAATCAAGGGTGTAAATCAAACAGGGCCACAGTAAATAATAATTCTAAAAGGACTAAGAGTGTTAAAACATCAAGCCTGAAGGCTTTGTGTCTTAATGCGAGGAGCATTCATAATAAGGTGGATGAATTAGCTGCGCAAATAGATGTAAACGGATATGATATAATTGGGATTACGGAGACATGGCTCCAGGGTGACTAAGACTGGGAATTCAACATCCAGGGATATTCAATATTCAGGAAGGACAGGAAAAAAGGAAAAGGAGGTGGGGTAGCATTGCTGGTTAAAGAGGAGATTAACACAATAGTAAGGAAGGATATTAGCTCTGATGATGTGGAATCTGTAAGGGCAGAGCTGAGAAATACCAAGGGGCAGAAAACGTTAGTGGGAGTTGTATACAGACCCCCAAACAGTAATGCTGAGGTTGGGGATGGCATTAAACAGGAAATTAGAGATGCGTGCAATAAGGGCACAGCAGTTATCATGGGTGACTTTAATCTACATATAGATTGGGCTAACCAAATTAGTAACTAGAGTGTATACGGAATGGTTTCCTGGACCAATATGTCGAGGAACCAACTAGAGATCAGGCCATCTTAGACTGGGTATTATGTAATGAGAAAGGATTAATTAGCAATCTTGTTGTGCGAGGCCCCTTGGGTCAGAGCGATCATAATATGATAGAATTCTTCATTAAGATGGAGAGTGAAGTAGTTGACTCAGAGACTAGAATCCTGAATTTAAATAAAGGAAACTACGATGGTATGAGGCGCGAGTTGGCTAGGATGGATTGGGGAACTTATATAAAGGGTTGATGGTGGATAGGCAATGGCAAACATTTAAAGATCGCATGGATGAACTACAGAATTTGTTCATCCCTGTTTGGCATAAAAATAAAACAAAAAAGGTGACGCAACCGTGGCTAACAAGGGAAATTAGGGATAGCATAAGATCCAAGGAGAGGACATATAATTTGGCCAGAAAAAGCAGCAAATCTGAGGATTGGGAGCAGTTTAGGATTCAGCAAAGGAGGACAAAGGGATTAATTAAGAGGGGGAAAATAAATTATGAGAGTAAGCTTGCAGGGAACATAAAAACTGACTGTAAAAGCATCTATAGATATGTGAAGAGAAAAAGATTGGTGAAGTCAAGCATAGGTCCCTTGCAGTCAGAATCAGGGAATTTATAATGGGGAACAAAGAAATGGCAGACCAATTAAATACATACTTTGGTTCTGTCTTCACAAAGGAGGACACAAATAACCTCCCAGAGATGTCGGGGAGCATAGGGTCTAATGAGAGGGAGGAATTCAATGAAATCAGTATTTGTAGGGAAATGGTGTTCAGGAAATTGATGGGATTGAAGGCCGATAAATCCCCAGGGCCTGATAATCTACATCCTAGGGTACTTAAGGAAGTGGCCCGAGAAATTGTAGATATATTGCTGGTCATCTTCCAAAATTCTATAGACTCTGGAACAGTTCCCATGGATTGGAGGGTAGCTAATGTAACCCTACTATTTAAAAAAGGTGGTAGAGAGAAAACGGGGAATTATAGACCGGTAAGCCTGACATCGGTAGTGGGGAAAATGCTAGAGTCCATTATAAAAGATGTAATAGCAGAGCATTTGGAAAACAGTGACAGGATCGGACAAAGTCATCATGGATTTACAAAAGGTAAATCATGCTTTACTAATCTATTGGAATTTTTTGAGGATGGAACTGGTAGAATAGATAAGGGAGAACCAGTGGATGTGGTGTATTTGGACTTTCAGAAGGCTTTCGATCAGGTCCCGCATAAGAGATTAGCGTGCAAAGTTAAAGCACATGGGATTGGGGGTAGGATACTGTCTTGGATAGAGAACTAGTTGGCAGACAGGAAGCAAAGAGTTGGAATAAATGGGTCTTTTTCCGAGTGGCAGGCAGTGACTAGTGGGGTACCGCAGGGATCGGTGCTAGGACCCCAGCTATTCACAATATAAATAAATGATCTAGAGGAGGGAAGTAGATGTAATATCTCCAAGTTTGCAGATGACACAAGGCTGGGAGGGCGTGTGTGCTGTGAGGAGGATGCAGAGAAACTCTAGTATGATTTGGACAGGTTGGGTGATTGGGCAGATGCATGGCAGATGCAGTATAAAGTGGATAAATGCGAGGTTATCCACTTTGGTGGCAAAAACAGGAAGGCAGATTATTATCTGAACGGCAATAGATTGGGAAAAGGGGAAGTGCAACGAGACTTGGGTGTCCTTGTGCACCAGTTGCTGAAGGTAAGCATGCAGGTGCAGCAGGCAGTTAAGAAGGCAAATGGTATGTTGGCCTTCATAGCGAGAGGATTCGAGTACAGGAGCAAGGATGTCTTGCTGCAAGTGTACAGGGCCTTAGTGAGACCACACCTTGAGTATTGTGTGCAGTTTTGGTTGCCTTAACTGAGGAAGGATGTTCTTGCCATGGAGAAAGTGCAGCGAAAATTCACCAGACTGATACCTGGGATGGCAGGAATGACATATGAAGAGAGATTGGGTCGATTAAGCTTATATTCGCTCGAGTTTAGAAGAATGAGAGGGGATGTCATTGAAAGTTATAAAATTCTAACAGGACTAGACAGACTAGATGCAGGAAGGATGTTCCCGATGGCGGGGGAGTGCAGAACCAGGGGTCACAATCTAAGGATAAGGGGTAAGCCATTTAGGACTGAGATGAGGAGGAATTTCTTCACCCAGAGAGTGGTGAACCTGTGGAATTCTCTACCACACAAGGCAGTTGAGGCCAATTCATTAAATATATTCAAGAAGGAGTTAGATATATTTCTTAAGGCTAAAGGTATCAAGGGATATGGGGAGAAGGCAGGGACAGGGTACTGAATTTGGATGATCAGCCATGATCTCATTAAATGGTGGAACAGGCTTGAGGGGCCTAATGGCCTACTCCTGCTCCTATCTTCTATGTTTCTATGTTTCTGTCTACTCTGTCTAGGATCCTCATGATTTTGAACACCTCTATCAAATCTCCTCTCAACCTTCTCTGCTCTAGTTAAGTCAATGATCTTTGGGCTTTGCTTAAATGTCTAAAAAAAAGATAAATTCAGATGAAGGAGGCTCTTCAACCCATTTATTCCCATCTCTCCCAGACTGACCCTACCATTTCCCCATTGCATCTTTCAGGCTGATAGGACCTTGAGGTACCAGCTCACCCAAAGGACAGCACTTCTGGCAATGCAGCACTCCTCAATACTACACCAAAGTGCCAGCCTTGATTATATGCCCAACTCCTCAAGTAAGGCTTGGACCCCACAACCTTCTGACTCATACGGCAGAGTGCCACCAACTGAGCCAAGGTAAGATCTGAAGAGGATCCATGAGGACAGAGTCAAACCAATATGGAGTGCAGAGCAGCAGAGTGTTCAGCTGTTTTTATGTTGGGTTTTCATGGCGTGTTCCCGACGTTTGGACCTCGGACAGTCAGCGGTAAACCAACCAAGGGCGGCAGCCGAGAAGATCTGTTGTTTTCATAGGGTCTTCCGGTGTCAGGAGCCGGTGGCACTAACACCCCATTAAACCCGCTTAAAGGAAAAAAAGAACTTGCATTTATATAGCGCCTTTCACGACCTCAGAGCATCCCAAAGCACCTTACTAGTGTAGTCACTGTTGCAATGTAGGGAAGTGCGGTAGCCAATTTGCGCACAGCAAGGTCCCACAAACAGCAATGAGATAATGACCAGATAATCTGTTGTTCGGTGTTGGTTAAGGGATAAATATTGCCCAGGATACCGGGGGGAGCACTCCCCTGCTCTCCTTCGAATAGCGCCATGGGATCTTTTATGTCTACCTGAGGCAGCAGATGGGGCCTCGATTTAATGAGGAGGGTTCATGTCGTGGCCTGTCAGACTGTTGATCAGCCCATGAATTCTTCCACTACCGCATACCATTCTACAAGGGAAGAGCGTGAAGATACCAAAACAACGACATCTGCATGTTTACATGTGCCATCATCATGGCTGAGTAATAGGCGTTCAGTTTTGCGTTCAGTGTCGGGATGGGTGCGGTTCAGCTGGTTTCCGGGTTTCAGTCCCGCCCCCAGCTGCCTCCGCTCCACAGACGTGATTTTCCTTTGATTGACCTTGTTAAGCCCGTCCAATTAACAGGAAGCAGGTCTGATGACGTCATTTGATGACGTGTCATCTGCCGGTTTCCTTAAAGGGACCGTGCACAACTTTATTTTGACAGTTAATTTCTCAGTGTTTGACAGCATTGAGGTGCTGAAAACACTGACAATCACTGCACAAAGGTGAACTCTTGCACCCAGGCTCTCCAATGACTCCCTCCATATGCTGGAATAGATGGCAGCTGCAGGTGAGGTGACAGAAGCGATCTGTCACTGGTGAGAGAGGTTCTCCCAATGAGGTGGCACTGGACATATAGTTGGATTTAAAAACTTGTAAACTAAAGAAATCTGTATATGTTTTAAAAATGCAGTAGCCAACATTTTCTTTGGTCTGAAACTCACCATGTGCAACATTGCATCCTTGACACCACTTCTGCAGCTGTCATCATTCCACAAACATTACACCAGACTCACAGCACGCCACACTTACCTGGCGTGGTGTCTGGACGTCGTGAAACCCGACCCAGAAGCGGGAAAATCGAAAAACAGGCTGAACACTACTGACAAGTACCTGTTAATAGGCAGGTAATTGCCTTTAATCCGTTTCCTACCACTAGGTGTCGGGTCCATTCGCAAATCGGGGACCCGACATTTGTGAAGGCTGTTTGGAGGCGGGTTGATGGTGGGTTCGGGACCCACCGTCAATCAATAGGACTTTAACCTCTGACTCGCCTCTCTGAGCGCCGGCAAAATTACAGCCATAAGGCTCGATTTTGCCAGGCCCGAGGAGGTGGGAATGGAGGCGTGTGGGGTGTTAAAATTGCAAAAAATGGCGGGTGGGCCTGACCCCGCCTCTATCCCGCCTCCGAGCAATTTTCCCAAATGCGTGGTTTCTGATCCTGTCTCCGTCCCACCTCCAAGAGGCGGGATAGGCCCTTAAGGTCCTTAACAACCACTTAATTGCCTCTATAATCCCATTTTGAGAGGCCTTTCTGATTTTAACACATTTCCCACGTGATGCACGCCTCCTCTGAAACACGACGGTGAAACCTGGCGGTAGCACACTTGGATTGCTGACTATCAGCTGCAGCTCCACCATTAAGAAGGAGATTTGATCAATCATCATTCTGGGGGAACTTTTAGCAGGAATAACCATTGTTGTGGAAGTTTGGAGCCTGGAGCCTGACACCCATCTTCATCTCCAGGAGGAGGTGGTGGTGGTGGCAGTGGTTGTGGTGGTGGTGGTGGTGGCGGTGGTTGTGGTGGCGGTGGTGGTTGTGGTGGTGGTGGCGGTGGCGGTGGTTGTGGTGGCGGTGGTGGTTGTGGTGGTGGTGGTGGTTGTGGTGGTGGTGGTTGTGGTGGTGGCGGTGGTTGTGGTGGTGGTGGCGGTGGTGGTGGTGGTGGTGGTGGTGGTGGGGTGGTGGTGGTGGCGGTGGTTGTGGTGGTGGTGGTGGTGGTGGTGGCGGTGGTTGTGGTGGCGGTGGTTGTGGTGGTGGTGGTGGGGTGGTGGCGGTGGTGGTGGTGGTGGCGGTGGTGGTTGTGGTGGTGGTGGCGGTGGTTGTGGTGGTGGCGGTGGCGGTGGTTGTGGTGGTGGCGGTGGTGGCGGTGGCGGTGGTTGTGGTGGCGGTGGCGGTGGTGGTGGTGGTGGTGGCGGTGGTGGGGCGGTGGTGGTGGTGGCGGCGGTGGTGGTGGTGGCGGTGGTTGTGGTGGTGGTGGTGGTGGTGGTGGCGGTGGTTGTGGTTGTGGTGGTGGTGGCGGTGGTGGTGGTGGCGGTGGTGGTGGCGGTGGTGGTGGTGGCGGTGGTTGTGGTTGTGGTGGTGGTGGCGGTGGTGGTGGTGGCGGTGGTGGTGGCGGTGGTGGTGGTGGTGGTGGCGGTGGCGGTGGTGGTGGTAAAAAAAATCTGGGAGCAGACTTAGGTCTCCTGCTGCTCAATTTGCCTCCAGGTCCCTGTCACAGCAAAGGCCAAAAGGTTGGCAGTCTTTGCAGACCTTAAATGCAGCAGCAATGATGACATCATCAGAGGCGACTTTCAGACTGAAAAAACTAATTGGGTCATGGGTTCCCACATGCTGGAACTCAATGGCCCAATTAGGGGAAAATCGCATCAATCTCCCACATCGAATTGGAGTCGGGTGGATAACACGAAAAGCGGATGACACGACCCCAGCCCGCCCCTATTACAAAATCGAGCCCATAGTGTCAGCTGTGGCTCAGTGGGTAGCACCCTCGCCTCTGAGCCAGAAGGTTGTGGGTTTAAGTCCCTCTCCAGAGACTTGAGCACAAAAATCTCGGCTGACTCTCCAGTGCAGTGCTGAGGGAGTGCTGCACTGTCGGAGGTGCCGTCTTTCAGATGAGATGTTAAGCTGAGGACCCGTCTGCCCTCTCAAGCGGACATAAAAGATCCCATGGCACTATTTCAATAGAAGAGCAGTGGAGTTATCCCCGGAGTCCTGGCTAATATTTATCCCTCAATCAACATCACTAAAACAGATTATCTGGTTACTTTCACGTTGCTGTTCGTGGGAGCTTGCTGTGCGCAAATTGGCTGCCGCGTTTCCTACATTACAACAGTGACTACACTTCAAAAAAAGTACTTCATTTTATGTAAAGCGCTTTGGGACGTCCTGAGGTTGTTAAAGGCGCTATATAAATGCAAGTCTTTCTTTTTATTGCAGCGATTCCTTATGACACATTCAGAATTCTGTAATAACAGTGCCATGATTCCGTGTGACATGACCATGGTGAAAATTATACATATCTTTTAAGGTTTCTCTCTTCTGCTGATTTTTCAGGCTTCTACTCCCTCCTCAAAACAGCAGCATGTCCATTGAAGATAACAGGTCTTTGAGTGTAATTTAACCATTTCCAAATTACTTTAAAGTGAATGAAAAGCATAAAAGCCCATATAACAAGCAGAACAGCTTCCCGAGAAAGAGCGATTACTGAGGTTCATCTACCTGTTGTGAGAGGTCTTCCTAACTCATTCATCCCTGCAGGGCCTTACAAGCTACCAGTCTTTTGTAAACCTGAAAAACCAGAATAATCTCTGACTCTTCATGTTACCACAACATCATTACATCCCAATTCAAATAGGATGTGCTAACAGTAGGTTTATGTGTGGGCCATCAACGCATGTCCACACAATAAAGGTAAGGATGGTCTAGAATCATAGAATAATATAGCACAGAAGGAGGCCATTCGGCCCATCGAGTCTCCGCCAGCTCTTTCGAAGAGCAATCCAGTCAGTTCCACTCCCCCGCTCTTTCCCCAGATCCCTGCAATTTTTTCTCCAAGTTATTATCCAATTCCCTTTTGAAGGCTACTATTGAATCTGTATCCACCACCCTATCAGGCAGCGTATTCCAAATCCTAACCACTCATTGCGTAAAAAAGTTTTTCCTCATGTCGCCTCTGGTTCTTTTGCCAATCACCTCAAATCTGTGTCCTCTGCTTATCGGCCCTTCAGCCATTTATTTACACTAGCTAAATCCTTCATGATTTTGATGACCTCTATCAAATATCCTCTTAGCCTTCTCTGGTCTAAGGAGAACAAGCCCAGCTTCTCCAGTCTATCCACAAAACTATAATCCCTTGAACCATTCTAGTAACTGGAAAGCAATCAAGCTTCTGATTATGGTGGAATCTACCTCCCACTGTGGTCTTTCTTTCACTCAGAAACCCAAGGATTTTTTTTATTCACCGTCACTGGCAAGGCCGGCATTTGCTGCCCGTCTTTAATTGCCCTCGAGAAGGTGGTGGTGAGCCACCTTCTTGAATACAACTGAGTGGCTTGCTGGGCCATTTCAGAGGGCAGTTAAGAGTCAACTACATTGCTGTGGGTCTGGAGTCACATATAGGCCAGACCAGGTAAACACAGCAAGTTTCCTTCCCTAAAGGACATGAGTAAGCCAGATGGGTTTTTATGACAATCTAATAGTTTCATGGTCACCATTACTGATACTAGCTTTTTATTCTAGATTTATTTTAATTAACTGAATTTAAATTCCCCAGTTGCTGTGGTGGGATATGAACTCACATCTCAGTTGATCATTAGTGCAGGCCTCTGGATTACTAGTCCAGTAACATCACCACTATGCTACTGTGCCCTGAGGTGTTCACTCAGAAACCCAGGGATACTACAATTGATTGCTAAACAGATGAGGAGAGAAGAGAAGATAAATCAGAACACAGGCATTTGGTGACACCAAATTTAGATTTTTAAAGCCTGTCGACTGTGGAGTGAATGGGGTAGATCTTAATTTTGCGTAAAGCAATCGTGCAAAACGGGTGATAACGAATCACCAGCCCCATTCTATATCTCTCCCGGTTCTTATATCCGTTGACTTCAATCCGAATTTAAAATCGGAAGAGGCGTAAATCGGGCTGCCGACTCGCTATCACCCGTTTTACACTATCGCAAGATCGACCCGAATGGAAGACCGAGGTGGGTCAGGAGCTCCACAGTTTTGAGGTGCTGGGAAAAGTGGGTTAGACTCGGCAACGGTGCGATATGTCGTCATTTCACAGCCTGCTTGGTCTGTCCCTTCTTTGAAAGATTGAAGCAATCGCAAAGCAGGATTCTTGCCTACTAAATAAAACTGGACCCGTTGGTCTGGTTTCAAGTATAGTTTGGAGTTTTGCCTTTCATGTAATACTTAAAGTATTTGTTAAGATTGTAATTGGTTAAAAAGAGGGTTCGTACTGCACGTGGCTCCAGTTTAAGATTCCAGATACTTCTTCATCAGTGTTAGCTTGGCTCGGCTTGGTTTGCACGGGAGCACTCTTGCTCCTGAGTCAGGAGGCAGTAGGTTCGAGCTCCACTCCTGAATCTGTGTAAACAATCTAGGCTGACACTCCAGTGCAGGACTGAGGAAGTGCGAATTATATAGTGTCAGCTGTGGCTCAGTTAGTAGCACACTTGTCCCTGAGTCAGAATAGTTTGTGGATTCAAGTCCAACCCCGGAGACTTGAGCACAACAATCTAGGCTGACACTCCAGTGCAGTACTGAGGGAGCACCACACTGTCAGAGGTGCCGTCTTTGGAACGAGACGTTAAACCGAGGCCCCGTCTGCTCTCTCTGGTGGATGCAAAAAATCCTGTGGCACTATTTCAAAGAAGAGTAGGGGAGTTCTCCCTGGTATCCTGGGCCAATATTTATCACTGAAACAGATAAGCTGGTCATTATCACTTTGCTGTTTGTGAGAGCTTGCTGTGTGCAAATCGCTGCCGTGTTTCCTACATTACAACAGTGACTCCACTTCAAAAAGTACTTCATTGGCTGTAAAGCGCTTTGGGATGTCCTAAAGGCGCTATAGAAATGCAAGTCTTTCTTTTTCTTTTTCTTTCAGATGAGATGATAAACTGAGGCAGTGCCTGCCCGTTCAGAATGTTAAATGTCCTGTGGCATTATTGGAAGAAGATCAGGGAATTCTCCCAGTGCCCTGACCAAATTCTGACACCGTCAAACACAGATGAAAGAAAGAAATTCGTAGAGTCACAGAATGATACAGCACAGAAGGAGGCCATTCGGCCCATCGTGCCTGTGCCGGCTCTTTGACAGAACTTGCATTTATATAGCAACTTTCACAATCTCAGGACATCCCAAAGCGCTTCACAGCCAATGAAGTACTTTTGGATTGTAGTCACTGTTGTAATGTAGGGAAGCGCAGCAGCCAATTTGTACACAGCTAGGTCCCATAAATGGCCATGACCAGATAATCCGTATTCGTGATTTTGGTTGATGAATAAATGTTGGCCAGTACACCAGTACACCCCTATACTTCTTTGAATAGCGCCGTAGGATCCTTTACATCGATCTGAGTGGGAGACAGGGCCGCAGTTTAACACAAAAGCAAAATACTGCGGATGCTGAAAATCTGAAATAAAACCAGAAAATGCTGGAAATACTCAGCAGGCCAGGCAGCATCTGTGGAGAGAGAAACAGAGTTAACGTTTCAGGTCGATGACCTTTCATCAGAACTAGAAAAGTTTAGAGATGTAACAGGTTTTAAGCAAGTACAGAGCCAGGGAAAGGGGGGAGGGGAGGAAAGAACAAAAAGGAAGGTCTGTGATAGGATGGAAGGCAGGAGAGATTAAATGATAAAAGTGATGATGGAGCAAGACAAAAGGAGATGGTAATGGGACAAGTAAAGAAACAAAAGATGGGTCGAGAGGAGATGTAAATGACACCAGCAGCTGCTGTCTGAAAAAATGTGAGCAGTGGTTATGGTCTGAAATTGTTGAACTCAATGTTGAGTCCGGAAGGCTGTAAAGTGCGTAATCAAAAGATGAGATGCTGTTCCTCGAGCTTCCCTTGAGCTTCATTAGAACAATGTAGGAAGCCGAGGACAGAGAGGTCAGAGTAGGAGTGGGGCAGAGAATTAAAGTGACAGGCGACCTGTAGCTCAGGATCATGCTTGTGGACTGAATGGAGGTGTTCCACAAATTGATCACCCAATCTGTGTTGGTTTAACCTCTCATTCGAAAGATGATACCTCCGACACCGCAATTAATTAGTTATTCATCTGATTTCTATCTGTGGGATGTTGCTTTGTGCAAAATGTCTGCTGTACTTGCCTGCATAACACAAATCTATGTAATTAATTGTATGTGAGGCCTTTCTGAGAGATGTGATGCTATATAAATGTGGGTATTTCTTTGTTCTATTGACACTACTGTGTCAGCCAATGAGTTGGAGGCGGGGTGGGACTTATGGCAGGACTATTTACTCAGCAAACAGAGTCTGTTTACACAGCACACTATAGCAAACAGTCAACAGAGTCTGTTTAAACAGTGCACTACAGCAAACAGTCTAGAGAGTCTATTTAAACAGCGCACTACAGCAAACAGTCTACAGAGTCTATTTAAACAGCGCACTACCGCAAACAGTTGACAGAATCTGCTTAAACAGTGCACTACAGCAAACAGTCTACAGAGCCTATTTCAAAAGTGTCTCTATGAACTACTGCAAACAGAACTCATGACCAAAACTGCAGCAACGTCTCCCATTAAAAGCAGGGTGATTTCTCCAGCAAAATGCAGTGAGTGGAGGATAGTCACATAATACAAATTATGTGCGTAAAATCAATCCCAGTCACTTACAGCAGTGCAGTCTCCAGGCGTGTTTGACGGGGGAAATTACCCAGTCATCTCCATTCTGGCCAGGACTAATGGTGACTCTATATGCAGCCGCCTTCTTTTATTTTCTCCCCAAAGCCTTACCACCATCTACAAGGCACAAGTCAGGAGTGTGATGGAATACTCTCCACTTGCCTGGATGAGTGCTGCTCCAACAGCACTCAAGAAGCTCGACACCATCCAGGACAAAGCAACCCGCTTGATTGGCACCCCATCCACCACCTTAAACATTCACTCCCTCCACCACCGGTGTACCGTGGCTGCAGTGTGTACTATCTACAAGATGCACTGTAGCGACTCGACAAGGCTTCTTTGACAGCAACTCCCAAACTCGGGACCTCTACCGCCTAGAAGGACAAGGGCAGCAGGTACTTGGGGAACACCATCACCTCCAAGTTCCCCTCCAAGTCACACACCATCCCGACTTGGAAGTATATCGCCGTTCCTTCATCGTCGCTGGGTCAAAATCCTGGAACTCTCTCCCTAACAGCACTGTGAGAGCACCTGCAGCGGTTCAAGAAGGCGGCTCACCACCACCTTCTCAAGGGCAATTAGGGATGGGCAATAAATACTGGCCTCGCCAGCGACGCCCATATCACAGGAACGATTTTTAAAAAATCAATTATATCACCGGAGTAGCTCCAGAGGGAAGGGAACCCAAGATGGTATGTCTCTACTGAGCAGCACATTGTAGACATAAACAGAATGTTGCCCCCTTGGACTTTCTTCCTCTTCAGGCGATAACTTTAGGAAATAAGTTTCTGAGGTTTCAAATGGCTCCCATGAGCTAAATAAACAACCAGCCTCCAGGTCGAACTGTTTATTAATGAGCAGGAAGTGCTTATTCCTGACTGTTGGGGAATGGTGTGCCCTACATTAGACTGCCAGGAAATGCATGTTCCCACTGGACTGGCACACGGACTAAAAACTAAACAGCTGAAGTTGGGAAAATTCTACATCTGCAGAGTCCTCTTCTTGGCAGTGGAGGGACCTGGTAATGGCAGTGGACACAAAATTGGAGGGAAAAATTGGATGAATCAAATCCAAATTGGCTCAGGTCGAATGAAGCTGATGTGTTTCCAATTTAAAGAGAAACTTTAGAGTGGGGAAATGTGCAAGGAATGATCCTGCCTTGAAGTCAGACGGTTGTGGTTTCAAGCCTCACTCCAGGACCTGAGCACAGAATCTAGGCCGACACTTCAATGCAGTACTGAGGGAGTGCGGCATTGTCAGAGGTGTGGTCTTTCGGATGAGGCGTTAAACCGAGGCCCCCTCTGCCTGCTCAGGTGGGCATAAATGATCTCACGGCCACTATTTAAAGAAGAGCAGGGAGCTCTCCAGGCTTGTGATTACCCCTGCAGCAGTATATTAGTGTGAGGTGACTATAGGAATGGTGCGTGTGATTAGCTCTGCGTCAGTCTATTAGTGTGAGGAGAGTGTTTGAAAGGTGCAAGCTTACTCCTGTTGCACAGATGACCTTGGTCGGTTCCTCTGCTTTTTCTTCTCAGGTGCTCATTGGAACCCTGAGTACCTTCATCTTAGCGGAAATGCTGGAATGATTGGCCAAGTGAAAGACACTGATCAATGTCAACTTTGCTTCTCTCCCCTTTCTCTTTTAAATGACACTTTTATCTGTAGAATTGGATGATAGCTGATGAAATTCACTCAACTGAGGCAAGTGGGTTTGAAGCTCCCAGCCCATGTAATATGTGCACAAATCCTATCTGTAGACATACCAATAAATACATTGCACAAAGGCAGCAACTATGGAGGATGTAACGTTTACTCTCCACCTTCTTGCACTCAGTTTACAATTGGTTTATGCTGTCTATATTTTTTTAAATTTGTTCCTGGGATGTGGGCGTCACTGGCAAGGCCAACATTTATTGCCCATCCCTAATTGCCCTTGAGTAGGTGGTGGTGAACCGCCTTCTTGAACCGCTGCAGTCCATGTGGTCAAGGTACTCCCACAGTGTTGTTAGGGAGGGAGTTCCAGGATTTTGACCCAGCGACGATGAAGGAACGGCGATATGTTTCCAAGACAGGATGGTGTGTGACTTGGAGGGGAACTTGGAGGTGGTGGTGTTCCCATGCCCCTGCTGCCCTTGTCCTTCCAGGTGGTGGAGGTCGTGGGTTTGTGAGGTGCTGTCGAAGAAGCGAAGAAGCTTTGTCTATTGAAGCAAAGCACGTAGAGTACCGATTAGAGAGGATACAGTTGTTGCTCGCTGACCTACATTGGCTCCCGGTTAAGCAACGCCTCGATTTCAAAATTCTTATCCTTGTTTTCAAATCCCTCCATGGCCTCGCCCCTCCCTATCTCTGTAATCTCCTTCAGCCCCACACCCCCCCGAGATATCTGCGCTCCTCTAATTCTGCCCTCTTGAGCATCCCTGATTATAATCGCTCAACCATTGGTGGCCGTGCCTTCTGTTGCCTGGGCCCTAAGCTCTGGAATTCCCTCCCTAAACCTCTCCCCCTCTCTACCTCTCTCTCTCTCCTTTAAGTCGCTCCTTAAAACCTGCCTCTTTGACCAAGCTTTTGGTCACCTGCCCTAATATCTCCTTATGTGGCTCGGTGTCAAATTTTGTTTGATAATCGCTCCTGTGAAGCGCCTTGGGACGTTTTACTACGTTAAAGGCGCTATAGAAATGCAAGTTGTTGTTGTGGATACAGCAATCCCAGAGCATTCTTAAACAGGATTACCAACTTACCGCAGATTACACCTGCTCTGCAAGCATCAACGCAGGACTTCAACATTTCAGCTACCAATCTCCCCTTTCCCCAGACGGTGTAGAAATTCTTATTTCTTGATTTTCTTTTAGAGGGTAAGGCTCCCTCTCTTCAAGATATCTTTCTCCTTTCTCAAGTTTCCTTGTGCCATTGATTAGTCCCCAATTGAGAGGGGGACATACAGCCTTCCTGCCCACAGATCTCCACCAATACCGATGTGAAGGTGCGGAGGAGGAGCAGCCCGGAGTCACACTCCTGACCCCCCCCAGCTGACCTGCCTCTTTGTCCCTGTGGGGGAAGTCTTGGGCTCTGCTTGGCGCTTCCACGTGGCAATAACGAATCGGGGAATAGCGAGAAATATGGACACGCGCCGATACATTCGGGTGGGCTTCTCTCACATAGTCCCTGGGATGCAAGTGCAGACACCAGCTACGCAAGCGTTGCAGTATGAGCTGCTTCCTGCCCTCTGGTTACAATGGAGATGAACAAGCACACAGTGGATGGATTCCCTACCCAGCACTGCCAAGGTGAGATGGAAGGAAATTTGCATGTAATTTCTATATGGCACTAAAGGGGTGGGGGGAGGGGGGAGGCGGGGGAATAGAGCGAAGCGTTGGGATTAGTTTTGGATTGCCCTAGCAAAGAGCCGGCATGCACATGATGGGCTGAATGGCCTCCTTTTTGCTGTAAATGTCTGTGGTTCTGTGCTCCATGCTGAGGCTCCATCAGGTTGGGTTCTGCCTGATCTGACACTGAAAGACAAAGAAAAAGGAAAGACATGCATTTTTATAGCGCTTTTCACGACCTCAAGACATTGTAAAGCGCTTTACAGCCAATGAAGTACTTTTTGAAGTGTAGTCACTGTTGTAATGTGGGAAACACGGCAGCCAATTTGCGCACAGCAAGCTCCCACACACAGCAATGTGAAAATGACCAGATCATCTGTTTTAGTGATGTTGATTTTTAGGGAACTCCCCTGGCTCTTCTTCGAAATAAATGGATCTTTCACATTCACCCGAGAGAGCAGACAGGGCCTTGGCTTAACATCTCGTCTAAAAGACCCCCAACAATGCACCTCTGACAGTGCAGCACTCCCTCAGCACTGCACTGGGAGTGTCAGCCTGGATTATGTGCTCAGGTCTCTGGAGTGGGACTTTGAACCCACAACCTTCTGACTCCGAGGTGAGAGTGCTGCCCACTGAGCCATGGCTGACAAATGGTGATTGGCGATTGTTGTCAAAGTGGATGATCACAGAATTTCCCATCTAACCCACCCCTCCCTCCCTCCCCACCACTGACATCTGCGTGTCTCGTATAATTAGCTGCATTATTAACACTGCAACCACTTGAAACCAGTTGAAGAAAAATACAACAAATAAACATCAAAGGACTGTGATGGCGAGAGCAGTGTATAAAATGATGGGTTCATGTCATTTTAGAATCATTAAACATTAAAAAGCTTCCATTTACAGACATGCCTTTTCTTTTCTCCTGTTTGATATCCCCCTACGATTTGCTCCCCTCCTTTCCTGAAGGTGCTGACATACGTTCCCACTCCGCCCAAATGGCTATTTTTCACGCGTCAACCTCAAGAAAGAGCCTGCGTTGCTACAGCACCTTTTGCTTCCTGTCAGCACAGCAAGCAATGTGATAATGACCAGATAATCTGTCTTGCTGATGTTGACTGAGGGATAAATATTGGCCAGGACACCGGGGAAAACTTCCCCACTCTTTGAAATAGTGCCGTGGGATCTTTTATGTCCACCTGAGAGGGCAGACGGGGCCTCAGTTTAACGTCTCACCTGAAAAATGGCACCCCCGACAGTGCAGTACTTCCCTGGAGTGTCAGCCTAGATTTTTCTTCTCAAGTCTCTGAAGTGGGACTTGAACCCACGACCTTCTAACTCACGGCTGTACACGACAGGTAGCAGCCCCTTTAAAGATCCCATGGGACTAACTGAAAGACAAGTACGGCAGAACATGGCTGCTCTCAACAAATGCCATCAAAAACCGGATTAACTGGTCATTAACCTCACTGCTGTTTGGGGACATTGCTGATTTAGAATGGCCTACAAGGCACAAGTCAGGAGTGTGATGGAATCCTCTCCACTTGCCTGGATGAGTGCAGCTCCAACAACACTCAAGCAGCTCGACACCATCCAGGACAAAGCAGCCCGCTTGATTGGCACCCCATCCACCACCTTGAACATTCACTCCCTCCACCACTGGCGCACCATGGCTGCAGTGATGTACTGCAGCAACTCGCCAAGACTTCTTCGGCAGCACCTCCCAAACCCGCGACCTCTTCCACCTAGAAGGACAAGGGCAGCAGGCGCATGGGACCACCTCCACCTCCAAGTTCCCCTCCAAGTCACACACCATCCTGACTTAGAAATATATCAGCCGTTCCTTCATCGTCGCTGGGTCAAAATCCTGGAACTCCCTCCCTAACAGCACTGTGGGAGCACCTTCACCACACGGACTGCAGCGGTTCAAGAAGGCGGCTCACCACCACCTTCTCAAGGGCAACTAGGAATGGGCAATTAATGCTGACCTTGCCAGCGATGCCCACATCCCATAAAAACAAATTAAAAAAAAAATAACAACATGTCACTGCACTCCAAGGGTAATTAGCTTTGGAAGGTTGTGTCAGTGTGATAAGATGCTATATAAATGTGCTTCTTTTTGAGACCTTCCTAGGTCTATATGGCTCAGTTAATTGATCTTTCCCTTTATTGTTATTTCCTCCGTAACATCGCCCGTCTCCGCCCCTGCCTCAGCTCATCCGCTGCTGAAACCCTCATCCCTGCCTTTGTTACCTCTAGACTTGACTATTCCAACGCACTCCTGGCAGGCCTCCCACATTCTACCCTACGTAAACTTGAGGTCATCCAAAACTCAGCTGCCCGTGTCCTAACTTGCACCAAGTCCCGTTCACCCATCACCCCTGTGCTTGCTGACCTACGTTGTCTCCCGGTTAAGCAATGCCTCGATTTTAAATTTCTCATCCATGTTTTCAAATCCCTCCATGGCCTCACCCCTCCCTATCTCTGTAATCTCCTCCAGCCCCAGACCCCCCCCGAGATATCTACCCTTCTATAATTCTGCCCTCTTGAGCATCCCTGATTATAATCACTCCACGAGCAGATTTTTTTCCATCTATATATGCTCTGACGATTCTGTATCCAATTTACTTCACCTGAGGAAGGAGCGATAGTTCCGAAAGCTTGTGATTTCAAATAAAACTGTTGGACTATAACCTGGTGTTGTGCGACCTCTCAATTTTGTCCACCCCAGTCCAACACCGGCATCTCCGCATTATAATCACTCCACCATTGGCGGCCGTACCTTTAGCTGCCAAGGCCCTAAGCTCTGGAATTCCCTCCCTAAACCTCTCCGCCTCTCTCTCCTCCTTTACGATGCTCCTTAAAACCTACCTCTTTGACCAAGCTTTCGACCATCTGCCCTAATTTCTCCTTATGTGGCTCGGTGTCAAATTTTGTTTTATAATCGCTCCTGTGAAGCGCCTCGGGACGTTTTACTACGTTAAAGGCGCTGTACAAATACAAGTTGTTGTTGTTGTTGTTCCATCTAATCTACGGCACCTCAAACATTTGTAGAAGACGGGCCTTTTGAAATATTAGTAGGGCTGAAAATAACCGCGAAAGAATACTGTGTGTTATGTGGGGTTTGCTTTCCAAACTATAAATAAAATATTGTGCTGCACAAATCTGGTCAAAAAATATATATTTTTAAAAATGCAGCCGGCAATTAAAATCAACTTTGAGGCTAGTGCTTGCCACGTGTGTTGTTGCAAGGAGTTGGATATGCATTAAATGTATCATCGATTCAAACAGATAACGTTCCCTGAGGGTCTCCATCACCGTGCTGTTTATAATAAGTGTAGACAAAGAGCACTGAAATCCCATCCTGGCATGTGGCGTGCTGACAAACTGCCAGTTTAGACACTAGTAATAAGATGACTACCACAAGCATTGAGTCTCAGTGATAATCTAATGAAGGCCTGCTCCATTCTCCTCTGGGTAATCACAGCTGCTGCAGAGTCCCCCCCCCCGTATGTGGAGCTCGACAAAGAGCAAAAGTGCCTCTGAAAAGCACCTGAAATATAATCACCGGCCCAATCTGGCACTGCTCTTTAACACAGAGAGTGTTATCTTACAGCCGCTTGCGAATTGAACCCTACCCCTAAGGACCTGCCGTGGGCTGAACTGGGTTTATCTAGATACAGATTTTTTTTCCCTTCCACCCGCTCTCCCCCCCTGCTCTCTCTCTCTCTAACAAAAGCTGTTATTATTGCAACGAGGAGCATGCAATCAATCAAACAGCAGCATGAATCGCTCGCGATCTCCTCACCCATAGGCTCGGCATCGCTGACATCACTTCCCCCTGCCATGCTCCTACTGCGAAAGTAATTATAAGCAGATGGGTGAATGACATCATTACTTCACTAATGAACGTGCTTGAAGTGCACATTATGGGGTGCTTGGTGTATCTGTTTCAGACTGTAGTGCTTTAGTGCTCAATCACACTCTGTGTCAGGAAGGTTACTTGGAAATTGTAGATGGATAGAGTGGTGGGGTTGAGGTTGGGGGGTGGGGGGGGAGGGGAGGAGAGAATGGGTTAAATGTCTATTAACTATTCCTGTCCTGAATTTTAGTTTTGGCACTTTTACATCGACTTCAGCATGTTTTCCAATGGAGATGTGAAATATGACGGGGTACCTTGACAGCAGAATGGGCAATAACATTGTATGACATGTTGTAGAATTGTGCAGAGGAGCAAGGAAAGAAAGAAAGACTTGCATTTATATAGCGCCTTTCACGACCACCGGACGTCCCAAAGCGCTTTACAGTCAATGAAGTACTTTTGAAGTGTGGTCACTGTTGTAATGTGGGAAACGTGGCAGCCAATTTGCGCACAGCAAGCTCCCACAAACAGCAATGTGACAATGACCAGATAATCTGTTTTTGTTATGTTGATTGAGGGATAAATATTGGCCAGGACACCGGGGAGAACTCCCCTGCTCTTCTTCAAAATAGTGCCATGGGATCTTTAACGTCCTACCTGAGAGAGCAGACGGGGCCTTGGTTTAACTACATCTCATCTGAAAGACGGCACCTCCGACATTGCAGCACTCCCTCAGCACTGCACTGGAGTGTCAGCCTAGCTTTATGTGCTCAAGCCCCTGGAGTGGGACTTGAAACCCACAACTTTCTGACTCAGAGGCAAAGTGTGCTCCCACTGAGCCACAACGGGACCTGGGTTTGAACCCTGGGCTGTGCTGAGTTAGTTTGATCTCAGGCAGGATGATGTAAAGAAAATAAGAACTGGCATTCATACAGCGCCTTTCACGACCACCGGACGTCCCAAAGCACTTTACAGCCAATGAAGTACTTTTGAAGCGTGGCCACTGTTGTAATGTGGGAAACATATAGGAGGCGCTACAGTTTATTTCAATGTCCCCAGGGGTGAGGAGTGGAACAATTGGCCCTAATACCTGTTTCTGATTACTTTACAATAATCCCTGTTGGAAAGTGGATGTAGGGCGAGGGTGGGTTTCGATGTGATTCTCCTTCTCCCCCCTCCCTCCTCCCCTCATATTTGAATTGCCACATGTGTTAGCCATAGCTCAGTGGCTCAGCACTCTCGCCTCTGAGTCAGAAGGTTGTGGGTTCAAGTCCCACTCTAGAGACTCAAGCACAAAAATCTAAGCTGACACTCCAGTGCAGTGCTGAGGGAGTGCTGCACTGTCGGAGGTGCCGTCTTTCAGATGAGACATTAAACTGAGGCCCTCTCAGCTCGACATAAAAGATCCCATGGTGCTATTTTGAAGAAGAGCAGGGGAGTTATCACCGCTGTCCTGGTCAATATTTATCTCTCAATCAACATCACTAAAAAAACAGATTATCTGGTCATTATCACATTGCTATTTGTGGGAGCTTGCTGTGTGTAATTCACTGCCGCGTTTCCTACATTACAACAGTGACTACACTTCAAAAGGTACTTCATTGGCTGTAAAGCACCTTGGGACATCCTGAGGCTGTGAAAGACGCTATATAAATGCATGTCTTTCTTTATTTTATGAGGATTAAAATCATGAACACTGGCAGATTTTTCCCTCTTTAACCAAAAGGCAATGAGGCTGATGGTACTTCCCCTGTGCGCCGCACCATCCAAGCATCTACATAGCGCCTTTAACATGGTAAAACATCTTCACAGCAGCGTTAGCTCCTGTCTTGAGGCAAAGTTGGTCAGCTATTTCAGCACAGACTGGGCATCAAACCTGGGATCATCCGTCGGTAAAGGATGGAGAACAAGCTGTGCCATCTCTGTATGGCTTCAGAGACGGTGAATATGCCTCAGGACATCTTTAAAACTGTGGGCAAGCAAGTCAATTGAGGGCTTCTAACTCCTGTGTGATGACCCCTGGCACCTAGCTTTCAAATGAGCTCAGTACTAAAATGCAAATGACAAATGGTCAGGTGGGCGGGGGGGGTGGGGGGGGCGGGAAGGGGAAATACTTTACAGGAGTTCTGTGAGTCTTTGATTACATCACTTATCCATCAATCTCGGTCGTTAGGAAAAGATGTATTGGGAATTACAGGAGGTTAAATGAGCGAGGGCAGGATGCTCCGACTAAAGAAATAAGAAACAGCGAAGAAAAAAAAGCAGAGAGCAAGTTGCCTTCGCCGCCTCTCAATCGGTTAATATGACGACAACAGCAACTTGTTTATATCGTGCTTTTAACATCACCAAATGTCCCAAAGCTTTTCACACGAGGGAGTGAGGGGGAAAACACACAAAAAAAGAACGCTAATTGTTGTGATGATATAAAGAGTGCCTCAGTTCAGTATTCTAATTATGGGAGCGAATAATTCCTCGGGTTTGAGCAGCCGCAACAATTACTGCGAGAACACTGCTCGCAGCTGCCAGTCATTACGGGACAATGGGCACGTATTGTCCACAATGAGGCTATTTTGGGGTCGAAGGACGCCTACTGATTCTCCATATTGGGTTGAGTGGAAACGATGGTCTTTCACTGTGGCCTACGAGAAAGGACTTCAATTGAGATCCAAAGGTGAATTAATTGGAATGTAATAATCTCAAATTGCATAAATTTAGTGGCGCTTGATACAAGTGACTGATTAAAAATTCTTACAGGGCTTGACAGGGTAGATGCTGAGAGGTTGTTTCCCCCTGGCTGGAGTGTCTAAAACCAGGGGCCACAGTCTCAGGATAAGGGGTTGGCCATTTAGGACTGAGATGAGGAGGAATTTCTTCACTCAGAGGGTTGTGAATCTTTGGAATTCTCTACCCCAGAGAGCTGTGGATGCTCAGTCGTTGAGTATATTCAAGACAGAGATCGATAGATTTTTGGACTCCAGGGGAATCAAGGGGTATAGTGATCAGGCGGGAAAGTGGAGTTGAAGTCGATGATCAGCCATGATCTTATTGAATGGTGGAGCAGGCTCGAGGGGCCGTATGGCCGACTCCTGCTCCTAATTCTTATGTTGATCAAATTTTTTTTTGAATGTATTTTCTCATGGTGGTGTCCAGGGTCCTGGGATGTGGTTGTTTGGCTTAATATAGCTGCCCAACCTTTTGCCTGATTTATATTTCTCATTGTTGACTCGCATAATTAATGACCTTTGCGGTCCGTGGGGATGTTGCTTATTTCCAGAGAACTGAAAAGAGGACAGGCATCCAGGCTCTTTTAGAGTGGGTGATCAACAGAAATGATTGGATAATTGCCCTGGGATGTTTTCCTACATTAAAGGCCGCTATATAAATGCAAGTTTTGGCTGCTGCGTTGTGTTATAAGAATACAACAGAAGTGTGAAATGGGGAACAGAGCCTTTGGCTCGTCAAGCCCACTTCTTCCACAGACTGGGCACAATCTCCCGTGTTACGGATAAGGCAAGTTATCTGCAGTTGCTCAGATCGACGCAGAAGCCAGAACGTCCAGGGCCTTCAGCACTTGTTAGGCCAATTTGCGGCACTTGAGCAACAAATTGCGATCCGATTGCTGGCCTGATCATGGCTTCCTGCTCCACTTACTTAGTCACCTGAGGGAAAGTTTGGCAAAGATTTTCTGTGAGGATTTTACAGTATTCGTACACTTAATTATTCAGAAGAAAGCGTGGCTCCAGGAAAGAGCTTTCTGCCTCCTCCCCCCCGCACTCCGTGTACAATTTGCGTGACCACAGCCCCGACCCAACTCCTTCACTGCCCTGAAGGTGGTGTGCAGAACAAGATTCAGCAACCAATTAGGCGAGGCCCTCAGCAGAATAGAATATTTGATCATTTCTGCCCACCCTTGTAGGAAGAAAGGACTTGCATTTATGTAGCGCCTTTCACATCCTGAGGATGTCCCAAAGTGCTGCACAGCCAATGAAATACTTTTGAAGGGCAGTCACTGTTGTTAACTTTGCAGCCAATTTGTGCCCAGCAAGATCCCACAAACAGCACTGGAATAAATGATGAGATAATCTGTTCTAATGAAGTGGATAGAGGGATAAATGTTGGCCAGCAACTCGCTTGCTCTTCTTCAAGTAGTGCCATGGGATCCTTTACATCCACCTGAGAGGTTAGACAGGGCCTCGGTTTAAGGTCTCATCCGAAAGATGGCACCTCAGGACTGCACGTGTCAGCCTGGATTGTGCTCAAGTTCTGGGGGTAGATTTTGACTTTCGGGAAGGCCGACCAGCGGAGTGGGCTGGGAGAGAAGTGAGCAGAACCTTTTAGAGGACTGGGCCCCATTTAAATCGAACTGGGAGTCCTGATACAGCTCGCTGAATTCAGGCGGTCCAGAGAACCCCTGACTGGGAGGAGGTTTTGCACATTTGAGGACAGGTTGGGTGGGTGGTGGGGGGGACGTGGTTGTGGGAGGGGAAGCCCACAGTGGCCCAGATTATTTTGTGGGGCTTGAAGAAACACTCCTGCACCTGCTCGCCTCACAAAAATAATGAGAAACTTACCTTTTGTGGTTCTTTTCTGTTGTACCACCAATAAATCTGGCAAGGCGCACACTCCTTGCCAGTTTACTGATGACTGGGGATGTTCGCTGATGACTGCACAGTGTTCAGTGCCATTCACAACTCCTCAGATAATGAAGCAGTCCATGCCCGCATGCAACAAGACCTGGATGACGTTCAGGTTTGGGCTGATAAGTGGCAGGTAACATTCGCATCCACACAAGTGTCAGGCAATGACTATCTCCAACAAACGAGAGTCTAATCACTGCCCCTTCATTCAATGGCATTACCATCACTGAATCCCCCACAATCAATGTCCTGGGGGTCTCCATTGACCAGAAACTTAACTGGACCAGCCACATTAATACTGTGACCACAAGAGCAGGTCAGAGGTTGGGTATTCTGTGGCGAGTGTCTCACCTCCTGACTCCCCAAAGCCTTTCCACCATCTACAAGGCACAAGTCAGGAGTGTGATGGAATACTCTCCACTTGCCTGGATGAGTGCAGCTCCATCCACACTCAAGAAGCTCGACACCATCCAGGACAAAGCAGCCCGCTTGATCGGCACCCCATCCACCACCTTCAACATTCACTCCCTCCACCACCGGCGCACCGTGGCTACAGTGTGTACCATCTACAAGATGCATTGCAGCAACTCACCAAGGCTTTTTCGGCAACACCTCCCAAACCCGCGACCTCTTCCACCTAGAAGGACAAGGGCAGCAGGCGCATGGGAACACCACCACCTCCAAGTTCCCCTCCAAGTCACAGACCATCCTGACTTGGAAGTATATCGCCGATCCTTCATCGTCACTGGGTCAAAATCCTGGAACTCCCTCCCTAACAGCACTGTGGGAGTACCTTCACCACACGGACTGCAGCAGTTCAAGAAGGCGGCTCACCACCACCTTCTCGAGGGTAATTAGGGATGGGCAATAAATGCTGGCCTTGCCAGCGACGCCCACATCCCGGGAATGAATAAATTAAAAAAAACTCCACCCAGGTGTCTTGCAAAATGGCTATTGGCTGGTTCTATGTGACCCCTCTTAGGGTCGCCATCTCTGGTTGGACGTATTCCTGGAGGTTTCATCACATGACCTCCCGCCTCCAACTGCTCCGCCCCCACACCATTGGTCGCCCGACACGTCCACCTGTGCGACACACGACCTTCCTGCAGCCAATTGGAAGGCGTACAAGGCTCCTATTTGCCCAGTTGAAGGTTGCTTGGCGGTCAGTTAAAACTTTTTATCACGACTCCAATATTTTTATAACCAATATATGCTCAAAGAAAATGGAAATAATCACGCACAATGTTTTTTTACTGCCCTCTGTGATTTTTCTCCCCAGGAGTTGCTCGTTGGCAATGTCCTGGAGATTCATCTTCAATTCCTGGAGACTCCAGGGCAATCCTGGAGGAACGCCGACCCCTAACCCCGAATAGGCACATTTAAAGGGCCTACTGCCTGAAACAGGCAGACGCTTTGGCCACCTAGCGCTAGGCCCCTTTAAAAATGGCAGGGGCCAAAGCATTGGTGTGAATCCTGTAGGGTGTTTTTGCGTGGCCCTGTGTTTCTATGACTCTCCCTTGAGTCGACCCGTGCCTCAAAAACTCCCCGGTTTGGGTTGTTTCCGTTGGACGGCAGGAGCTTTTGCCAATAGTCCCTGCCTAGCCCGTCGATTAGCGGGTAATCCCACACAGAGAGAGAGACCAAGGCTAGATAGGTCTTCTCCTATGCCCGATGTGCAGCGTCCCCAGCGGGATTACTGTGTAACCCGGCCGTGACCGGATGCCACCCGGTTGGTCTTCCGAATTATACCGCGAACCACAAGCCCCACAAGCCCCAAGTTCGGACCTAAGGAGTTACTATGGATAGATTATAATTGGCTCAGACAAAATGAAACGGTTCAGGTTGGTCAAAGATCAATTCCTTTTATTACACCCACAAAACGACAACCCCTACTCCTCTCGCTTACGGCATAATGAGAGGTGACCGTGGACACTAGCTTATAACCTTAGACTAAAATACCCACCCTGTTGGTTACGCCGAACCAACCCCTTCCCAGAATCTAAGCCTAGATAATGGAAAAACCCTTCTAACTAAACCCCTCTCCCGGTTTGGTCAGAACCCACACTTGGAAGCCTCCTCACACACACACACATTAGCCTGCGTCTTGGACACTTGCAGTTCCTCAGCAGCCAAACACGCGGGCAGTCCTGGGGATTTCTAGAGGTGTATGCTGGATATAATTACCAGCCCTTGTCGTTGATTCACGCAGTCCCGACTCCAGAGACAAAACCGTGCCGAACAGAGGCATGCGATGAGGTCCAGAGAGTTACGTTCAGGCGGTACGACGAGGCACTCACTTCAGGTGTTCCTGGAGAGTTGACGGACGCGTAGTTACGCGGAGAACCCCGTCCCAGATGGTAGAGAAAAGCGAGCCCTGAATTCCCAAAGTTCAGCATATTTATACCCCGTATAATACACAACACTGGCTGGGCGATTCCTGGTTACCATGGTCGCAGAGATGCTAGTTGGCCTTCCTGGTGATGTCTCTGTCCTGGATTGGTCATCTTGATGAAAACAATGGTAGGCCATTACTGTAGATGAGCAGTTCTCGAAGTGCTAACTGTTTGTTAAGTTCTTGACTGCTCCTTCATTGAAAGAGTCCAGAGGTGTTACTTTTGGCCTGCAAACCTCATTGTCCATCCAGACATCCCGGCTCCATGGACAAAAGGAGGTTTTCCCCAAATCACACAAGTTCAAATATGAAAAGGCTCCTGCCTTTCATGACGTCAGCATTGAGACTGGTCCCATGGCAACCCAAAAGACAGACAGTTCCTGCTATCTTCACAGACACCAACAGTCAGTCCTTTTTTTAAAGTCCAAAAGTCCAAACTCCATTTTGAAACGCAGCCCAAGTGCGTCTCCATTTTAAAAGGGTACATATCCATTTTAAAAGTCCAAAAATCCTTCGGGCACATGCACCCACTGATGTTGGGACTGGCCAAACCCTACAATCCTACTGATCCCATTTTGATATAAAAACAGAAAATGCTGGAAATACTCAACAGTTCAGGCAGCATCTGTGGAGAGAGAAACAGAGTTAACGTTTGAGGTCGATGACCCTTCGTCAGAACTGGAAAAAGTTGGAGATGTAACAGATTTTTAAGGAAGTGTAGGGGCAGGGAAAGGAGGGAGGGGAGGAAAGAACAAAAGGGAAGGTCTGTGATAGGATGGAAGGCAGGAGAGATTAAGAGACAAAAGGGATGATGGTGCAAGGCAAAAGGAGATGGTAATGGGACAAGTGAAGAAACAAAAGATGACTCTAGATGAAGTGTGAATGGCGATGGCAGAATCATCGACAGCTGCCATGTGAGAGAGAGAAAAAAAATGACCCCATTTTGATGCTTGTTATTGGCAATTTGTCCAAGTTATTATCAGCCGCTATAGAGTGGGGCTTGAACCCACAAACCTCTGACTCAGGGGCAAGAGTGCTATAACTGAGCCATTTATTTCTGGCTGTTTGTGGGGCCTTGCTCCGCGCATATTGGCTGCCGCGATTTCCTATGTTACAATAGTGAAAGTGCTTCATTGGCTTTGGGATGGCCTGAGGTCATGACATTTTTGAAAATGAAAATGTTTGGAATCTCTTACATTTAATTGCCTGACTATGTCCCTTTGTTCCAGACCTTCCAATCACCGGAAACAGTCTGTTTCGCTCTACTGTGTCCCATCCCTTCATAACTTTAAACTCTTCTATCAAAACCACCATTAGATCATCTCCTCTGATCTAATGAAAACAGCCCCAGTTTTTTAATTCTTTCTTTATGGTTGCATTTCCTCATAACAGGCAGCAGCCTAGTGAATCTGCACTGTACCCTTTTTATTACCTCAACATCCTCCCTATAGTATGGAGCCCAAAACAGTACACAGTCCTCCAACTGAGGTTTTATATCGATTCATCGTTACATCTTGACTTTTATATAATATATAATATATTCTCTTGACCTAAAACCCAGTATTCCATTCATTTTTTTATGGCAACATCCACTTGAGGTGCTGCTTTTAATGTCTATGAACCTGAACCCCCAAATCCATCTGCTCTTCCACATCACCCAACTTTCCCCATACAGAGTATATTTTCGTTTCTTTTTTTTTACTAAAATGTGCCAGAGAGATTGAGTAGACTAGGCCTGTAGACCCTAGAATTTAGAAGAATGAGAGGTGATCTCATTGAAACATAACATTTTTACAGGGCTTGACAGGGTAGATGCTGAGAGGTTGTTTTCCCTGGCTGGAGAGTCTGGAACTACAGGTCACAGTCTCAGAATAAGGGGACGGCCATTTAGAACTGAGATAAGGAAAAATTTCTTCACTCAAAGGGCTGTGAATCTTTGGAATCCTCTACCCCAGAGGGCTGTGTAGGCTCAGTTGTTGAGTATATTCAAGGCAGAGATCGATAGATTTTTGGACACTGAGGGAATCAAGGGATATGGGGATCGGGAGTGGAAGGTGGAGTTGAGGTAGAAGATCAGCCATGATCTTATTGAATGGCGGAGCAGGCTCGAAGGGCCGAATGGCTGACTCCTGCTCCTATTTCTTATGTTCTTATGTTCTTAACTCACACTTATTGACAATGAACTCTACCTGGCACTTCTTTAATCATTCCACTATCGCTATTTCCTTACAGCTTCCTTTGGTCCTCAGGATGATTTACTATGCCTCCCACTTTAGTATTAGGTAGCAGATCGAAAGGAAAATCGAACGGCTCTGCATAGCGAGTGGCTGATCTGCAACCGCCAGCTTTCTGGCACCGCCGAAGGTGGAAATCTATTCCGATGTGTCATCGTATGAGTCATTGGGGAAAAAAACCAATTGAGACGGATGTAGATGACATTTCAGGCCTGAGCTGGAGCATTGTATCCGATCCTGGGCACCATTCTTGAGGAAGGACATCAAGGCCTTGGAGAGGGTGCGGAGGAGATTTACTAGAATGGTACCAGGGATGAGGGACTTCAGTTATGGTGGAGAGACTGCAGAAGCTGGGGTTGTTCTCCTTACAGCAGAGAAGGTTACGAGGAGATTTAATAGAGGTGTTCAAAACTATGAGGGGTTTTGATAGAGTAAATAGGGAGAAACTGTTTCTATTGTCAGGGGGGTCGGTAACCAGAGGACCCAGATTTAAGGTAATTGGCAAAAGACCAGGCGGCAGATGAGAAGAATTTTTTTACGCAGCGAGTTGTTGTGATCTGGAATGCGCTGCCTGAAAGCAGATTCAATGGTAACTTTCAAAAAGGGATTTGGCTAAATGCTTGAAAAGGAAAATGTTGCAGGACTACGGGGAAGAGCAAGGAAACGGGACTGATTGTTTCGCTCTTTCAAAGAGCCGGCACAGGCACGATGGGGGCGAATGTCCTCATTCCGTGCCGTAGGATTTGATGATTCTACTGCTGAGAAAGTGTTTTCACTGCAGTGTTCCCAGAATTGCTCCCCTCCCCCACCCACTGAATGGCCTCAAAGCTAATGGAATGCTGGCTTTTACAGCAAGCAGTATGGAATATAAGAGTTTAAATGGAATGGTGAGTCTGAATAAAGCCTTACTAAAAGCACGGTTGGATTCTGCATAACTGTAAAATGTCTTGTCAGTTTCTCAGGACGCTTCAGATGTGCTTGGAACGCCAAGTGCCCCATCCACTGATGTGTGGAAATGTAAACTACTCTTAATTAAAACACAACCCGTCACTGTGAGCACTGGCAAATCATCTCAGTGTCAGGGCCTCATCAGAATTGTTTCACTCAGAAGCTAAGCTCTTCGCTAATTAATTGCTGAAAATTGTTCAAAGCCAAATATTATTACACACCAACGCAAACATGTTTTTCTCTTATTTTACGCAGGTGACCTGCTTTGGGGATTTGTGAACACAGAGGGCTGGTACTGGTGGTTGGCTGGCGGCTGCCTCACTCATTGGAAGATTGGGAGCTGAGGTGGAGACAGAATGGGGAAGCGCACTGTGACGGGAGTGACAGCTGAGGAACAGTGCAGGCTTCAGAGGTCCGAATGTTATAATAGGGCTTTTTTTCCCCAAAGCTTTTTCCCACATTACAACAGTGACTACACTTCAAAAAGTACTTCATTGGCTGTAAAGTGCTTTGGGACGTCCTGAGGTCATGAAAGGCGCTATATGAATGCAAGTCTCTCTTTCTTTCAAAAGAGGACCAGATTCCGGAAGAAGAGGACCAGGATTCAGTGGGAGCGGTCCGGAAGTTGGCTAGGAAGAGGCCCCATTTCAACGGAGCAGATCAATGGGAGCCTCAACAGATTGAAGACGAGGTTGAAATATAAACAATATATTTTATAACTATAAATGTGTTCCAAGGTTGAAGTGGGTATTTTAAGTGGCGCAAAAAAATAGCAGTAGATTGAAGTCGATTGTGAAGATATTTTAAGACTAGGGCTAAGGCTCTAATTATACAGGGGAATAGAGTTGAGGTTAATAGGATGCAGGTATTGCAACATGTATACAAATTAAATCTGAGGAATTCAGATAGGAATATTGTTTCAAACATCGTTTACTTACAAAAGAGTTAAAGGAGGAAGTGGTTACTGTGACTGAGATGTTAAACCGAGGTCCCGTCTGCTCTCTCAGGTGGACTATTTCGAAGAAGAGCAGGGGAGTTATCCCCGGTGTCCTGGGCCAATATTTATCCCTCAATCAACATCTAAAACAGATTATCTGGTCATTATCACATTGCTGTTTGTGGGAGCTTGCTGTGTGCAAATTGGCTGCCGCGTTTCCTACATTACAACAGCGACTACACTTCAAAAGTACTTCATTGGCTGTAAAGCACTTTGGGATGTCTGGTGGTCGTGAAAGGCGCTGTATAAAAGCAAGTCTTTCATTTGTATATTGCCAAGCACTGGAGTACAACGCTGAGGCCATCGTGCTGGAGTCACTTAAAGCTCGTGACAGGTCTCACCTTGAATACTGGGTTCATTTCTGGTCACCGAGGTACAAAGGAAACCTCTAAAGCCCAGAGATGTGGCAGAGGGGGGCCACAAGGCTTTTCCCTTTTATCAGAGGACTTAGTTGTGAGGGGGAAAAAAAATAGAAAAATGTGGATTCTTCAGCTTTAAAAGGAGACAAATGAGATTGGACCTTATAGAGACATATGAGATAGTTAGTAGAATAGAATAAGTTAATCCTGAGCATGTTAAACCATAAATTCAAGACGGCAGGACATAGGTACACATTACCATCGCCGAATCCCCCACCATCAACATCCTGGGGGTCACCATTGACCAGACACTTAACTGGACTAGCCACATAAATACTGTGGCAACAAGAGCAGGTCAGAGGCTAGGTATTCTGCGGCGAGTGTCTCACCTCCTGACATCCCAAAGCCTTTCCACCATCTACAAGGCACAAGTAAGGAGTGTGATGGAATATTCTCCACTTGCCTGGATGAGTGCAACTGCAACAACACTCAAGAAGCTCAACACCATCCAGGACAAAGCAGCCTGTTTGATTGGCACCCCATCCACCACCTTAAACATTCACTCCCTCTACCACCGGCGTACTGTGGCTGCAGTGTAGCAACTTGCCAAGGCTTCTTCGGCAGCACCTCCCAAACCCGCGACCTCTTCCACCTAGAAGGACAAGGGCAGCAGGCGCATGGGAACACCACCACCTCCAAGTTCCCCTCCAAGTCACACACCATCCTGACTTAGAAGTATATCGCCGATCATTCATCGTCGCTGGATCAAAATCCTGGAACTCCCTCCCTAACAGCGGTTCAAGAAGGCAGCTCACCACCACCCTCTCAAGGGCAACTAGGGATGGGCAATAAATGCTGGCCTTGCCAGCGACGCCCAGATCCCATAAGCGAAAAAAAAAGATTAAAGGCAAGTTCAGGAAGCGCTCCTTATCACAAAGAGAGACCATTACTGGCATTGTCTCCCAGATTGGGCAGTGGAGGCAAGGAGTCATTCAAGAGCTAGTTAGGTGCTATGGTTGGGGTGGGGGGAGATTGCAGATTTCTATGGAAGGATGAGTCCCTCATCTGTACTTAACTTGGTGATCTTTGTGAAGTTCTCCCCCCTCACCCCCCCATGTCAAAAAAAGAATTCACGCACAAACGTAATACCACATCTCTCAGAAACTGAACCGAACTTCAGATGTTTATGTCAGGGTCACTGTGCATAAGTAAGGAGTGTGATGGAATACTCTCCACTTGCCTGGATGAATGCAGCTCCAACAACACTCAAGAAGCTCGATACCATCCAGGACAAAGCAGCCCGCTTGATTGGCACCCCATCCACCACCTTAAACATTCACTCCCTCCACCATCGGTGTACCGTGGCTGCAGTGTGTACCATCTACAAGATGCACTGCAGCAACTCACTAAGACTTCTTCGACAGCACCTCCTAAATCCGCGACCTCTTCCATCTAGAAGGACAAGGGCAGCAGGCACATGGGAACACCACCACCTCCAAGTTCCCCTCCAAGTCACACACTATCCTGACTTGGAATTATATCGCCGCTCCTTCATCGTCGCTGGGTCAAAATCCTGGAACTCCCTCCCTAACAGCACTGTGGGAGTACCTTCACCACACGGACTGCAGTGGTTCAAGATGACGGTTCACCACCACCTTCTCAAGGGCAACTAGAGATGGGCAATAAATGCTGGCCTTGCCAGCGACGCCCACATCCCATGAACGAATAAAAAAAAAAGCTGAAACCAAACTCAAGCCATCAGCCTTGGGAGAAGAGCTTCCCTGGATCTGCCGGCAGTCTGAAGGTTAAAGTTAGATGATCATACAATTTGTAGAAAACATTCTTGTGTCTCCCTAAATTGAAATTATGCTGAAAAATAAGGGCAATAAAATTGTTTTCCTTTGAGGAGACATTTATTTTCAAAGTTTGCAGCCTCTGTTATTGATGCTTTGATTTGTGTGCAAATTATCTTTAAGCATCTGGTGTGAGCTAGCAGCCCCAGAGACTCCAGCTCCTGTGAGAAGTCAGAACAGAAAGGGTATTCTGAATGAAAAGTTAACTTGCTGCAGAAAATGAATCAATTTTAATACTTATGATCCTTTAAAGTTTTAGTGAAAATGTTTAAGCCCATCGAATGGAGAGATATTGGTGTTGGAGAATGGGACAATATTCCTACCTTTGGCTCTCTCTGCCTTGCGTCTGTGTGACATTTTAACACTTCCCACTCTTCTGACCTCTCTGAGTGTGAATGGCCATATAAGAGCAGGAGATGGTCATTCAGCCCCTCGAGACTGCTCCACCATTCAATTAGATCATGGTTGATCTGTACCTCAACTCATTTTACCTGCCTTTGCTCCATATCCCTTAATATCCTTTTCTAACAAAAATCTATCTTAGAATCATAGAAATTTATGGCACAGAAGGAGGCCATTCGGCCCATTGTGTCTGTGCCGACCGAAAAAGAGCTATCCAGCCTAATCCCACCTTCCAGCTCTTGGTCCGTAGCCCTGTAGGTTACGGCACTTCAAGTGCATATCCAAGTACTTTTTAAATGTGATGAGCGTTTCTGCCTCTGCCACCCTTTCAGGCAGTGAGTTCCAGACCCCCACCACCCTCTGGGTGAAAAAAGTTCTCCTCAACTCCCCTCTAATCCTTCTACCAATTACTATAAATCTATGGCCCCTGGTTATTGACCTCTCTGCTAAGGGAAATAGGTCCTTCCTATCCACTCTATTTAGGCCCCATATAATTTTATACACCTCAATTAAATCTCCCCTCAGCCTCCTCTGTTCCAAAGAAAACAAAGCCAGCCTATCCAATCTTTCCTCATAACTAAAATTCTCCAGTCCTGGTAACATCCTCGTAAATATCCTCTGTACCCTCTCTAGTGCAATCACATCTTTCCTGTAATGTGGTGACCAGAACTGTACGCAGTATTCTAGCTGTGGCCTAACTAGTGTTTTATACAGTTCAAGCATAACCTCCCTGCTCTTCTATTTTATACCTCGGCTAATAAAGGCAAGCATCCCGTATACCTACTTAACCGCCTTTTCTACCTGTCCTGCTACCTTCAGGGATCTGTGGACATGCTCTCCAAGGTCCCTCTGTTCCTCTACACTTCTCAGTATCCTACCAATTATTGTGTATTCCCTTAATAAAATAAGAAGATAAGAATTAGGAGCAGGAGTAGGCCATTCAGTCTTTCGAGCCTGCTCCGCCATTCAATAAGATCATGGCTGACCTTCGACACCAACTCCACTTTCCCACCTGATCCCTCTATCCCTTGTTTCCCCATGAGCCCAAAAATCTATCTATCTCAGCCTTGAATATACTCAACAACTCAACAACTCAGCATCCCTTTGGGGCAGAGAATTCCAAAGATTCACAACCGTCCGAGTGAAGAAATTTCTCCTCATCTCAGTCTTGAATTGTCTTAAATGGCCGACCCCTTATCCTGAGACTATGCTCCCTAGTTCTAGACTCTCCACCCTTGCCTTGTTAGCCCTCCCCAAATGCATTACCTCACACTTCTCCAGATTGAATTCCATTTGTCGTTTTTCTGCCCACGTGACTAGTCCATTGATATCTTCCTGCATTCTACAGCTTTCTTCCTCACTATCAACCACACAGCCAATTTTTGTATTATCTGCAAACTTTTTAATCATGTCCCCTGCATTGATGTCTATATCATTGATATATACCACAAAAAACAAGGGACCCAGTACTGAGCCCTGTGGAACCCCACTAGAAACAGCTTTCCAGTCACAAAGACATCCGTCGGCCATTACCCTTTGCTTCCTGCCACTGAGCCAATTTTGGATCCAACTTGCCACTTTTCCTTGGGATCCTGGGCTTTTACTTTTCTGACCAGTCTGCCATGTGGGACCTTATCAAAAAATCTTGCTAAAATCCATGTAGACTACATCAAATGCACTACCCTCATCAACCCTCCTTGTTACCTCCTCAAAAAATTTAATCAAGTAAGTCAGACACAACCTTCCCTTAACAAATCCATGCTGACTGTCTTGATTAATCCGTGTCTTTCTAAATGATGATTTACACTGTCCCTCAGAATTTTTTCCAACAATTTGCACACCACCAAGGTTAGGCTGACTGGCCTATAATAACTCAGTCTATCCCTTTCTCCCTTTTTAAACAACGGTATAACATTAGCAGTCCTCCAGTCCTCCGGCACTATACCTGTAGCCGGAGAGGATTGGAAAATGATGGTCAGAGCCTCCGCTACTTCCCGCCTTGTTCTCTTAACAACCTGGGATACATTTCATCCGGGCCTGACCATTTATCTACTTTCAAAAATGCTAAACCCCTGATACTTCCTCTCTCACTATGTTTATCTCATCTAATATTTCACACTCCTCCTCCTTAACTACAATGACTGCATCGTCCCTCTATTTTGTGAAGACAGACGCAAAGTATTCACTAAGAACCATACCCACGTCTTCCGCCTCCACACATAAGCTTCCTTTATGGTCCCTAATAGGCCCGACTCTTTCTTCAGTTATCCTCTTGCTCTGAATGTATTTCTAAAACATCTTTGGGTTTTTCTTGATTTTACTTGCCAATATGTTTTCATGCCCTCTCTTTGCTTTCCTAATTTCCTTTTTAATTTCACCCCTGCAGTTTCTAAACTTTTCTCAGCTTTCTACGGTGTTTAGCTCTCGGTATCTGACATAAGTTTCCCTTTTTTGCCTCATCCTACCCGATATACCCCTTGATATCCAGGGGGTTCTAGATTTGGGAGTCCCACCCTTTTTCTTTAAGGGAACATACTTGCTCTGAACCCTCACTATCTCCTCCTTGAATGCCTCCTACTGCTCTGACACTGATTTACCTTCAAGTAGCTATTTCCAGTCTACTTTTGCTAAATCACATCTCAGCTTAGTAAAATTGGCCTTTCCCCAATCCTATCTTTGTCCTTTTCCATAACTATGCTAAATCTAACTTGAGAAGCTGGGGTTATTCTCCATATAGCAGAGAAGGTTGAGAGGAGATTTGATAGAGGTGATCAAAATCATGAGGGGTCTAGACAGAGTAGACAGAGAGAAACTGTTCCCATTGGCGGAAGGGTTGAGAACCAGAGGACACAGATTAAGGTGATTGGCAGAAGAACCAAAGGCGACATGAGGAAAAACTTTATTACGCAGCGAGTGGTTAGGATCTGGAATGCACTGCCTGAAAGGGTGGTGGAGGCAGATTCAATCATGGCTTTCAAAAGGGAATTGATAAGTACCTGAAGGAAAAAAAATTGCAGGGCTACAAGGAAAGGGCGGGGGAGTGGGACTAGCTGAAGTGCTCTTGCAGAGAGCTGGCACGGGCTCGACAGGCCGAATGGCCTCCTTCTGTGCTGTAACCATTCTATGATTCTATTATCAAAAAAGTCAGCTTCACGACAATCCAAGGTGGGATTTAAACTCCTGCTCTACTGGATCATTCGTCCAGACCTTAGCCATTACAAGTAACATCACCACTGCACTACCACACCCAATCCAACACTACCACACCCAATCCTACACTACTACACCCAATCCTACACTACGACACACAATCCTACACTACCACACCCAATCCTACACTACTACACCCAATCCTACACTACCACACCCAATCCTACACTACCACACCCAATCCTACACTACCACACCCAATCCTATACTACCACATCCAATCCTACACTACCACACCCAATCCTACAATACCACACCAAATCCTACACGACCACACCCAATCCTACACTACCACACCCAATCCTACACTACCACACCCAATCCTACACGACCACACCCAATCCTACACTACCGCACCCAATCCTACACTAGCACACCCAATCCTACACTACCACACCCAATCCTACACGACCACACCCAATCCTACACTACCGCACCCAATTCTACACTACCACACCCAATCCTGCTCTACCACACCCAATCCTGCTCTACCACACCCAATCCAACACTAACACACCCAATCCTACACTACCACAACCTATCCTGCTCTACCACACCCAATGCTGCTGTACCACACCCAATCCTGCTCTACCACACCCAATCCTGCTCTACCACACCCAATCCTACACTACCACAAACAATCCTACACTACCACACCCAATCCTACACTACCACATCCAATCCTACACTACCACACCCAATCCTACACTACCACACCCAATCCTACACTACCACACACAATCCTGCTCTACCACACCCAATACTGCTCTACCACACCCAATCCTGCTCTACCACACCCAATCCTGCTCTACCACACCCAATCCTACACGACCACACCCAATCCTACACTAACACACACAATCCTGCTCTACCACACCCAATACTACTCTACCACACCCAATCCTGCTCCACCACACCCAATCCTGCTCTACCACACCCAATCCTACACGACCACACCCAATCCTACACTACCACACCCAATCCTACACTACCACACCCAATCCTGCTCCACCACACCCAATCCTGCTCTACCACACCCAATCCTACACTACCACACCCAATCCTACACTACCACACCCAATCCTACACTACTACACCGAATCCTACACTACCACACCCAATCCTACACTACCACACCCAATCCTACACGACCACACCCAATCCTGCTCTACCACACCCAATCCTACACTACTACATCCAATCCTACACTACCACACCCAATCCTGCACTACCACACCCAATCCTACACTACCACACCCAATCCTACACTACTACACCCAATCCTGCTCTACTACACCCAATCCTGCACTACCACACCCAATCCGACACTACTACACCCAATCCTACACTACCACATCCAATCCTACACTACCACACCCAATCCTGCTCTACCACACCCAATCCGACACTACCACACCCAATCCTACACTACCACACCCAATCCTGCTCTACCACACCCAATCCTACACTACCGCACCCAAACCTACACTACCGCACCCAATCCTACACTACCACACCCAATCCTACACTACCACACCCAATCCTACACTACCACACCCAATCCTACACTACCGCACCCAATCCTACACTACCACACCCAATCCTACACTACCACACCCAATCCTACACTACCACACCCAATCCTACACTACCACACCCAATCCTGCTCTACCACGCCCAATCCTGCTCTACCACACCCAATCCAACACTACCACACCCAATCCTACACTACCACACCCTATCCTGCTCTACCACACCCAATCCTGCTGTACCACACCCAATCCTGCTCTACCACACCCAATCCTGCTGTACCACACCCAATCCTACACTACCACACCGAATCCTACACTATAACACCCAATCCTACACTACCACACCCAATCCTACACTACCACACCCAATCCTACACTACCACACACAATCCTGCTCTACCACACCCAATACTGCTCTACCACACCCAATCGTGCTCTACCACACCCAATCCTGCTCTACCACACCCAATCCTACACGACCACACCCAATCCTACACTACCACACCCAATCCTACACTACCACACCCAATCCTACACTACCACACCCAATCCTACACGACCACTTCCAATCCTACACTACCACAACCAATCCTACACTACCACACCCAATCCTACACTACCACACCCAATCCTACACTACCACACCCAATCCTACACCACTACACCCAATCCTACACTACCACACCCAATCCTACACTACCACACCCAATCCTACACTACCACACCCAAACCAACACTACCACACCCAATCCTACACTACCACAACCAATCCTGCTCTACCACACCCAATACTGCTCTACCACACCCAATCCTGCTCTACCACACCCAATCCTGCTCTACCACACCCAATCCTACACTACCACACCCAATCCTACACTACCACACACAATCCTGCTCTACCACACCCAATACTACTCTACCACACCCAATCCTGCTCCACCACACCCAATCCTGCTCTACCACACCCAATCCTACATGACCACACCCAATCCGACACTACCACACCCAGTCCTACACTACCACACTCAATCCTGCTCCACCACACCCAATCCTGCTCTACCACACCCAATCCTACACTACTACACCCAATCCTACACTACCACACCCAATCCTACATCACTACATGCAATCGTACACTACCACACCCAATCCTACACTACTACACCCAATCCTACACTACCACACCCAATCCTACACGACCACACCCAATCCTACACTACCACACCCAATCCTACACTACTACACCCAATCCTACACTACCACACCCAATCCTACACTACCACACCCAATCCTACACTACTACACCCAATCCTACACTACCACAACCAATCCTACACTACCACACCCAATCCTACACCAGCACACCCAATCCTACACTACTACACCCAATCCTACACTACCACACCCAATCCTACACTACTACATCCAATCCTGCTCTACCACACCCAATCCTGCACTACCACACCCAATCCTACACTACCACACCCAATCCTACACTACCACACCCAATCTTGCTCTACTACACCCAATCCTGCACTACCACACCCAATCCGACACTACTACACCCAATCCTTCACTACCACACCCAATCCTACACTACCACACCCAATCCTGCTCTACCACACCCAATCTTACACCACCACAAACAATCCAACACTACCACACCCAATCCTACACTACCACACCCAATCCTACACTACCACACCCAATCCTACACTACCACACCCAATCCTACACTACCACACCCAATCCTGCTCTACCACACCCAATCCGACACTACCACACCAATCCTACACTACCACAACCAATCCTGCTCTACCACACCCAATCCTACACTACCACACCCAATCCTACACTACCACACACAATCCTGCTCTACAACACCCAATCCTACACTACCACACCCAATCCTACACTACCACACCCAATCCTACATTAACACACCCAATCCTGCTCTACCACACCCAATCCTACCCTACTACACTCAAACTAACTCTGCCACACCCAATCCTACACTACCACACCCAATCCTGCTCTACCACACCCAATCCTACACTACCACACCCAATCCTACAATACCACACCCAATCCTACCCAACTGCACTCAATCCTGCTCTACTACACCCAATCCTACACTACTACACCCAATCCTACACTACCACACCCAATCCTGCTCTACCACACCCAATTCTGCACTACCACACCCAATCCTGCTCTACCACACCCAATACTACACTACCACACCCAATCCTACACTACTACACCCTATCCTACACTACCACACCCAATCCTACACTACCACACCCAATCCTGCTCTACCACAACCAATCCTACACTACCACACCCAATCCTACACTACCACACCCAATCCTACACTACCACACCCAATCCTACACCACTACACCCAATCCTACACTACCACACCCAATCCTACACTACCACACCCAATCCTACACTACCACACCCAATCCAACACTACCACACCCAATCCTACACTACCACAACCAATCCTGCTCTACCACACCCAATACTGCTCTACCACACCCAATCCTGCTCTACCACACCCAATCCTGCTCTACCAAACCCAATCCTGCTCTACCAAACCCAATCCTACACTACCACACACAATCCTACACTACCACACCCAATCCTACACTACCACACCCAGTCCTACACTACCACACCCAATCCTACACTACCACACACAATCCTGCTCTACCACACCCAATACTGCTCTACCACACCCAATCCTGCTCTACCACACCCAATCCTGCTCTACCACACCCAATCCTACAAGACCACACCCAATCCGACACTACCACACCCAATCCTACACTACCACACCCAATCCTACACTACCACACCCAATCCTACACGACCACTTCCAATCCTGCTCTACTACACCCAATCCTGCACTACCACACCCAATCCGACACTACTACACCCAATCCTTCACTACCACACCCAATCCTACACTACCACACCCAATCCTGCTCTACCACACCCAATCTTACACCACCACAAACAATCCAACACTACCACACCCAATCCTACACTACCACACCCAATCCTACGCTACCATACCCAATCCTACACTACCACACCCAATCCAACACTACCACACCCAATCCTACGCTACCACACCCAATCCTACACTACCACACCCAATCCTACACTACCACACCCAATCCTGCTCTACCACACCCAATCCGACACTACCACACCCAATCCTACACTACCACAACCAATCCTGCTCTACCACACCCAATCCTACACTACCACACCCAATCCTACACTACGACACACAATCCTGCTCTACTACACCCAATCCTACACTACCACACCCAATCCTACACTACCACACCCAATCCTACATTAACACACCCAATCCTGCTCTACTACACCCAATCCTACACTACCACACCCAATCCTACACTACCACACCCAATCCTACACCAGCACACCCAATCCTACACTACTACACCCAATCCTACACTACCACACCCAATCCTGCTCTACCACACCCAATCCTGCACTACCACACCCAATCCGACACTACTACACCCAATCCTACACTACCACACCCAATCCTGCTCTACCACACCCAATCCTGCTCTACCACACCCAATCCTACACTACCACACCCAATCCTGCTCTACCACACACAATCCTGCTCTACCACATCCAATCCTGCTCTACCACACCCAATCCTACACTACTACACCCAATCCTACACTACCAAACCCAATCCTACACTACCACACCCAATCCTGCACTAGCACACCCTATCCTACACTACCACACCCAATCCTACACTACTACACCCAATCCTATACGACCACACCCAATCCGACACTACCACACCCTATCCTACACTACCACACCCAATCCTACTCTATGACACCCAATCCTACACTACCATACCCAATCCTACACTACTACACCCAATCCTACACTACTACAACCAATCCTATACTAACACACCCAATCCTACACTACCACACCCAATTCTACACGACCACACCCAATCCCACACTACCACACCCAATCCTACACTACTACACCCAATCCTGCACTACCACACCCAATCCTACACTACTACACCCAATCCTACACTACCACACCCAATCCTGCTCTACCACACCCAATCCTACACTACCACACCCAATCCTACACTAACACACCCTATCCTGCTCTACCACACCCAATCCTACACTACCACACCCACTCTTGCACTACCACACCCAATCCTGCTCTGCCACACCCAATCCTGCTCTACCACACCCAATCCTACACTACCACACCCAATCCTATACTACCACACCCAATTCTACACTATCACACCCAATCCTGCTCTACCACACCCAATCCTGCTATACCACACCCAATCCTACACTACCACACCCAATCCTATACTGCCATACCCAATTCTGCTCTACCACACCCAATCCTGCTCTACCACACCCAATCCTGCTCTACCAGACCCAATCCTACACTACTACACCCAATCCTGCTCTACTACACCCAATCCAACACTACCACACCCAATCCTATACTGCCATACCCAATTCTGCTCTACCACACCCAATCCTGCTCTACCACACCCAATCCTGCTCTACCAGACCCAATCCTACACTACTACACCCAATCCTGCTCTACTACACCCAATCCAACACTACCACACCTAATCCTGCTCTACCACACCCAATCCTACACTACCACAGCCAATCCTACACTACCACACCCAATCCAACACTACCACACCTAATCCTGCTCTACCACACCCAATCCTACACTACCACACCCAATCCTACAATACCACACTCAATCCTACACTACTACACTCAATCCTGCACTACCACACCCAATCCTGCACTACCACACCCAATCCTACACTACTACACTCAATCCTGCTCTACCACACCCAATCCTACACTACCACACCCAATCCTACAATACCACACCCAATCCTACACTACTACACTCAATCCTGCACGACCACACACAATCCTGCACTACCACACCCAATCCTACCCTACTACACTCAATCCTGCTCTGCCACACCCAATCCTACACTACCACACCCAATCCTGCTCTACCACACCCAATCCTACACTACCACACCCAATCCTACAATACCACACTCAATCCTACACTACTACACTCAATCCTGCACTACCACACCCAATCCTGCTCTACCACACCCAATCCTACACTACCACACCCAATTCTGCTCTACCACACCCAATGCTACACGACCACACCAAATCCTACAATACCACACCCAATCCTACCCTACTGCACTCAATCCTGCTCTACCACACCCAATCCTACACTACTACACCCAATCCTGCTCTACCACACCCAATCCTACACTACCACACCCAATCCTACACGACCACACCAAATCCTACAATACCACACCCAATCCTACCCTACTGCACTCAATCCTGCTCTACCACACCCAATCCTACCCTACTACACTCAATCCTGCTCTACCACACCCAATCCTACAATACCACACCCAATCCTACACTACTACACCCAATCCTACACTACCACACCCAATCCTACACTACCACACCCAATCCTGCTCTACCACACCCAATACTACACTACCACACCCAATCCTACACGACTACACCCTATCCTACACTACCACACCCAATCCTACACTACCACACCCAATCCTGCTCTACCACACCCAATCCTGCTCTACCAAAACCAATCCTACACGACCACACCCAATCCTACACTACTACACCCAATCCTGCTCTACTACACCCAATCCTACACTACTACACCCAATCCTGCTCTACCACACCCAATCCTGCTCTGCCACACCCAATCCTGCTCTACTACACCCAATCCTACACTACCACACCCAATCCTACACTACCACACACAATCCTACACTACTACACCCAATTCTGCTCTACCACACCCAATCCTGCTCTACCACACCCAATCCTGCTCTACGACACCCAATCCTACACTACCACACCCAATCCTGCACTACCACATCCAATCCTGCTCTACCACACCCAATCCTGCTCTACCACACCCAATCCTGCTCTACCACACCCAATCCTACACTACCACATCCAATCCAGCTCTACCACACCCAATCCTGCTCTACCACATCCAGTCCTGCTCTACCACACCCAATCCTACACTACCACACCAAACCCTGCTCTACCACACCCAATCCTGCTCTACTACACCCAATCCTCCACTACCACACCCAATCCTGCACTACCACACCCAATCCTACACTACCACACCCAATACTACACTACCACACCCTATCCTGCTCTACCACACCCAATCCTGCGATACCACACCCAATCCTGCACTACTACACCCAATCCTACACTACCACACCGATTCCTACACTACTACACACAATCCTAATCTACTACAATCAATCCTGCACTACCACACCCTATTCCCACACCACCACACCCAATCCTACACCACCACACCCAATCCTGCTCTACCACACCCAATCCTACCCTACTACACTCAATCCTGCTCTACCACACCCAATCCTACACCACCACACCCAATCCTGCTCTACCACACCCAATCATACCCTACTACACTCAATCCTGCTCTACCACACCCAATCCTACACTACCACACCCAATCCTACACTACTACACCCAATCCTACACTACCAAACCCAATCCTGCACTACCACACCCAATCCTGCTCTACCACACCCAATCCTACTCTACCACTCCCAATCCTGCTCTACCACACCCAATACTACACTACCACACCCAATCCTACACTACTACACCCTATCCTACACTACCACACCCAATCCTACACTACCACACCCAAACCTGCTTTACCACAACCAATCCTACACTACCACACCCAATCCTACACTGCCACACCCAATTCTACACTACCACACCCAATCCTACACTACCATACCCAATCCTACACTACCACACCAATCCTACACTACCACACCCAATCCTACACTTCCACACCCAATCCTACACTACTGCAACCAATCCTACACTACCACACCCAATCCTACACTACCACACCCAATCCGACACTATTACACCCAATCCTACACTACCACACCAAATCCTACACTACCACACCCAATCCGACACTACCACACCCAATCCTGCTCTACCACACCCAATCCTACACTACCACACCCAATCCTACACTAACACACCCTATCCTGCTCTACCACACCCAATCCTACACTACCACACCCACTCTACACGACCACACCCAATCCTGCTCTGCCACACCCAATCCTGCTCTACCACACCCAATCCTACACTACCACTCCCAATCCTATATTACCACACCCAATCTACACTACCACACCCAATCCTGCTCTACCACACCCAATCCTGCTCTACCACACCCAATCCTACACTACCACACCCAATCCTATACTGCCACACCCAATTCTACTCTACCACACCCAATCCTGCTCTACCACACCCAATGCTGCTCTACCACACCCAATCCTACACTACTACACCCAATCCTGCTCTGCTACACCCAATCCAACACTACCACACCTAATCCTGCTCTATCACACCCAATCCTACACTACCAGACCCAATCCTACACTACCACACCCAATCCAACACTACCACACCTAATCCTGCTCTACCACACCCAATCCTACAATACCACACCCAATCCTACACTACTACACTCAATCCTGCACTACCACACCCAATCCTGCACTACCACACCCAATCCTACCCTACTACACTCAATCCTGCTCTGCCACACCCAATCCTACACTACCACACCCAATCCTGTTCTACCACACCCAATCCTACCCCACTACACTCAATCCTGCTCTGCCACACCCAATCCTACACTACCACACCCAATCCTGCTCTACCACACCCAATCCTACACTACTACACTCAATCCTGCACTACCACACCCAATCCTGCTCTACCACACCCAATCCTACACTACCACACCCAATCCTGCTCTACCACACCCAATCCTACACGACCACACCAAATCCTACAATACCACACCCAATCCTACCCTACTGCACTCAATCCTGCTCTACCACACCCAATCCTACACTACTACACCCAATCCTGCTCTACTACACCCAATCCTGCACTACCACACCCAATCCGACACTACTACACCCAATCCTTCACTACCACACCCAATCCTACACTACCACACCCAATCCTGCTCTACCACACCCAATCTTACACCACCACAAACAATCCAACACTACCACACCCAATCCTACACTACCACACCCAATCCAACACTACCACACCCAATCCTACACTACCACACCCAATCCTACACTACCACACCCAATCCTGCTCTACCACACCCAATCCGACACTACCACACCAATCCTACACTACCACAACCAATCCTGCTCTACCACACCCAATCCTACACTACCACACCCAATCCTACACTACCACACACAATCCTGCTCTACTACACCCAATCCTACACTACCACACCCAATCCTACACTACCACACCCAATCCTACATTAACACACCCAATCCTGCTCTACCACACCCAATCCTACCCTACTACACTCAAACTAACTCTGCCACACCCAATCCTACACTACCACACCCAATCCTGCTCTACCACACCCAATCCTACACTACCACACCCAATCCTACAATACCACACCCAATCCTACCCAACTGCACTCAATCCTGCTCTACTACACCCAATCCTACACTACTACACCCAATCCTACACTACCACACCCAATCCTGCTCTACCACACCCAATTCTGCACTACCACACCCAATCCTGCTCTACCACACCCAATACTACACTACCACACCCAATCCTACACTACTACACCCTATCCTACACTACCACACCCAATCCTACACTACCACACCCAATCCTGCTCTACCACAACCAATCCTACACTACCACACCCAATCCTACACTACCACACCCAATCCTACACTACCACACCCAATCCTACACCACTACACCCAATCCTACACTACCACACCCAATCCTACACTACCACACCCAATCCTACACTACCACACCCAATCCAACACTACCACACCCAATCCTACACTACCACAACCAATCCTGCTCTACCACACCCAATACTGCTCTACCACACCCAATCCTGCTCTACCACACCCAATCCTGCTCTACCAAACCCAATCCTGCTCTACCAAACCCAATCCTACACTACCACACACAATCCTACACTACCACACCCAATCCTACACTACCACACCCAGTCCTACACTACCACACCCAATCCTACACTACCACACACAATCCTGCTCTACCACACCCAATACTGCTCTACCACACCCAATCCTGCTCTACCACACCCAATCCTGCTCTACCACACCCAATCCTACATGACCACACCCAATCCGACACTACCACACCCAATCCTACACTACCACACCCAATCCTACACTACCACACCCAATCCTACACGACCACTTCCAATCCTGCTCTACTACACCCAATCCTGCACTACCACACCCAATCCGACACTACTACACCCAATCCTTCACTACCACACCCAATCCTACACTACCACACCCAATCCTGCTCTACCACACCCAATCTTACACCACCACAAACAATCCTACACTACCACACCCAATCCTGCTCTACCACACCCAATCTTACACCACCACAAACAATCCAACACTACCACACCCAATCCTACACTACCACACCCAATCCTACGCTACCATACCCAATCCTACACTACCACACCCAATCCAACACTACCACACCCAATCCTACGCTACCACACCCAATCCTACACTACCACACCCAATCCTACACTACCACACCCAATCCTGCTCTACCACACCCAATCCGACACTACCACACCCAATCCTACACTACCACAACCAATCCTGCTCTACCACACCCAATCCTACACTACCACACCCAATCCTACACTACGACACACAATCCTGCTCTACTACACCCAATCCTACACTACCACACCCAATCCTACACTACCACACCCAATCCTACATTAACACACCCAATCCTGCTCTACTACACCCAATCCTAAACTACCACACCCAATCCTACACTACCACACCCAATCCTACACCAGCACACCCAATCCTACACTACTACACCCAATCCTACACTACCACACCCAATCCTGCTCTACCACACCCAATCCTGCACTACCACACCCAATCCGACACTACTACACCCAATCCTACACTACCACACCCAATCCTGCTCTACCACACCCAATCCTGCTCTACCACACCCAATCCTACACTACCACACCCAATCCTGCTCTACCACACACAATCCTGCTCTACCACATCCAATCCTGCTCTACCACACCCAATCCTACACTACTACACCCAATCCTACACTACCAAACCCAATCCTACACTACCACACCCAATCCTGCACTAGCACACCCTATCCTACACTACCACACCCAATCCTACACTACTACACCCAATCCTATACGACCACACCCAATCCGACACTACCACACCCTATCCTACACTACCACACCCAATCCTACTCTACGACACCCAATCCTACACTACCATACCCAATCCTACACTACTACACCCAATCCTACACTACTACAACCAATCCTATACTAACACACCCAATCCTACACTACCACACCCAATTCTACACGACCACACCCAATCCCACACTACCACACCCAATCCTACACTACTACACCCAATCCTGCACTACCACACCCAATCCTACACTACTACACCCAATCCTACACTACCACACCCAATCCTGCTCTACCACACCCAATCCTACACTACCACACCCAATCCTACACTAACACACCCTATCCTGCTCTACCACACCCAATCCTACACTACCACACCCACTCTTGCACTACCACACCCAATCCTGCTCTGCCACACCCAATCCTGCTCTACCACACCCAATCCTACACTACCACACCCAATCCTATACTACCACACCCAATTCTACACTATCACACCCAATCCTGCTCTACCACACCCAATCCTGCTATACCACACCCAATCCTACACTACCACACCCAATCCTATACTGCCATACCCAATTCTGCTCTACCACACCCAATCCTGCTCTACCACACCCAATCCTGCTCTACCAGACCCAAATCTACACTACTACACCCAATCCTGCTCTACTACACCCAATCCAACACTACCACACCCAATCCTATACTGCCATACCCAATTCTGCTCTACCACACCCAATCCTGCTCTACCACACCCAATCCTGCTCTACCAGACCCAATCCTACACTACTACACCCAATCCTGCTCTACTACACCCAATCCAACACTACCACACCTAATCCTGCTCTACCACACCCAATCCTACACTACCACAGCCAATCCTACACTACCACACCCAATCCAACACTACCACACCTAATCCTGCTCTACCACACCCAATCCTACACTACCACACCCAATCCTACAATACCACACTCAATCCTACACTACTACACTCAATCCTGCACTACCACACCCAATCCTGCACTACCACACCCAATCCTACACTACTACACTCAATCCTGCTCTACCACACCCAATCCTACACTACCACACCCAATCCTACAATACCACACCCAATCCTACACTACTACACTCAATCCTGCACGACCACACCCAATCCTGCACTACCACACCCAATCCTACCCTACTACACTCAATCCTGCTCTGCCACACCCAATCCTACACTACCACACCCAATCCTGCTCTACCACACCCAATCCTACACTACCACACCCAATCCTACAATACCACACTCAATCCTACACTACTACACTCAATCCTGCACTACCACACCCAATCCTGCTCTACCACACCCAATCCTACACTACCACACCCAATTCTGCTCTACCACACCCAATGCTACACGACCACACCAAATCCTACACTACTACACCCAATCCTACACTACCAAACCCAATCCTGCACTACCACACCCAATCCTGCTCTACCACACCCAATCCTACTCTACCACTCCCAATCCTGCTCTACCACACCCAATACTACACTACCACACCCAATCCTACACTACTACACCCTATCCTACACTACCACACCCAATCCTACACTACCACACCCAAACCTGCTTTACCACAACCAATCCTACACTACCACACCCAATCCTACACTACCACACCCAATTCTACACTACCACACCCAATCCTACACTACCATACCCAATCCTACACTACCACACCAATCCTACACTACCACACCCAATCCTACACTTCCACACCCAATCCTACACTACTGCAACCAATCCTACACTACCACACCCAATCCTACACTACCACACCCAATCCGACACTATTACACCCAATCCTACACTACCACACCAAATCCTACACTACCACACCCAATCCGACACTACCACACCCAATCCTGCTCTACCACACCCAATCCTACACTACCACACCCAATCCTACACTAACACACCCTATCCTGCTCTACCACACCCAATCCTACACTACCACACCCACTCTTACACGACCACACCCAATCCTGCTCTGCCACACCCAATCCTGCTCTACCACACCCAATCCTACACTACCACTCCCAATCCTATATTACCACACCCAATTCTACACTACCACACCCAATCCTGCTCTACCACACCCAATCCTGCTCTACCACACCCAATCCTACACTACCACACCCAATCCTATACTGCCACACCCAATTCTACTCTACCACACCCAATCCTGCTCTACCACACCCAATGCTGCTCTACCACACCCAATCCTACACTACTACACCCAATCCTGCTCTGCTACACCCAATCCAACACTACCACACCTAATCCTGCTCTATCACACCCAATCCTACACTACCAGACCCAATCCTACACTACCACACCCAATCCAACACTACCACACCTAATCCTGCTCTACCACACCCAATCCTACAATACCACACCCAATCCTACACTACTACACTCAATCCTGCACTACCACACCCAATCCTGCACTACCACACCCAATCCTACCCTACTACACTCAATCCTGCTCTGCCACACCCAATCCTACACTACCACACCCAATCCTGTTCTACCACACCCAATCCTACCCCACTACACTCAATCCTGCTCTGCCACACCCAATCCTACACTACCACACCCAATCCTGCTCTACCACACCCAATCCTACACTACTACACTCAATCCTGCACTACCACACCCAATCCTGCTCTACCACACCCAATCCTACACTACCACACCCAATCCTGCTCTACCACACCCAATCCTACACGACCACACCAAATCCTACAATACCACACCCAATCCTACCCTACTGCACTCAATCCTGCTCTACCACACCCAATCCTACACTACTACACCCAATCCTGCTCTACTACACCCAATCCTGCACTACCACACCCAATCCGACACTACTACACCCAATCCTTCACTACCACACCCAATCCTACACTACCACACCCAATCCTGCTCTACCACACCCAATCTTACACCACCACAAACAATCCAACACTACCACACCCAATCCTACACTACCACACCCAATCCAACACTACCACACCCAATCCTACACTACCACACCCAATCCTACACTACCACACCCAATCCTGCTCTACCACACCCAATCCGACACTACCACACCAATCCTACACTACCACAACCAATCCTGCTCTACCACACCCAATCCTACACTACCACACCCAATCCTACACTACCACACACAATCCTGCTCTACTACACCCAATCCTACACTACCACACCCAATCCTACACTACCACACCCAATCCTACATTAACACACCCAATCCTGCTCTACCACACCCAATCCTACCCTACTACACTCAAACTAACTCTGCCACACCCAATCCTACACTACCACACCCAATCCTGCTCTACCACACCCAATCCTACACTACCACACCCAATCCTACAATACCACACCCAATCCTACCCAACTGCACTCAATCCTGCTCTACTACACCCAATCCTACACTACTACACCCAATCCTACACTACCACACCCAATCCTGCTCTACCACACCCAATTCTGCACTACCACACCCAATCCTGCTCTACCACACCCAATACTACACTACCACACCCAATCCTACACTACTACACCCTATCCTACACTACCACACCCAATCCTACACTACCACACCCAATCCTGCTCTACCACAACCAATCCTACACTACCACACCCAATCCTACACTACCACACCCAATCCTACACTACCACACCCAATCCTACACCACTACACCCAATCCTACACTACCACACCCAATCCTACACTACCACACCCAATCCTACACTACCACACCCAATCCAACACTACCACACCCAATCCTACACTACCACACCCAATCCTACACTACCACAACCAATCCTGCTCTACCACACCCAATACTGCTCTACCACACCCAATCCTGCTCTACCACACCCAATCCTGCTCTACCAAACCCAATCCTGCTCTACCAAATCCAATCCTACACTACCACACACAATCCTACACTACCACACCCAATCCTACACTACCACACCCAGTCCTACACTACCACACCCAATCCTACACTACCACACACAATCCTGCTCTACCACACCCAATACTGCTCTACCACACCCAATCCTGCTCTACCACACCCAATCCTACTCTACCACACCCAATCCTACACTACCACACCCAATCCGACACTACCACACCCAATCCTACACTACCACACCCAATCCTACACTACCACACCCAATCCTACACTACCACTCCAATCCTGCTCTACTACACCCAATCCTACACTACCACACCCAATCCGACACTACTACACCCAATCCTTCACTACCACACCCAATCCTACACTACCACACCCAATCCTACACTACCACACCCAATCTTACACTACCACACCCAATCCTACACTACCACACCCAATCCTACACTACCACACCCAATCCTACACTACCACACCCAATCCTACACTACCACACCCAATCCTACACTACCACACCCAATCCTACACTACCACACCCAATCCTACACTACCACACCCAATCCTACACTACCACACCCAATCCTACACTACCACACCCAATCCTACACTACCACACCCAATCCTGCTCTACCACACCCAATCCTACACTACCACACCCAATCCTACACTACGACACACAATCCTGCTCTACTACACCCAATCCTACACTACCACACCCAATCCTACACTACCACACCCAATCCTACATTAACACACCCAATCCTGCTCTACTACACCCAATCCTACACTACCACACCCAATCCTACACTACCACACCCAATCCTACACCAGCACACCCAATCCTACACTACTACACCCAATCCTACACTACCACACCCAATCCTGCTCTACCACACCCAATCCTGCACTACCACACCCAATCCTACACTACCACACCCAATCCTACACTACCACACCCAATCCTGCTCTACCACACCCAATCCTGCTCTACCACACCCAATCCTACACTACCACACCCAATCCTGCTCTACCACACCCAATCCTGCTCTACCACATCCAATCCTGCTCTACCACACCCAATCCTACACTACTACACCCAATCCTACACTACCAAACCCAATCCTACACTACCACACCCAATCCTGCACTAGCACACCCTATCCTACACTACCACACCCAATCCTACACTACTACACCCAATCCTATACGACCACACCCAATCCGACACTACCACACCCTATCCTACACTACCACAACCCAATCCTACTCTACGACACCCAATCCCTACACTACCATACCCAATCCTACACTACTACACCCAATCCTACACTACTACAACCAATCCTATACTAACACACCCAATCCTACACTACCACACCCAATTCTACACGACCCACACCCAATCCCACACTACCACACCCAATCCTCACTACTACACCCAATCCTGCACTACCACACCCAATCCTACACTACTACACCCAATCCTACACTACCACACCCACTCTGCTCTACCCCACCCAATCCTACACTACCACACCCAATCCTACACTAACACACCCTATCCTGCTCTACCACACCCAATCCTACACTACCACACCCACTCTTGCACTACCACACCCAATCCTGCTCTACCACACCCAATCCTGCTCTACCACACCCAATCCTACACTACCACACCCAATCCTATACTACCACACCCAATTCTACACTATCACACCCAATCCTGCTCTACCACACCCAATCCTGCTATACCACACCCAATCCTACACTACCACACCCAATCCTATACTGCCATACCCAATTCTGCTCTACCACACCCAATCCTGCTCTACCACACCCAATCCTGCTCTACCAGACCCAATCCTACACTACTACACCCAATCCTGCTCTACTACACCCAATCCAACACTACCACACCCAATCCTATACTGCCATACCCAATTCTGCTCTACCACACCCAATCCTGCTCTACCACACCAATCCTGCTCTACCAGACCCAATCCTACACTACTACACCCAATCCTGCTCTACTACACCCAATCCTACACTACCACACCTAATCCTGCTCTACCACACCCAATCCTACACTACCACAGCCAATCCTACACTACCACACCCAATCCAACACTACCACACCTAATCCTGCTCTACCACACCCAATCCTACACTACCACCACCCAATCCTACACTACCACACTCAATCCTACACTACTACACCTCAATCTGCACTACCACACCCAATCCTGCACTACCACACCCAATCCTACACTACCTACACTCAATCCTGCTCTACCACACCCAATCCTACACTACCACACCCAATCCTACACTACCACACCCAATCCTACACTACCTACACTCAATCCTGCACGACCACACCCAATCCTGCACTACCACACCCAATCCTACCCTACCTACACCTCAATCCTGCTCTGACCACACCAATCCTACACTACCAAACCCAATCCTGCTCTACCACACCCAATCCTACACTACACACCCAATCCTACCTATACCACACTCAATCCTACACTACCTACACTCAATCCTGCACTACCACACCAATCCTGCTCTACCACACCCAATCCTACACTACCACACCCAATTCTGCTCTACACACCCAATGCCTACACGACCACACCAAATCCTACAATACCACACCCAATCCTACCCTACTGCACTCAATCCTGCTCTACCACACCCAATCCTACACTACTACACCCAATCCTGCTCTACCACACCCAATCCTACACTACCACACCCAATCCTACACGACCACACCAAATCCTACAATACCACACCCAATCCTACCCTACTGCACTCAATCCTGCTCTACCACACCCAATCCTACCCTACTACACTCAATCCTGCTCTACCACACCCAATCCTACACTACCACACCCAATCCTACACTACTACACCCAATCCTACACTACCACACCCAATCCTACACTACCACACCCAATCCTGCTCTACCACACCCAATACTACACTACCACACCCAATCCTACACGACTACACCCTATCCTACACTACCACACCCAATCCTACACTACCACACCCAATCCTGCTCTACCACACCCAATCCTGCTCTACCAAAACCAATCCTACACTACCACACCCAATCCTACACTACTACACCCAATCCTGCTCTACTACACCCAATCCTACACTACACACCCAATCCTACTCTACTACACCCAATTCCTGCTCTACCACACCCAATCCTGCTCTACCACACCCAATCCTGCTCTACTACACCCAATCCTACACTACCACACCCAATCCTACACTACCACACACAATCCTACACTACCACACCCAATCCTGCTCTACCACACCCAATCCTGCTCTACCACACCCAATCCTGCTCTACCACACCCAATCCTACACTACCACACCCAATCCTGCACTACCACACCCAATCCTGCTCTACCACACCCAATCCTGCTCTACCACACCCAATCCTGCTCTACCACACCCAATCCTACACTACCACATCCAATCCAGCTCTACCACACCCAATCCTGCTCTACCACATCCAGTCCTGCTCTACCACACCCAATCCTACACTACCACACCCAATCCTGCTCTACCACACCCAATCCTGCTCTACCACACCCAATCCTCCACTACCACACCCAATCCTGCACTACCACACCCAATCCTACACTACCACACCCAATCCTACACTACCACACCCTATCCTGCTCTACCACACCCAATCCTGCGATACCACACCCAATCCTGCACTACTACACCCAATCCTACACTACCACACCGATTCCTACACTACTACACCCAATCCTAATCTACTACAATCAATCCTGCACTACCACACCCTATTCCCACACCACCACACCCAATCCTACACCACCACACCCAATCCTGCTCTACCACACCCAATCCTACCCTACTACACTCAATCCTGCTCTACCACACCCAATCCTACACCACCACACCCAATCCTGCTCTACCACACCCAATCATACCCTACTACACTCAATCCTGCTCTACCACACCCAATCCTACACTACCACACCCAATCCTACACTACTACACCCAATCCTACACTACCAAACCCAATCCTGCACTACCACACCCAATCCTGCTCTACCACACCCAATCCTACTCTACCACTCCCAATCCTGCTCTACCACACCCAATACTACACTACCACACCCAATCCTACACTACTACACCCTATCCTACACTACCACACCCAATCCTACACTACCACACCCAATCCTGCTTTACCACAACCAATCCTACACTACCACACCCAATCCTACACTACCACACCCAATTCTACACTACCACACCCAATCCTACACTACCATACCCAATCCTACACTACCACACCAATCCTACACTACCACACCCAATCCTACACTTCCACACCCAATCCTACACTACTGCAACCAATCCTACACTACCACACCCAATCCTACACTACCACACCCAATCCGACACTATTACACCCAATCCTACACTACCACACCAAATCCTACACTACCACACCCAATCCGACACTACCACACCCAATCCTGCTCTACCACACCCAATCCTACACTACCACACCCAATCCTACACTAACACACCCTATCCTGCTCTACCACACCCAATCCTACACTACCACACCCACTCTTACACGACCACACCCAATCCTGCTCTGCCACACCCAATCCTGCTCTACCACACCCAATCCTACACTACCACTCCCAATCCTATATTACCACACCCAATTCTACACTACCACACCCAATCCTGCTCTACCACACCCAATCCTGCTCTACCACACCCAATCCTACACTACGACACCCAATCCTATACTGCCACACCCAATTCTACTCTACCACACCCAATCCTGCTCTACCACACCCAATGCTGCTCTACCACACCCAATCCTACACTACTACACCCAATCCTGCTCTGCTACACCCAATCCAACACTACCACACCTAATCCTGCTCTATCACACCCAATCCTACACTACCAGACCCAATCCTACACTACCACACCCAATCCAACACTACCACACCTAATCCTGCTCTACCACACCCAATCCTACAATACCACACCCAATCCTACACTACTACACTCAATCCTGCACTACCACACCCAATCCTGCACTACCACACCCAATCCTACCCTACTACACTCAATCCTGCTCTGCCACACCCAATCCTACACTACCACACCCAATCCTGTTCTACCACACCCAATCCTACCCCACTACACTCAATCCTGCTCTGCCACACCCAATCCTACACTACCACACCCAATCCTGCTCTACCACACCCAATCCTACACTACTACACTCAATCCTGCACTACCACACCCAATCCTGCTCTACCACACCCAATCCTACACTACCACACCCAATCCTGCTCTACCACACCCAATCCTACACGACCACACCAAATCCTACAATACCACACCCAATCCTACCCTACTGCACTCAATCCTGCTCTACCACACCCAATCCTACACTACTACACCCAATCCTACACTACCACACCCAATCCTACACTACCACACCCAATCCTAATCTACCACCCCCAATCCTACACTACCACACCCAATCCTGCTCTACCACACCCAATCCTACACTACCACACCCAATCCTACACTAATACACCCAATCCTGCTCTACCACAACCAATCCTACACGACCACACCCAATCCTACACTACTACACCCAATCCTGCTCTACTACACCCAATCCTACACTACTACACCCAATCCTGCTCTACTACACCCAATTCTGCTCTACCCCACCCAATCCTGCTCTGCCACACCCAATCCTGCTCTGCCACACCCAATCCTACACTACCACACCCAATCCTACACTACCACACCCAATCCTACACTACCACACCCAATCCTGCTCTACCACACCCAATCCTGCTCTACCACACCCAATCCTGCTCTACCACAACCAATCCTGCTCTACCACACCCAATCCTGCTCTACCACACCCAATCCTGCTCTACCACACCCAATCCTACACTACCACACCCAATCCAGCTCTACTACACCCAATCCTGCTCTACCACATCCAGTCCTGCTCTACCACACCCAATCCTACACTACCACACCAAACCCTGCTCTACCACACCCAATCCTGCTCTACTACACCCAATCCTCCACTACCACACCCAATCCTACACTACCACACCCAATCCTACACTTCCACACCCAATCCTACACTACTACAACCAATCCTACACTACTACACCCAATCCTACACTACCACACCCAATCCTACACTACCACACCCAATCCTACACTATTACACCCAATCCTACACTACCGCACCCAATCCTACACTACCACACCCAATCCTACACTACCACACCCAATCCTGCTCTACCACACCCAATCCTACACTACCACACACAATCCTACACTAACACACCCTATCCTGCTCTACCACACCGAATCCTACACTACCACACCCAAATTTACACTACCACACCCAATCCTGCTCTGCCACAACCAATCCTGCTCTACCACACCCAATCCTACACTACCACACCCAATCCTATACTACCACACCCAATTCTACACTACCACACCCAATCCTGCTCTACCACACCCAATCCTGCTCTACCACACCCAATCCTACACTACCACACCCAATCCTATACTGCCACACCCAATTCTACTCTACCACACCCAATCCTGCTCTACCACACCCAATGCTGCTCTACCACACCCAATCCTACACTACTACACCCAATCCTGCTCTGCTACACCCAATCCAACACTACCACACCTAATCCTGCTCTATCACACCCAATCCTACACTACCACACCCAATCCTACACTACCACACCCAATCCAACACTACCACACCTAATCCTGCTCTACCACACCCAATCCTACACTACCACACCCAATCCTACAATACCACACCCAATCCTACACTACTACACTCAATCCTGCACTACCACACCCAATCCTGCACTACCACACCCAATCCTACCCTACTACACTCAATCCTGCTCTACCACACCCAATCCTACACTACCACACCCAATCCTGCTCTACCACACCCAATCCTACACGACTACACTCAATCCTGCACTACCACACCCAATCCTGCTCTACCACACCCAATCCTACACAACCACACCAAATCCTACAATACCACACCCAATCCTACCCTACTGCACTCAATCCTGCTCTACCACACCCAATCCTACACTACTACACCCAATCCTACACTACCACACCCAATCCTAATCTAACACCCCCAATCCTACACTACCACACCCAATCCTGCTCTACCACACCCAATACTACACTACCACACCCAATCCTACACTACTACTCCCTATCCTACACTACCACACTCAATCCTACACTAACACACCCAATCCTGCTCTACCACAACCAATCCTACACGACCACACCCAATCCTACACTACTACACCCAATCCTGCTCTACTACACCCAATCCTACACTACTACACCCAATCCTGCTCTACTACACCCAATTCTGCTCTACCACACCCAATCCTGCTCTGCCACACCCAATCCTGCTCTGCCACACCCAATCCTACACTACCACACCCAATCCTACACTACCACACCCAATCCTGCTCTACCACACCCAATCCTGCTCTACCACACCCAATCCTGCTCTACCACACCCAATCCTGCTCTACCACACCCAATCCTACACTACCACAACCAATCCTGCACTACCACATCCAATCCTGCTCTACCACACCCAATCCTGCTCTACCACACCCAATCCTGCTCTACCACACCCAATCCAGCTCTACTACACCCAATCCTGCTCTACCACATCCAGTCCTGCTCTACCACACCCAATCCTACACTACCACACCAAACCCTGCTCTACCACACCCAATCCTGCTCTACTACACCCAATTCTCCACTACCACACCCAATCCTGCACTACCACACCCAATCCTACACTACCACACCCAATCCTGCTCTACCACATCCAATCCTGCGATACCACACCCAATCCTGCGATACCACACGCAATCCTGCACTACTATATCCAATCCTACACTACTACACCCAATCCTACACTACCACCCCCAATCCTACACTACTACACCCAATCCTAATCTACTACACTCAATCCTGCACTACCACACCCTATTCCCACACCACCACACCCAATCCTACACCACCACACCCAAACCTGCTCTACCACACCCAATCCTACACTACTACACTCAATGCTGCACTACCACACCCAATCCTGCACTACCACACCCAATCCTACCCTACTACACTCAATCCTGCTCAGCCACACCCAATCCTACACTACCACACCCAATCCTGCTCTACCACACCCAATCCTACACTACCACACCCAATCCTACAATACCACACCCAATCCTACCCTACTACACTCAATCCTGCACTACCACACCCAATCCTGCTCTACCACACCCAATCCTACACTACCACACCCAATCCTGCTCTACCACACCCAATCCTACACGACCACACCAAATCCTACAATACCACACCCAATCCTACCCTACTGCACTCAATCCTGCTCCACCACACCCAATCCTACACTACTACACCCAATCCTGCTCTACCACACCCAATCCTACACTACCACACCCAATCCTACACGACCACACCAAATCCTACAATACCACACCCAATCCTACCCTACTGCACTCAATCCTGCTCTACCACACCCAATCCTACCCTACTACACTCAATCCTGCTCTACCACACCCAATCCTACACTACCACACCCAATCCTACAATACCACACCCAAGCCTACACTACTACACCCAATCCTACACTACCACACCCAATCCTACTCTACCACCACCAATCCTACACTACCACACCCAATCCTGCTCTACCACACCCAATACTACACTACCACACCCAATCCTACACTACTACACCCTATCCTATACTACCACACCCAATCCTACACTACCACACCCAATCCTGCTCTACCACACCCAATCCTGCTCTACCACAACCAAGGCTACACGACCACACCCAATCCTACACTACTACACCCTATCCTATACTACCACACCCAATCCTACACTACCACACCCAATCCTGCTCTACCACACCCAATCCTGCTCTACCACAACCAAGGCTACACGACCACACCCAATCCTACACTACTACACCCAATCCTGCTCTACTACACCCAATCCTACACTACTACACCCAATCCTGCTCTACTACACCCAATTCTGCTCTACCACACCCAATCCTGCTCTGCCACACCCAATCCTGCTCTACCACACCCAATCCTACACTACCACACCCAATCCTACACTACCACACCCAATCCTACACTACTACACCCAATTCTGCTCTACCACACCCAATCCTGCTCTACCACACCCAATCCTGCTCTACGACACCCAATCCTACACTACCACACCCAATCCTACACTACCACATCCAATCCTGCTCTACCACACCCAATCCTGCTCTACCGCACCCAATCCTGCTCTACCACACCCAATCCTACACTACCACACCCAATCCAGCTCTACCACACCCAATCCTGCTCTACCACATCCAGTCCTGCTCTACCACACCCAATCCTACACTACCACACCAAACCCTGCTCTACCACACCCAATCCTGCTCTACTACACCCAATCCTCCACTACCACACCATATCCTGCTCTACCACACCCAATCCTACCCTACTACACTCAATCCTGCTCTACCACACCCAATCCTACACCACCACACCCAATCCTGATCTACCACACCCAATCCTACCCTACTACACTCAATCCTGCTCTACCACACCCTATCCTACACTACCACACCCAATCCTACACTACTACACCCAATCCTACACTACCAAACCCAATCCTACACTACCACACCCAATCCTGCACTACCACACCCTATCCTACACTACCACAACCAATCCTACACTACTATACCAGATCCTACACGAACATACCCAATCCTACACTACTACGCCCAATCCTACAGTACCACACCCAATCCTACACTACTACACCCAATCCCACACTACCACACCCAATCCTGCTCTACCACACCCAATCCTACACTATTACACCCAATCCTACACTACCACACCCAATCCTACACTACCACACCCAATCCGGCACTACCACACCCAGTCCTGCTCTACCACACCCAATCCTACACTACCACACCCAATCCTACACTAACACACCCTATCCTGCTCTACCACACCCAATCCTACACTTCCACACCCACTCTTACACTACCACACCAAATCCTGCTCTGCCACACCCAATCCTGCTCTGCTACACCCAATCCAACACTACCACACCCAATCCTGCTCTATCACACCCAATGCTACACTACCACACCCAATTCTACACTACCACACCCAATCCAACACTACCACACCTAATCCTGCTCTATCACACCCAATGCTACACTACCACACCCAATCCTACACTACCACACCCAATCCAACACTACCACACCTAATCCTGCTCTACCACACCCAATCCTACACTACCACACCCAATCCTACAATAACACACCCAATCCTACACTACTACACTCAATCCTGCACTACCACACCCAATCCTGCACTACCACACCCAATCCTACCCTACTACACTCAATCCTGCTCTACCACACGCAATCCTACACTACCACACCCAATCATACAATACCACACCCAATCCTACACTACTACACTCAATCCTGCACTACCACACCCAATCCTGCCCTACTACACTCAATCCTGCTCTGCCACACCCAATCCTACACTACCACACCCAATCCTGCTCTACCACACCCAATCCTACACTACTACACTTAATCCTGCACTACCACACCCAATCCTGCTCTACCACACCCAATCCTACACTACCACACCCAATCCTGCTCTACCACACCCAATCCTACACGACCACACCAAATCCTACAATACCACACCCAATCCTACCCTACTGCACTCAATCCTGCTCTACCACACCCAATCCTACACTACTACACACAATCCTACACTACCACACCCAATCCTACTCTACCACCCCCAATCCTACAATACCACACCCAATCCTGCTCTACCACACCCAATACTACACTACCACACCCAATCCTACACTACTACAACCTATCCTACACTACCACACCCAATCCTACACTAACACACCCAATCCTGCTCTACCACAACCAATCCTACATGACCACACCCAATCCTACACTACTATACCCAATCCTGCTCTACTACACCCAATCCTACACTACTACACCCAATCCTGCTCTACTACACCCAATTCTGCTCTACCACACCCAATCCTGCTCTGCCACACCCAATCCTGCTCTACCACACCCAATCCTACACTACCACACCCAATCCTACACTACCACACCCAATCCTACACTACCACACCCAATCCTGCTCTACCACACCCAATCCTGCTCTACCACACCCAATCCTGCTCTACCACACCCAATCCTGCTCTACCACACCCAATCCTACACTTCCACACCCAATCCTTCACTACCACATCCAATCCTGCTCTACCACACCCAATCCTGCTCTACCACACCCAATCCTGCTCTACCACACCCAATCCTACACTACCACACCCAATCCAGCTCTACTGCACCCAATCCTGCTCTACCACATCCAGTCCTGCTCTACCACACCCAATCCTACACTACCACACCAAACCCTGCACTACTACACCCAATCCTTCTCTACTACACCCAATCCTCCACTACCACACCCAATCCTGCACTACCACACCCAATCCTACACTACCACACCCAATCCTTCTCTACCACACCCAATCCTGCGATACCACACCCAATCCTGCACTACTACACCCAATCCTACACTGCTACACCCAATCCTACACTACCACACCCAATCCTACACTACTACACCCAATCCTAATCTACTACACTCAATCCTGCACTACCACACCCTATTCCCACACCACCACACCCAATCCTACACCACCACACCCAAACCTGCTCTACCACACCCAATCCTACCCTACTACACTCAATCCTGCTCTACCACACCCAATCCTACACCACCACACCCAATCCTGATCTACCACACCCAATCCTACCCTACTACACTCAATCCTGCTCTACCACACCCAATCCTGCTCTACCACACCCAATCCTGCGATACCACTCCCAATCCTACCCTACTACACTCAATCCTGCTCTACCACACCCAATCCTACACTACCACACCCAATCCTACACTACTACACCCAATCCTACACTACCAAACCCAATCCTACACTACCACACCCAATCCTGCACTACCAAACCCTATCCTACACTACCACAACCAATCCTACACTACTATACCAGATCCTGCACGAACATACCCAATCCTACACTACTACACCCAATCCTACACTACCACACCCAATCCTACACTACTACACCCAATCCTACTCTGCCACTCCCAATCCTGCTCTACCACACCCAATCCTATAATACTACACCCAATCCTACACTAACACACCCAATCCTGCCCTACCACACCCAATCCTACACTATCAGACCCAATCCTACACTACCACACCCAATCCTACACTATCACACCCAATCCTGCTCTACCACACCCAATCCTACCCTACTACACTCAATCCTGCTCTACCACACCTAATCCTACACTACCACACCCAATCCTACACTACCACACCCAATCCTGCTCTACCACACCCAATCCAGCTCTACCTCACCCAATCCTGCTCTACCACACCCAATCCTACACTACCACACCCAATCCTGCTCTACCACACCCAATCCTGCTCTACCACACCCAATCCTACCCTACTACACTCAATCCTGCTCTACCACACCCAATCCTACACTACCACACCCAATCCTGCTCTACCGCACCCAATCCTGCTCTACCACAGCCAATCCTACACTACCACACCCAATCCTACACTACCACACCCAATCCTACACTACTACACCCTAACCTACACTACCACACCCAATCCTACACTACTGCACCCTAACCTACACTACCACACCCAATCCGACACTACTACACCCAATCCTATACAACCACACCCAATCCTACACTACCACACCCAATCCTGCACTACCACACCCAATCCTACATGACCACACCCAATCCTACACTACTACACCCAATCCTACACTACCACACCCAATCCTACACTACTACACCCAATCCTGCTCTACCACAACCAATCCTGCACTATCACACCCAATCCGACACTACTACACCCAGTCCTACACTCCCACACCCAATCCTACACTACTACACCCAATCCTACACTACCACACCCAATCCTGCTCTACCACACCCAATCCTACACGACCACACCCAATCCTACACTACCACAGCCAATCCTACACTACCACACCCAATCCTACACTACTACACCCTAATCTACACTACCACACCCAATCCTACACTACTACACCCAATCTTATACGACCACACCCAATCCGACACTACCACACCCAATCCTACACTACCACACCCAATCCTGCTCTACGACACCCAATCCTACACTACCACACCCAATCCTACACTACTACACCCAATCCTACACTACTACAACCAATCCTATACTACCACATCCAATCCTACACTACCACACCCAATTCTACACTACCACACCCAATCCTACACTTCCACACCCAATCCTACACTACTACAACCAATCCTACACTACCACACCCAATCTACACTACCATACCCAATCCTACACTACCACACCCAATCCTACACTACTACACCCAATCCTACACTACCACACCCAATCCTACACTACCACACCCAATCCTACACTACCACACCCAATCCTGCTCTACCACACCCAATCCTACACGACCACACCCAATCCTACACTACCACAGCCAATCCTACACTACCACACCCAATCCTACTCTACCACACCCAATCCTACACTACCACACCCAATCCTGCACTACCACACCCAATCCTGCTCTACCACACCCAATCCTACACTACCACACCCAATCCTACACTACCACACCCAATCCTGCACTACCACACCCAATCCTACTCTACCACACCCAATCCTACACTACCACACCCAATCCTAAAGTTCCACACCCAGTCCTACTCTAGCACACCCAATCCTGCTCTACCACACCCAATCCTGCTCTACCACACCCAATCCTGCTCTACCACACCCAATCCTGCTCTACCACACCCAATCCTACACTACCATACCCAATCCTACACTACCACACCCAATCCTACTCTACCACACCCAATCCTGCTGTACCACACCCAATCCTACTCTACCACACCCAATCCTACACTGCCACACCCAATCCTACACTACCACACCCAATCCTATCTATCTCAGCCTTGAAAGATCCAATTGTCCCCTATCATCCACAGCCTTTTGGAGGAACCATTTCGCCGGAATTTTGCCAGCTCTGAGAGGGCGGGTTTGGAGGTGAGTCCGCTATCAAAATAGCAATGATTGACAGCGGTTCGGAAACCCGTTGTTCACCCGCCTCCACGCGAGTCTCACAGGTATCGGGTATGTCAGCAGCGAACTGACCCAACACCAAGCGGCGGGGGAGACATTTGAGCTCATGAAATGGCTTGTTAACAGCCAATTTAATGGTTTTTTGAGGCTTCCTTCCAATGTTACATGCTGCCCCATGGGTTACCCACTGCTCGGGGAACACACCAGCTCAACCTGGTGTGTTATGAGTCTGCTCTGATGTTTTGATAATCTGACAGCTGCAGAAGTGGTGTCAAGGATGCCATGTTGCAGATGGTCAGTTTTAGGGCACAGAAACTGTTGGTTACTGCATTTGTAATATATATAGATATTTCTTTAGTTTGCAAGTGTTTAAAAGCAACTGTATGTCCAGTGCCACCTCATTTGGAGAACCTCTCTCACCATTTACAGATCGCTTCTGTCATCTCACCTGCAGCTGCCATCTATTGCAGCAACATCAGTGCCCTTGAAAAAATCAGACCTTGGTCCTCTGAATCCTTCCACGATCAGCCCCAACATCAACATCACCAACAACAGCACCAACCTTCTCCACCATCATTGGAGAGCCTGGGTGCAAGCGTCCACCTTTGTGCAGCGCTTATCAGTGTTTGCAGCACCTCAATGCTGTCAAACACTGACAGAACAACTGTCAAACTCCATGTGGATGTGGTCCCTTTAAGGAAACCGGCTGATGACGCGTCATCAAATGATGTCATCAGACCCGCTTCCTGTTAATTGGCCGATAAGCCCGCAGGGCGGGCTTAACAAGCCCAATCAAGGGAAAATCCCTTTGACAGAATGGCTGAAGCTGGGAGCGGGACTGGAACCTGGAAACCAGCTCTGCCGACACCACTGAGAAAATCCAGCACATCCAGATTTCCACCACCCTTTATGTAAAAAAGGGCTTTCTGATTTCACTCCTAAATTGTCTAGCTCTAATTTTAAGATTAATTTTAAGACTCGTTCTTGAGTTCCTCCACCAGAGGAAATGGTTTCTCTCTATCTACCCCAGCAAATCTTTATTAAGCACCTTGATCAGATGTCATTATTGTGCAATGAGAAGGAGTTAATTCATAATCTTATTGTCCAATGAGAAGGAGTTAATTAATAATCTTATTGTGCGGGGTCCTTTAGGGAAGAGTGACCATAACATGATAGAATTCTTCATTAAGGTGGAAAGTGAAGAAGTCCAATCCGAGACTAGGGTCCTAAATCTAAACAAAGGAAACTATGAAGGTATGAGGAGTGAGTTGACTATGATAGATTGGGGAGCTTCATTAAAAGGCATGATGGTGGATAGGCAATGACTAACATTTAAGGAACGAATGCATGAATTGCAACAGTTATACATTCCTTTCTGGCGCAAAAATACAAAAAGAAAAGTGGCCCAACCATGGCTAACAAAAGAAATTAAGGATAGTATTAGATCTAAAGAGGTATCATATAAAGTTGCCAGAAAACGTAGCAAGCTTGAGGATTGGGAGCAGTTTAGCGTTCAGCAAAAAAGGACCAAGAGATTGATTAAGAGGGGAAAAATAGAGTATGAGAATAAACTTGCAAGGAACATAAAAGCGGACTGTAAAAGCTTCTACAAGTATGTAAAAAGAAAAAAGATTAGTGAAGACAAATGTAGGTCCATTGCAGTCAGAAACGGGAGAATTTATAACAGGGAACAAGGAAATGGCAGAGCAATTAAACAAATACTTTGGTTCTGTCTTCACAGAAGAGGACACAAATAACTTCTCAGAAATGCTAGGGAACCAAGGGTCTAATGAGAAGGAGGAATTAAAGGAAATTAGTATTAGTAAAAAACTAGTGCGGGAGAAATTAATGGGACTGAAAGCCGATAAATTCCCAGGGTTTGATAATCTGCATCCCAGAGTACTAAAAGAGGTAGCCATGGAAATAGTGGGTGCATTGGTTGTCATCTTCCAAAATTCTATAGATTATGGAACAGTTCCTGCAGATTGGAGGGTGACAAATGTAACCCCACTATTTACAAAAGGAGGGAGAGAGAAAACAGGGAAGTACAGATCGGTTAGCCTAACATCAATAGTAGGGAAAATGCTAGAGTCTATTATAAAGGATGTGATAACAGGACACTTAGAAAATATCAACAGGATTAGACAAAGTCAACATGGATTTATGAAAGGGAAATCGTGTTTGACAAACCTACTGGAGTTTTTTGAGGATGTAACTGGTAGAATAGATATGGGAGAACCAGTGGATGTGGTGTATTTGGATTTTCAGAAGGCCTTTGATAAAGTCCCACATAAGAGGTTAGTGTGCAAAATTAAAGCACATGGGATTGGGGGTAATATACTGGCATGGATTGAAAATTGGTTAACAGACAGGAAACAGAGAGTCGGAATAAATGGGTCTTTTTCGGAGTGGCAGGCGGTGACTAGTGGGGTACCGCAGGGATCAGTGTTTGGGCCCCAGCTATTCACAATATATATCAATGATTTGGATGAGGGAACCAAATGTAATATTTCCAAGTTTGCTGATGACACAAAACTAGGTGGGATTGTGAGTTGTCAGGAGGATGCAAAGAGGCTTCAAAGCGATTTAGACAAGTTGAGTGAGTGGGCAAATACATGACAGATGCAGTATAATGTGGATAAATGTGAAGTTATCCACTTCGGTAGGAAAAACAGAAAGGCAGAGTATTATTTAAATGGTGATAGATTGGGAAATGTTGATGTACAAAGGGTCCTGGGTGTCCTTGTACACCAGTCACTGAAAGCAAACATGCAGGTGCAGCAAGCAGTTAGGAAGGCAAATGGTATGTTGGCCTTCATTGCAAGAGGATTTGAGTACAGGAGCAAGGATGTCTTACTACAGTTATACAGGGCCTTGGTGAGACCGCACCTGGAGGACTGTGTGCAGTTTTGGTCTCCTTACCTAAGAAAGGATACACTTGCCATAGAGGGAGTGCAGTGAAGGTTCATCAGACTGATTCCTGGGATGGCAGGACTGTCGTATGAGGAGAAATTGGGTTGACTAGGCCTGTATTCACTAGAGTTTAGAAGAATATGAGGGGATCTTATTGAAACGTATACAATTCTGACAGGGCTAGACAGACTGGATGCAGGGAGGATGTTTCCCATGGCTGGGGGGTCTAGAACGAGGAGTCACAGTCTCAGGATATGGGGTAGGACATTTAGGAGTGAGATGAGGAGAAATTTCTTCACTCAGAGGATGGTGAACCTGTGGAATTCTCTACCCCAGAGGGCTGTGGAGGCCAAGTCACTGAATATATTTAAGAAGGAGATAGCTAGATTTCTAGACACAAAAGGCATCAAGGGGTATGGGGAGAGAGCGGGAATATGGTATTGAGATAGAGGATCAGCCATGATCATATTGAATGGCGGCGCAGGTTCGAAGAGCTGAATAGCCTACTCCTGCTCCTATTTTTCTATGTTTCTATGTTTCTATCACCTCTCAATCTTCTGTACCCAAGAATACTCAGTATGACACCAATTACTGCTAAATACGTTGTTTTGTGCCATTGAATTGCACCTGCTAGAAAGTGAACCTAAGACTGGCTTCAAAGTTGTTTTAAATTGGACCTTTGCAGCCATCAGTGAGCAGAGGCACCCAACCCATCAGTATGGACTGGATTCCTATCCACTGCATTCTTGCTGCAGCTGAAGAAAATCACCAGCGCGGCCTCTGATGCCCGATGGGTGCGGGGAATGCAGATGAAGACTTCTGGACCCCGAGAGTGGTGAGAATGTGGAACTCGCTACCACAGGGAGTGGTTGAGGCGCATAGCATAGATGCATTTAAGGGGAAGCTAGATAAACACACGAGGGAGAAAGGAATAGAAGGATATGTTGATAGGGTGAGATGAAGCAGGGTGGGAGGAGGCTCGTGTGGAGCATGAACACCGGCACGGACCAGTTGGGCCGAATGGCCTGTTTCTGTGCTGTAAAACTCTATGTAATTCTATGAAACTTGGTTTGTAACAGACTCATAGCAAATGGAGAAAAAAAACCTCCTTGTAAATAGCATCGAACACACGAGTGGCGAAGTCGGGGATTCTCATTGAATCTCATTGTTGGCCTGGAATTGTTCTGTTTGCAAGAATATACTAGGCTCTTTATTCCCTTATTCTTCAGCTTTAGAATGGGGAAATAATTCCCTCATTACACCTGTCTGCGAGTCGTGTAAGAATATTATTCTGAGGAGACAGAACACAATAGCTTACCCCAGTCTTGAATCTATTTAAACACAGAATCTCAGCACCAGAGAGGATTCTGATGAACATTAACATCCTTTCTTTTCTGTCAGATTTTAAAAAAAAAATGATTTTGTTTAGACAGTGTGTGGTGATGATATCATCCAGGGTCCTGGCACTAGTAACACAAGGGAGCTGAGTTATTAGGTGAGTTAAGTCAGGGATGATTCAGCTTTCATTGCGTAGTATGTTGTGTGCGTTGGCTCCAAGCCAGTACTCCCAAACATGTCATCACCACACTCATCCACATTTAAAAAATCTATAGTCCCTCCCCCTCCCCGCCCACAGTAACCAAAAGTCTCTTAAATGACTACACTGTTTTTGCCTCCATTGCCCTCCCTGGAAGTCCATTCACGTGTTGATTACGCTGTGGATCAGTGAGCAGCCCTCTTGCCTCTGAGTCAGGAGGTTGTGGGTTAAAGTCCCACTCCAGAGACTGGAGCACATAAATTTAGGCTGACACTCCAGTGCAGTGCTGAGGGAGCGCTGCACTGTCAGAGGTGCCGTCTTTCGGATGAGACGTTAAATCGAGGCCCCGTCTGCTCTCTCAGGTGAACGGATAAGATCCCGCCGCACTATTTTGAAGAAGAGCAGGGGAGTTTCCCCGGTGTCCTGGCCAATATTTATCCCTCAATCAACATCACTAAAACAGATTATCTGGTCATTATCACATTGCTGTTTGTGGGAGCTTGCTGTGTGAAAATTGGCTGCCCCGTTTCCTACATTACAACAGTGACCACACTTCAAAAAGTACTTTATTGGTTGTAAAGCGCTTTGGGACGTTCGGTGGTCATGAAAGCCGTTGTATAAATGCAAGTCTTTCTGTCTGTTCTTTGTGTGAAGAACTTCCTGATATCAGACGCAAGTTTACCTTTCACCGCTATGAACCCTTTTTAAAAATTTATTGACTCTTGGGATGTGGGCATCGCTGGCAATGCCAGCATTTCTTGCCTGTCCCTAGTTACCCTTCAGAGGGCCATTAAGACTCAAGCAAGTTGGTGTTGGACAGGTGTCACATATGGGCCAGACCGGGTAAGGATGGCAGGTTTCCTTCCCTAAAGGACAGATGGATTTTTACGACAATCTGACAGCTTCATGGTCATTGTTTACTGATACCAGCTTTTTATTTCCAGATTTTTAAAAACTGAATTCAAATGGTGGGATTTCAAGTCAAGTTTTCTGAATTATTAATCCATCCTTTAGATTATGAGTCCATTAACATAACCATTACACTACCGTAGACCTGAACCTGTACCCCCTTGTTTTACTTTCATAGCAAAGCTTGAAGTGGTGCTGGGATTTATGTTTTCTATATCATTTACTGTCTTATGTACTTCTTATGCGGTCACCTCTCATTCATTTCCTTTCAGGGCTGAAGAGTTAAACCTTCCTCATAATGTTAATTAACTGTTGTAATGCAGGAAATGCAGCAGCCAATTTGCACACAGCAAGCTCCCACAAACTGCAATGTGATAATGACCAGATAATCTGTTTTAGTGATGTTGGTTGAGGGATAAATATTGGCCCAGGACACCAGGGATAACTCCCCTGCTCTTTGAAATAGTGCCATGGGATCTTTTACATCCACCTGAGTGTAGAGTTTCGCAATTATCGCGATTCAAAATAACATGAGAGAAGCAGATTCAATTGATCATTTTTATTAAGCGAAATGCTGTCCTGATAATAAAGGACACAGAAGCCTGTAAAATGGCCGCCGCACATCGTGGCAGAAGCTTCCAGAGACGCAGTGGGCAGACAAGATGGCGTCGAATATACATTCAGTATGAGATCGGATCATACTCGGTACACATTGAAAAGGCAGGATGCAACCCGTTTGCATCCTGGACAATAGCAATGATATAAGTGCTGGAATCGTTTCATACGCACAGTAAGGATCATTGAACTGGGCCATCGAGAACCCATCCAGACACATCAATACACAAATACCCCCCCGGCTCAACAATGAGAGAGACATTGGCGGGTGATTAAGGCAGTATTCGGGGGGCCCCAAAACCAGTCGAGGAGACGATTCATACACATCCTGGCTGGCTCAACAATGGAGAAGGTATTAACGGATAGTTGGCTAGTTTCAGGTGTTACCGAAACCCGTTAAGAAGATAATCGCACCATGCTGGGAGTTTTGGGCGCCAAAATCACACAAAGGATAACATTTAGATTTGAGCGGGAGATAAGGCCGACAAAACAGTATAACTATAGAGGACAAATGTCCATCGGTCTCTTGACTCTCTCTCTCCCTTCCTGGACTCTTCCTTGACTCTTGGCTCGTGACTCTTCGCCGTGCTGGTCGGTTATTCGAGTGTTGGGTGGAGCTCAATCGGAACGAGCCACCCCGACAGGGCAAGTAACAGGGTACACCATCCCGATCGTCGATAAACGGTGTCCGGACCCATCAGGGCAACACAGCGAGGCCCGAGTGACGAGAAGAAAGACGAGAAGAAATTCCACGTGCCGTCACGGTCAGTAAACCCCGACCGCGCCCGAAGATATAATGACAGAATCCATCTTTGAATTCTACAGACTACTACATGAACCGTTTTCTTTGAATTCTACGGACTACTGCACGATCCGGTCTGAATCCATCGACCACTTCATGACATCAGGGAATCTGGCTTACCTTTCGCGGCAGCGAGAGTAAACAAGTCGGGTGCAGAAACCCTTACAACCACATGACAGTCAGGCGCTGCAGCAAAACGAGCTGAGTGCCTCACTTTAAATTTCCGAAGTGAGCCGAGTGGTGAGCATGTTTTCCGATCCTACAAATCCAGACGTAGTTTAGGTATATTGAGGGAGGGTGGTTTTTCTAAGGTTAATGTATAATGTGTTCCCCCTTTTACGATGTGTCGTGTGTTCCCCATTTCCATAGACCAAGTTTATGAACGTGTGTATACTTGTACTCTCTTTGATCTGCACCTATGACATGTATTTCATGATTTTAGACGCCATGCAATAAAGACATTCATTTCATGCTATTCGACCGGGTCTATTTGAGTCTTTCTCTGCATTACTGCTCCTTGCATCTAAGTCCAGGTGTCAGAACCGTAAGGGCGAGTGGGTCGAACCACTCACAGGTGCTTATTGCAAAAGTCTGGCCGGAGACCAGAGCAAGCAATAGTATAGGCAACGAAGGCTTCACCTCGCACCAGTACCATGACCCCTTACATGAGAGAGAGCAGACAGGGCCTCAGTTTAACGTCTCATCTGAAAGACGGCACCTCCGACAGTGAAGCACTCCCTCAGTACTACACTGGAGTGTCAGCCTGGATTTTTGTGCTCAAGTCTCCTGAAGTAGGATTTGAACCCACAACCTTCTAAACTCCAGAGGCAAGTGTCCTACCCACTGAGCCAACGGCTGACACTCTTTTGTTCTGAGGCTCTTATCTGTATTGGCATCAAGGCTTAAATGTTTGCCTTACTTCTGAATGACCATAGCTGGACACATCAGGATTAGTTCATTCTACTGGGACTATGATATGTTATAAATAAAGTAGATTATTGGGATTTTTAAAATCTATTTAACCTATGAGTAATTTTGGTTAAATTAGATTAAGATGTTGTGATTAAGTTAGCTTCAGCTCAACAGCGGTTAAATCGACAACAGATAGCATCCGGGGATGTGGATTATGATTCAACACATAAGTAATTAGACCCAGTCAATGGGTGATTTTAACCCTATTCGCTCAGCAGAAACCTGGCGCGTGGGCAGTTAGAATCGCCCCTGGCTCTTACCTGTCCGAAAGCTGCCATGATTGCAACATCTGCAATTTTAACCCACTCTCCTGAGCAGGCAGCAAGGACACCCGCCCAGAGCCGACAGGGTCCTTCTTTACATATGCATGACGCAGCCCGATGACATCATTGAGACCCGACTGTAATTTTAACTCAGGTCTGAGTGGGGAAATCCACCTGGAGTTAAAATCGGGGGGGGTGTCAATCCAGAAAAGTATTTCATAGAATCATAAAATCATAGAATCATAGAAGATAGGAGCAGGAGTAGGCCATTCGGCCCCTCTAGCCTGCTCCGCCATTCAATGCGATCATGGCTGATCATCCAAATTCAGTACCCTGTCCCTGCTTTCTCCCCATATCCCTTGATCCCTTTAGCCTTAAGAAATATATCCAACTCCTTCTTGAATCTATTTAATGAATTGGCCTCTACTGCCTTCTGTGGCAGAGAATTCCACAGGTTCACCACTCTCTGGGTGAAGAAATTCCTCCTCATTTCTGTCCTAAATGGCTTACCCCTTATCCTTAGACTGTGACCCCTGGTTCTGGACTCCCCGACCATCGGGAACACCCTTCCTGCATCTAGTTTGTCCTGTCCTGTCAGAATTTTATAAGTTTCAATGAGATCCCCTCTCATTCTTCTAAACTCCAGCGAGTATAAGCCCAATCGACCCAATCTCTCTTCATACGTCATTCCTGCCATCAGGTATCAGCCTTGTGAATCATCGCTGAACTCCTTCCATGGCAAGAACATCCTTCCTCAGATAAGGCGACCAAAACTGCACACAATACTCAAGGTGTGGTCTCACCAAGTCTCTGTACAACTGCAGCAAGACATCCTTGTTCCTGTACTCAAACCCTCTCGCTATGAAGGACAACATACCATTTGCCTTCTTAACCGCCTGCTGCACCTGCATGCTTACCTTCAGCGACTGGTGCACAAGGACACCCAGGTCTCGTTGCACTTCCCCTTCTCCCAATGTATTGCCATTCAGATAATAATCTGCCTTTCTGTTTTTGACACCAAAGTGGATAACCTCGCATTTATCCACGTTGTATTGCATCTGCCACGCTTCTGCCCAATCACCCAACCTGTCCAAATCATCCTGGAGTTTCTCGGCATCTTCCTCGCAGCACACACGCCCACCCAGTTTTGTGTCGTCTGCAAACTTGGAGATATTACATCTAGTTCCCTTGTCTAGATCATTAATATATATTGTGAATAGCTGGGGTCCAAGGACCGATCCCTGTGGTACCCCACTAGTCACTGCCTGCCACTCGGAAAAAGACCTGTTTATTGCAACTCTTTGCTTTCTGTCTGCCAACCAGTTCTCTATCCAAGTCAATACCTTGCCCCCAATCCCATGTGCCTTAACTTTACACGCTAATCTCTTATGCGGGACCTTATCAAAAGCCATTTGGAAGTCCAAATACACCACATCCACTGGTTCTCCCTTATCTATTTTCCCAGTTACATCCTCAAAAAATTCCAATAGATTAGTCAAGCATGATTTACCTTTTGTAAATCCATGTTGACTTTGTCCGATCCTGTCACTGCTTTTCAACTGCTCAGCTATTACATCTTTTATAATGGACTCTAGCATTTTCCCCACTACCAATGTCAGGCTTACCGGTCTGTAATTCCCCGTTTTCTCTCTACCACCCTTTTTGAATAGTGGGGTAACATTAGCTACCCTCCAATCCATGGGTACTGTTCCAGATTCCATCGAATGTTGGAAGATGATCAGCAATGCATCTACTATTTCTAGGGCCACTTCCTTAAGTACCCTGGGATGTAGATTATCAGGCTCTGGGGATTTATCGGCCTTCAATCCCTTCAATTTCCCTAACACCATTTCCCTACAAATACTGATTTCTTTCAGTTCCTCCCTTTCATCAGACCCTATGTTCCCCAAGATCTCTGAGAGGTTATTTGTGTCCTCCTTTGTGAAGACAGAACCAAAATATGTATTTAATTGGTCTGACATTTCTTTGTTCCCCATTATAAGTTCCCCTGATTCTGACTGCAAGGCACCTATGCTTGATTTCACCAATCTTTTTCTCTTCACATATCTATAAAACTTTTACAGTCAGTTTTTATGTTCCCTGCAAGCTTACTCTCTTATTCTATTTTCCCCTTCTTAATTAATCCCTTTGTCCTCCTTTGTTGAATCTTAAACTGCTCCCAATCCACAGGGGGCTGGATTTTGAATGACCCATGGAGTCGGGTTTGGAGGCGGGTGGGGGGTTAACTTTGCGGGGTCGGGGTTTCCGACCCCATCCCGACTCTATCCCGCCTCCACGCAATTTTGACATAATCAGTCGCGGGGTTCCCAACTCCGTCCTGCCTTCAAGAGGCGGGAGAGGCCATTAAAGCCCTTAACAAGCTCTAAATTGGCTCTGTAACGCCATTTTGAAACGCTATAGCTAGTTTAACCCTCTTCTGACGTGAAGCACGCCTGGTGTGAAACACGCCAGTGAAACCTGGCGGGAGCACAACTGGATAGCTGACTCTCAGCTGCAGGTCCACTATTACAACGGAGATGTGATGAAGGTAGTAGTATTAGGTCTGAACGTCGCCTCTGATGCTGCTGCATTGAATGTCTTCAGAGACTGCCTGGGAGGACTAGCTTGGCAAAAAAATTTCTTTCTCTCTCTCTCTCTCTCTTCCCCCCACCCCCTTTTTTTGTATCCAGGTCCACTCACATCAAAAGCCAGGCAGGTCCTCTCCTCTCTCACCAACAATCTCTGAGAGCAGGCATTCAGCAATGATGACATCATCAGAGGCGAGTTTCAGACTGAAACCACTAATTAGTTCATGGGTTCCCACATGCTCCAACTCAATTGCCCAATTAAGTGAAAATTGCATCAGGCATCCACATTAATCTGGAGTCGGGGGGGGAAACACGAAATGCGGATTACACAACCCCAACCCGACCCCAAGACAAAATCCAGCCCAGGGTTACTGCTTTTTCTGGCCAATTTATATGCCCTCTCCTTGGATCTTATGCTGTCCCTAATTTCCCTTGTTAGCCATGGTTGAGTCACCCTTTTTGTTTTATTCTTATGCCAAACTGGGATGAACAAATTCTGTAGTTCGTCCATGCGGTCTTTGAGTGTTTGCCATTGCCTCTCCACCATCAACCGTTTGAGTGACATTCCCCAATCAATCCTACCCAACTCGCACCTCATACCATCGTAGTTTCCTTTATTTAAATTCAGGACCCTAGTCTCTGAGTCAACTACTTCACTCTCCATCCTAATGAAGAATTCTATCATATTATGATCGCTCCGACCCAAGGGGCCTCGCACAACAAGATTGCTAATTAATCCTTTCTCATTGCATAATACCCAGTCTAAGCTGGCCTGATCTCTGGTTGGTTCCTCGACATATTGGTCCAGGAAACCATCCCGTAAACACTCCAGGAATTCCTCCTCCATAGTACTGTATTGTTACTAATTTGGTTAGCCCAATCTATATGTAGATTAAAGTCACCCATGATGACTGCTGTGCCCTTATTGCACGCTTCTCTAATTTCCCTTTTAATGCCATCCCCAACCTTTCTTAGCTATCATGTTCATTTGAGATGTGTTAACACAACCCAGAGAGGGCATTGGGTGCTGTGGTGGCATGGATTCATTCATGTGAACACAGCTGGGAGTGCTGCCAGGGAAGCTCACACTGAGGTCGGTAGCCTGTTGGATTGGCAGCTCAACTGACCAATCTCTGGGCATGGGGAGTTGGGGTGGGGGCGGTCAAAGGTGAAACTTTTGGCTTCTTGTCCATCTAAGAAAGGACACCAAAGGAACATACAGTTACTAGACAGATTCTGCGAGAAAGTTCTCTCATTTAATACCCTTCTTTTTCAAACTACTATCTAATTCTCTTTTAAAAGGACTACCTCATCACTCACTCACATTCATCCTTAATCTACATTAAGATTTTAGGGCTGATTTTTTCAAATCCACACCCCTGTGGAATCTAACCTTCCGGGAACACATATGGGAAAAGGCAGGCGTGATCCTCACAATTTCAGGTTTGCTGGATACCCCTCGACACAGAGCCTCATTTGCAGAAGGCAATTATTGAGCAACAGGCCTCGGCTTTCTCCAATTTCTCCTCCCATCTCCCGAGGGCAGTAAAAAAAAGAAAGACTTGCATTTCTATAGAGCCTTTCATAGCCTCAGGCTCTCCCAAAGCGCTTTACAGTCAATGAAGAACTTTTAGAAGTGTAGTCACTGTTGTAATGTAGGAAACGCGGCAGCCAATTTGCGCACAGCAAGGTCCCATAAACAGATACGAACAGATAATCTGTTTTAGTGATGTTGCTTGAGGGATAAATATTGGCCAGAACACCGGGGAGAACGCTCCTGCTTTTCTTCAAAATAGTGCCACGGGATTTTTTATGTCCACCCAAGAGGGCAGACGGGGCCTCGGTTTAACGTCTCATCCAAAGATGGCACCTCCGACAGTGCGACACTCCCTCAGCACGGCACTGGAGTGTCAGCCTGGATTATATGCTCAGGTCTCTGGAGTGGGAGTTAGAACGCACGACCTTCTCGCCTCAGCGGCGAGAGTGCCACCACTGAGCCATGGCAGACACCAAGTTCTGAAAGCACTTGCTCCCTGCAGTACCCTATCCAACTATGCGCAAGCCTAGGCGGCAAATGTTGGCTATTTGACCGTGGAGGATATTTCACATCTGCGCCAAAGCCTGTTCTTGCCCAGCAACCACAGGCCTGCACTTCCTAGTGAGGGTGACTGGATAACAATCAGGAGCGGAAACCCTGGCTGTTTTTACCCTAGTTCTGGGGTGCTGCGGGTTAACATTGGGCCCACTGACAGCTGGCGTGAATGAAACTAGTTAATTCAGCACAGACCAGGGAACAGGGCAGTGTACTTGTCAAAAATTATGAACAACACGTTACTTCTCTAACGGGGGGAGGGGGTGTGGGGAGGGGTTGCATTTCCCCCAGGGGTTCTCCCGATTGGCTGCCGGACGCTCAGCGGAAGAGCGGTTAAAACTCCGTTTACCCACGGGAACGGGGCTTTACCCTGCTCTTCCACCGGAGTAAAGGCTGCCGATCGGCAAAAGGCCCGGGAAAATCCCCGGGGAGGGAAATCGATTGTCACAACGTCACTTTATTTTCTGGTACCACGCGGCTTCTCTTTCCCCCTTCCCTCCTATTTCTTTGCGGGAGCTTTATAAATCAAGGCATCCCTCACGCCTGTAATGAGAAGATATGGGCCCTGGGGGAATGAGTCACTTTCAACCGTCATAAATCAATGGTACAATTTAATGATTTGCAGACAACTGAGATGGAAGATTAAGCCACTTACAGCTGGCAATTCACTTATAGCTGGCACTGCACAGCTATTGGAGGGTCCCCTTGTACATGAACAGTGCAAGCTGGGCAGGGTCTGTGTCCACTCAGGGGGGGACCGGGTTGCCACCTGCCCAGATTTGGACCAAAGGGTCTGGTTCTTGAGTGTTGCGTCTTAAATGTCCTCCAAGTTCCGAGGTTTAAAATAGAAGAAAATTTTCCACTTCTATCTTAAAGATCTTGGGGGAAAAATTCAGTTAGTTGCGCCTCCCGTTAGCGCCTTATGAGGGTGCTAATGGGGCGCAAAGCGTCTAGCGCCTGGGCGCGGCGATGTTTGCGCCGCTCGCGAAATTAACTAGACATTTTGCGGCGGCGCTAAACACTACCGCCACGATCTCCTACGCCGGCAGATTGTGACGTCAGTCGAGTGCGCAACGCCCCGGTATCGCCCCGGAGCGGATATTGAGTGGCGCCCCCTGCCTTACCGCCTGTCGCTAGCAACGACAGGTTGAGGGGAGCGTTTTGCAGTCAGGAAGGGACTGGGGGAGCGCTATTTAAAGGTGACCACTTCCTGCCTTTTATTGTTGGTGACATTGTAGAACCACGCATTCTGAGAGAGAGAGAGAGAGACTTCTGGAGAGATTCAACGCTGTGTGAAGGAGTTTTGGGTACTGAGCAGCACTTTGCAGGTTCATTTTGATTTGCCCTTCCTTGTAACGATTTAGAAGAGATTGTGGGGGCTGCACTCTGAGCTCTTTCCCTGGTACTCTCCATTGTTCTTTCCAGCAGATTTGATGTGCAGGTCTCTCCAGGCCGAGATTCAAGGCTGCAATGAACAGGATGTGGATGGAAAGCAAGATCAGCCCTTCCCTTTAAGAACTGGCCCACGCCATTGTGTCTGTGTTCCATTGCTGACTGACATCACATGAGCTTCGCCAGCGCTCTGAGGTAGCGCCTCGCTCCTCGGCCTTTGCGCCTTAAGACAGGTGTGAAGCGCCTGATTTAGCGCTCCAATCACCTCCAGGGGCGATAAAAGTCAAGTTTGCAGTCGGTGGCGATAATTAGCGCCAGACGCTAATCTTTGCGCCCGGCCGATAATTACACCCCAAATGGGGCGATACTGAATTTCTCCCCTCTTGCATTTTCGTAGCGCCTTTCATATCCACAGGGTGTCCCAAAGTGATTTGCGGCTGATGCATAACAACATAAGAAATAGGAGCAGGAGCAGGAGTAGGCCATTTGGCCCCTCGAGCCTGCTCCGCCATTCAATAAGATCATGGCTGATCTGATCTTGGCCTCAACTCCACTATCCCGCCTGCTCCCCATAACCCTTAACTCCCCTGTAGCTCAAAAATCTGTCTATCTCCACCTTGAATACATTCAATGACTCCGCCTCCACAGCTCTCTGGGGAAGAGAATTTCAAAGATTCACGACCCTCTGAGAGAAGAAATTCCTCCTCATCTCCGTTTTAAATGGGCGACTCCTTATCCTGAAACTGTGTCCCCTAGTTCTAGATTCCCCCACGAGGTGAAACATCCTCCCTGCATCTACCCTGCCAATGAAATGCTCTTGATTTTTTTTCCACTGCTCGGAACATAGGAACACAGGAACAGGAGGAGGCCATTCAGCCCCTCGAGCCTGTTCCGCTATTCAATGAGATCATGGCTGATCTGCGACCTGCGACCTAACTCCGTATACAATACGATATACAAGAATGGATTAGGAAAAAAATGGGAGGCTTTTGGCAGATACAAAGGACTAAAAGCAGTGGAAGCCCTAGAGGAGTATAGAAAGTGCAGGGGGGTATTTAAAAAAGAAATTAGGAGAGCGAAGAGGGGGCATGAAAAAACACTGGCGGGCAAAATAAAGGAAAATCCCAAGGTGTTTTATAAGTATATTAAGGGCAAGAGGATAACCAGGGAAATAGTAGGGGCCATTAGGGACCAAAGTGGCAATCTGTGTGTAGAGCCTGAAGATGTGAGTGAGGTTTTAAACAAATATTTTGCATCTGTGTTCACTATGGAGAAGGACGAGGTAGGCATAGAAATCAGGCAGGGGGATTGTGATATACTTGAACAAATTAGTATTGAGATGGAGGAGGTACTAGAGGTTTTAGCGGGCTTAAAAGTGGATAAATCCCCAGGCACAGACGAGATGTATCCCAGGCTGCTGTGTGAGGCAAGGGAGGAGATTGCAGGGGCTCTGACACAAATTTTCAGAACCTCTCTGGCCACAGGGGAGGTGCCAGAGGACTGGAGAACAGCTAACGTAGTACCATTATTCAAGAAGGGTAGTAGGGATAAACCAGGGAATTACAGGCCAGTGAGCCTAACATCACTGGTAGGGAAATTATTGGAAAAATTTCTGAGGGACAGAATTAGTCTCCATTTGGAGAAGCAGGGATTAATCAGGTATAGTCAGCATGGCTTTGTCAGGGGGAGATCATGTCTGACCAATTTGATTGAATTTTTCGAGGGGGTGACTAGGTGTGTGGATGAGGGTAGTGCAGTTGATGTAGTCTACATGGACTTCAGTAAGGCTTTTGACAAAGTCCCGCATGGGAGACTGATCAAGAAGGTAAGAGCCCATGGGATCCAGGGCAATTTGGCACATTGGATCCAAAATTGGCTTAGTGGCAGGAGGCAGAGGGTGATGGTCGAAGGTTGTTTTTGTGACTGAAAGCCTGTGTCCAGTGGTGTACCGCAGGGATCGGTTCTGGGTCCTTTGCTGTTTGTAGTGTACATGAATGATTTAGATATGAATGTAGGAGGTATGATCAGTAAGTTTGCAGATGACACGAAAATTGGTGGAGTGGTAAATAGCGAGGAGGGAAACCTTAGGTTACAGGACGATATAGACGGGATGGTCAGATGGGCAGAACAGTGGCAAATAGAATTTAACCCTGAAAAGTGTGAGGTGATGCATTTTGGGAGGACTAACAAGGCAAGGGAATACACAATGAATGGTAGGATACTAGGAAGTACAGAGGATCAGAGGGACCTTGGAGTGCATGTACATAGATCCCTGAAGGCAGCAGGACAGGTAGATAAGGTTGTTAAAAAGGCATATGGAATTCTTGCCTTCATTAGCCGAGGCATAGAATATAAGAGCAGGGAGGTTATGATGGAGCTGTACAAAACGCTAGTTAGGCCACAGCTGGAATACTGTGTGCAGTTCTGGTTGCCACACTATAGGAGGGATGTGATTGCATTGGAGAGGGTGCAGAGGAGATTCACCAGGATGTTACCTCGGCTGGAGCGTTTCAGCTATAAAGAGAGACTGGACAGGCTGGGGTTGTTTTCCTTAGAGCAGAGAAGACTGAGGGGGACCTGATTGAGGTGTACAAAATTATGAGGGGCATAGATAGGGTAGATAGAAAGGAACTTCTCCCCTTAGTAGTGGGGTCAATAACCAGGGGGCATAGTTTTAAGGTAAGGGGCAGGAGGTTTAGAGGGGATTTGAGGAAAAACTTTTTCACCCAGAGGGTGGTTGGAATCTGGAACTCACTGCCTGAAAGGGTGGTAGAGGCAGGAACCCTCAACATTCAAGAAGCATTTAGATGAGCACTTGAAACGCCAAAGCATCTCTCTATCTCTCTATCTATCTATCTATCTATCTATCTCTCTCTCTCTCTCTCTCTCTCTCTCTCTCTCTCTCTCTCTCTCATATATCAATTTTGTATCCAGGTCCACTCACAGCAAAAGCCAGGCAGGTCCTCTCTCACCAACAGGCAGGCAGTCTCTGACCTGCAATGCAGCAGGAATGATGACATCATCAGAGGCGACTTTCAGACTGAAACCACTAATTGGTTCATAGGTTCCCACATGCTGGAACTCAATTGCCCAATTAAGTGAAAATTGCATCATTCAACCACATTAATCTGGAGTCGGGGGGGAAACACGAAATGCGGATGACACGACCCCAACCCGACCCCAAGACAAAATCCAGCCCATATGACTCTATGACTATGACCCGCCTTAGGCCCATATCCCTTGATACATTTGGTTAATAAAAAGCTATCAACCACCAATTTAAAATTAACAATTGATCTCGCATCAATTGCCGTTTGCGGAAGAGAGTTCCAAACTTCTACCACCCTTTGTGTGTAGAAGTGTTTCCTAATTTCACTCCTGCAAGGTCGGGCTCTAATTCTTAGACTATGCCCCCTAGTCCTAGAATCCCCAACCAGCGGAAATAGTTTCTCTCTATCTACCCTATCAGTTCCCCTTAATATCTTGAAAACTTCGATCAAATCACTCCTTAATCTTCTAAATTCTAGGGACTACAACCCTGATTTGTGTAATCTCTCCTCGTAATTTAACCCTTGGAGTCCGGTTATCATTCTGGTAAACCTACGCTGCACTCCCTCCAAGGCCAATATATCTTTCCTAAGGTGTGGTGCCCAGAACTGCTCGCAGTACTCCAGGTGTGGTCTGACCATGGTTTTCTACAGCTGCATCATAACTTCTAGCCCCTTGTATTCACTGCTGTTATGATGTGGGGATGTTAACTGTTGAGGTTTTAATGGAGTTATCTTCAGTGGGCCTGGAAACACCAGAGCTCAAGTTTGCCCCAACCCAGTTCTGCTCGGTTTCTGGGACTCAGTGGCAGGTGCAGAGACCATTATGGGCGATAAGGAAGGCCACAGGTTGGTGCTTCTCAAAGAAAAGCGGGCAGAATTGTGGAATGCGATTCTCCAAAATAACAGCTAAAAGTCCCGGAGGAAAGTAGAACGGAGCTGTTTGGGCCTCTTCTGGCCATGAATCCTCTTCCCGCTGTCTTGATCTGGTAGGAAAGCCACGTTGGCTGCTCCACTCTCAAGCCACAGTGAAAATTGCAGTCAGATCCCAATGACGTCGGACCCCGATCTGCATATTTAAAGAAGGACCCCGCGGGGAAATAAGGTGGGTGTCCTTGCTGCCTGCTCAGAAGAGCAGGTTAAAATATAAGACAGCGGGACTGCTGTGGGACACCGGCAGATAAGTTACCTGTCTGATTTTAACTGATTGGCCCCCCCAATGAGGCACTGCCTTCAGGAGAGGGAGGGTCGAATAAGAAGTGAAAAGTCAGGATTACTGGATGAAGAAATACAATGGCAAAGAAGCCATTTAAGCACCAAAGGCCTGTATCTTTTGTGCAAGTCAGGGAGAACATCCTTTTCCATCGTGATCACCGCGCATTATTCCTCCTCTTTCTTCCTGCAACATTCCGCATGGTTGGCCATGGCACTCGCCTCCAAGTGTCAGCTGTAGTTTAGCGGGTACATTTTTTTGAAGTGTAGTCACTGTTGTAATGTCGGAAATGCGGCAGACAATCTGCACACAGCAAGATCCCTCAGCACTGCACTGGGAGCGTGAGCCGAGATTTTATGCTCAAGTCTCTGGAGTGGGGACCTGGACCCACAACCTTCTGACTCAGAGGCGAGAGCACTCCCCACTGAGCCACGGACTGACCCTGTGGGCCGTGGTGGGCTTGCTGTGTTTTTCAAGCATTTTCAGCTTTTATTTCAAATTGTAAGCATTTGCGAATTTTTCCTTTGCAGCTTTTCATCGCGTTTCCTACCGACCGACTAATTAATTCTTTTTTCCCCCCCCACATCCCTACCACAAGGGGTGCTGAAGCTCATTGTAGCTCCCTAGATCAAGTCAGCTAACACAGCACAGAGCAGTGATCAAGGCTAAGGTGTGTAGCATATCAGGCAGCACACTTCTGAACTGAGATACCAGGGGAGTTAGACTTTGTTGCGGAAACCGCACGATGAAAACCCAGTATCAGTGTCAGCCGTGGTTCAGTCGGTGGCAATGTTGCCTCTGAGTCAGAAGGTCACGGGTTCAAGGTCCCACTCCTGAGACTTGAGCACAAGATCTAGGCTGACACTCCCAGTGCAGTACTGAGGGAGGGCTGCCCTCTTTGGCCTGAGCTATTAAACCAAAGACCTGCCTGTCTGTGAACATAAAAGATCTGATGGTGTTATTCGAAGAAGAGTGGGGATTCTCCTAGTGGCCTGGCCAACATTTATCCCTCCATCAAAAAACATCTGAATTCAATAGAATTGAAGATCAGGTGGCTTCTCTACCTGGCGGACGATCGAGTTTTACGTCCAAGTGACAAGTTGGAAATCGACCCCTGGTCTTTATCTCTTTGCATTTTGTGGGATTTTACTGTATTCAGACCTGCCATTGTGGTTAAAAAAAAAGCTTTATAATATGACTATCCTCATTATGCGTCTCTCCACTCCAGGGACTTGAGCAGAAAAATCCAGGCTGACGCTCCAGTGCAGTGCTGAGGGAGTGCTGCACTGTCGGAGGTGCTGTCTTTCGGATGAGGCGTTAAACCGAGGCCCCGTCTGCTCTCTCAGGTGGACGTAAAAGATCCCGTGGCTCTATTTCAAAGAAGAGCAGGGGGAGTTCTCTCCGGTGTCCTGGCCCAATATTTATCCCGCAACCAACATCACTAAAAACAGATTATCTGGTCATTATTACATTGTTGTTTGTGGGAGCTTGCTGTGTGCAAATTGGCTGCCGCGTTTCCTACATTACAACAGTGACCACACTTCAAAAGGTACTTCATTGGCTGTAAAGCGCTTTGGGACGTCCTGAGGTTGTGAAAGGTGCTATATAAATACAAGTCTTTTTCTTTCCGACCTGCTGAGTATTTCCAGCATTTTCTGTTCATATTCCGTGTCCTGTAGTTTGGGTTGTAAACCTGTCTCCTAATGCTTGGAGATACCTACTGTTGTATCCAGCTCGACTAAAAGGGTCACCGCTTGTGAAGAGGAAAGGCCACAAAACGCCCCAGCTGATCGCCAGCTCACAGAACAGATAGCTCTTTACTCTAAAACCCTCCATGTATGCTGCCTTACTGAAAATAAAATAGATCCAGTCAGTCTGTCATTACCAAAGTGCTCTAACTCATAGCTAAAGGTCCCTCGGCACCATCTCACGAAGAGTAGGGAATTCTCCCAGTAAGCTGGTCAACATTCCTCCCTTAACCAATGCCACCCGAAAACAGACGAATTCGCCATTCGTCTCATTGTTGACCGTGGGATGGTTGCCGGGGCAGAGTGGCTGCAACGTCTGCCTGTACAACAGGGCAAAGTCAGTCAGCGAGCACGGATCTGGAATACCTCACACAATTGATTCAGGGGGCTACGATTCGGCACACGCTTCTTTCCCTGACACCCGCAAACTTCTTCCTCCTTTGCAACCAGGCGAGATAGCTGCGAGGCTGCATTGACTGGGTTGGTGGCCAACGTTCCCTGTCATTTTATTTTTTTTCGGTGCGCAGGCCCTTTAACTGGCCATTCAGTTTCTCGCGCGTGTGCGGTTATTTCAGTTGTAAAGCCGTTGAGCGGCCTACGCGGGACCTCCAGACCGCTGCGCGGAACACGCAGCTTAACGGGAACGTTGTTGGTAACCTTCCTTCTTGCTCATTTTAATATATACATAAGTGAAATATAGAATAATAAACAAGATATCCCGCGCGGTATTTTATGTCGTTGGGAGAGGCTCCACCCATCGTGTGGAGGGGTGCAGGGGTGTCGTAGGAGCAGATCTGCTGAATCAGGACTCTTTAGAGGAGCGGGTAGGTACTTGCTAGGGTTATTCTTTATGTATAGCCAGTACAGACACGACGGGCCGAATGACCTTCTGTGCTGCAAGATTCTATGGGGGAAAAATTTGGTGGCGCTAACTTCGCTGGGGCGCTACTTTTAGCGCTCTGAAAAGGTTAGCGCCCCTGCCCCATAAATTCAGTGGTAGTGCCCCAACCATGAGGCGGGGCGCTAATGGAAGCGCTCCCCCTCCTTCCTGGGGCGCTACCATTCAGTATCGCGGCGCTACGTGCAACAGCGCCACGCGTGTCGGCATGTAGCGCCGCGGTATCACAGGCCTCCCTCCCCTGATTAAAGGGGAGGGGCCTAGCGCAACGCACACCGGGGCCCTGCTGGACCACCGGGGAGCGGTGTGCCGGGAAAAGAGCCCGGCACTCAAGAGGAGCGATCGCGGCCGGCACCCCGAATAAAAAAGGGGAAGGGGGCAGGTGCTGGCAGGCGGCCAGAAAAAAATGGCCACCCAGCACCTGCCCTTTAAATAGCGCTGCTCAGTGTCGGGAGAAGCCGGTGAGTACTTATACTCATTTTCGCAGGCTTTTTTACAGAGGCTTACCAATCTCACAGACTGGCGGCGGCGTTCCAGAGCCATGTCACGATTCAAAAAGTGACGCGGGCAAGAGGAAGCAGCTGATTGGGTGAGTACGGCCAGGTGAGTATTTATACTACTCTATAGCTTGACAGTTAAGATTGATAGTTTATGAAGTTTAGAAAGTCTTAATTTTTGTGGTTATACTTTCTAAGGTCTCTGTTGCGTAGCGGGAGTGCTAGTAACCAAGGGCCCTAGCGTATATCATTTAATTGTAGTGTAATTAGTGGTAATGATTTGATTTAAATTAATTTAAATTAATTAAAGGGTAAGTCATGGCAGCACAGCTCGGCCCCATGGCATGCTCCTCCTGTGCTATGTGGGAAATCAGGGACACTTCCTGTGTCCCTGACGACCATGTGTGCGGGAAGTGTATCCAGCTGCAGCTACTGGCAGACCGCATTGCGGTGCTGGAGCTGCGAATGGATACATACTGGAGCATTCGCGATGCTGAGGACATCGTGGATAGCACGTTTAATGGGTTGGTCACACCGTAGGTAAAGGCTGCACAGGCAGGAAGGGAATGGGTGATCGCCAGGCAGAGTAGTAGGTGCAGGTAGGTAGTGCAGGGGTCCCCTGTGGCCATCCCCCTCTCAAACAGATATACCACTTTGGATATTATTGAGGCAGATGGCTTATCGGGGGAAGGCAGCAGCAGCCAACTTCCTGGCACCATGGGTGGTTCTGCTGCACAGGACAGGAGGAAAAAGAGTGGGAGAGCTATAGTGATAGGGGATTCTATTGTAAGGGGAATAGATAGGCATTTCTGCGGCCACAAACGAGACTCCAGGATGGTATGTTGCCTCCCTGGTGCAAGGGTCAAGGATGTCTCGGGGCGGCTGCAGGGCATTCTGGAGGGGGAGGGTGAACAGCCAGTTGTCGTGGTGTATATAGGTACCAACGATACAGGTAGAAAATGGACTGAGGTCCTAAAAGCTGAATATAGGGAGTTAGGAGGTAATAATCTCAGGATTGCTACCAGTGCCACGTGCTAGTCAGAGTAGAAATAGAAGGATACTTCAGATGAATACGTGGCTAGCGGAATGGTGCAAGGGGGAGGGATTCAAATTCCTGGGACATTGGAACCGATTCTGGGGGAGGTGGGACCAGCTACAAACTGACGATTTGCACCTGGGCGGGACCGAGACCGATGTCCTAGGGGGAGTGTTTGCTACTGCTATTGGGGAGGATTTAAACTAAAATGGCAGGGGGTTGGGAACCTGTGCAGGGAGACAGAGGAAAGGGAAGCAAGGATAGAAACAAAAGACAGGAAGGAGAAAAGCAAAAGTGGAAGGCAGAGAAATCAAGGGTGTAAATCAAACAGAGCTACAGTAAATAATAATTCTAAAAGGACTAAAGCAAGCCTGAAGGCTTTGTGTCTTAATGCGAAGAGCATTTGTAATAAGGTGGATGAATTAGCTGCATAAATAGATGTAAACGGATATGATATAATTGGGATTACGGAGACATAGCTCCAGGGTGACGAAGGCTGGGAATTCAACATCCAGGGTATTCAATATTCAGGAAGGACAGGCAAAAAGGAAAAGGAGGTGGGGTAGCATTGCTGGTTAAAGAGGAGATTAACACAATAGTAAGGAAGGATATTAGCTCTGATGATGTGGAATCTGTATGGGTAGAGCTGAGAAATACCAAGGGGCAGAAAACAGTAGTGGGAGTTGTATACAGACCCCCAAACAGTAATGCTGAGGTTGGGGATGGCATTAAACAGGAAATTAGAGATGCGTGCAATAAGGGCACAGCAGTTATCATGAGTGACTTTAATTTACATATAGATTGGGCTAACCAAATTAGTAACAATACTGTGGAGGAGGAATTCCTAGAGTGTATACGGGATGGTTTCCTGGACCAATATGTTGAGGAACCAACTAGAGATCAGGCCATCTTAGACTGGGTATTATGTAATGAGAAAGGATTAATTAGCAAACTTGTTGTGCGAGGCCCCTTGGGGAGGAGCGATCATAATATGATAGAATTCTTCATTAAGATGGAGAGTGAAGTAGTTGACTCAGAGACTAGGATCCTGAATTTAAATAAAGGAAACTACGATGGTATGAGGCGCGAGTTGACTAGGATGGATTGGGGACGTTACTTAAAGGGTTGACGGTGGATAGGCAATGGCAAACATTTAAAGATCGCATGGATGAACTATAGAATTTGTTCATCCCTGTTTGGCATAAAAATAAAACAAAAATGGTGACTCAACCGTGGCTAACAAGTAATTAGGGATAGCAAAAGATCCAAGGAGAGGACATATAAATTGGCCAGAAAAAGCAGCAAACCTGAGGATTGGGAGCAGTTTAGGATTCAGCAAAGGAGGACAAAGGGATTAATTAAGAAGGGGAAATTAGAATATGAGAGTAAGCTTGCCGGGAACATAAAAACTGACTGTAAAAGCTTCTATAGATATGTGAAGAGAAAAAGATTGGTGAAGTCAAGCATAGGTCCCTTGCAGTCAGAATCAGGGGAATTTAAAATGGGGAACAAAGAAATGGCAGACCAACTAAATACATACTTTGGTTCTGTCTTCATAAATGAGGACACAAATAACCTCCCAGAGATGTCGGGGAACATAGGGTCTAATGAGAGGGAGGAATTGAATGAAATCAGTATTTGTAGGGAAATGGTGTTCGGGAAATTGACAGGATTGAAGGCCGATAAATCCCCAGGGCCTGATAATCTACATCTTAGGGTACTTAAGGAAGTGGCCCTAGAAATAGTAGATGCATTGCTGGTCATCTTCCAAAATTCTATAGACTCTGGAATAGTTCCCATGGATTGGAGGGTAGCTAATGTAACCCCACTGTTTAAAAAAGGTGGTAGAGAGAAAACGGGGAATTATAGACCGATAAGCCTGACATCGGTAGTGGGGAAAATGCTAGAGTCCATTATAAAAGATGTAATAGCAGAGCACTTTTTAAACAGTGACAGGATCGGACAAAGTCAACATGGATTTACAAAAGGTAAATCATGCTTGACTAATCCACTGGAATATTTTGAGGATGCAGCTGGTAGGATAGATAAGGGAAAACCAGTGGATGTGGTGTATTTGGACTTTCAGAAGGCTTTCGATAAGGTCCCGCATAAGAGATTAGCATGCAAAGTTAAAGCACATGGGATTGGGGGTAAGGTACTGACTTGGATAGAGAACTGGTTGGCAGACAGGAAGCAAAGAGTTGGAATAAACGGGTCTTTTTCCGAGTGGCAGGCAGTGACTAGTGGGGTACCGCAGGGATCGATGCTGGGACCCCAGCTATTCACAATATATATCAATGATCTAGACGAGGGAACTAGAGGTAATATCTCCAAGTTTGCAGACAACATAAAGCTGGGTGGGCGTGTGTGCTGTGAGGAGGATGCACAGAAACTCCAGTATGATTTGGACAGGTTGGGTGATTGGGCAGATGCATGGCAGATGCAGTATAATGTGGATAAATGCGAGGTTATCCACTTTGGTGGCAAAAACAGGAAGACAGATTATTATCTGAACGGCAATAGATTGGGAAAAGGGGAAGTGCAACGAGACCTGGGTGTCCTTGTGCACCAGTCGCTGAAGGTAAGCATGCAGGTGCAGCAGGCGGTTAAGAAGGCAAATGGTATGTTGGCCTTCATAGCAAGAGGATTCGAGTACAGGAGCAAGGAGGTCTTGCTGCAGTTGTACAGGGCCACACCTTGAGTATTGTGTGCAGTTTTGGTCGCCTTATCTGAGGACGGATGTTCTTGCCATGGAGGGACTGCAGCGAAGATTCACCAGACAGATACCTGGGATGGCAGGAATGATGTATGAAGAGAGATTGGGTCAATTAGGCTTATATTCGCTAGAGTTTAGAAGAATGAGAGGGGATCTCATTGAAACTTATAAAATTCTAACAGGACTAGACAAACTAGATGCAGGAAGGATGTTCCCGATGGCGGTGGAGTCCAGAACCAGGGGTCACAGTCTAAGGATAAGGGGTAAGCCATTTAGGACTGAGATGAGGAGGAATTTCTTCACCCAGAGAGTGGTGAACCTGTGGAATTCTCTACCACAGAAGGCAGTTAAGGCCAACTCAATAAATATATTCAAGAAGGAGTTAGACATATTTCTTAAGGCTAAAGGGATGAAGGGATATGGGGAGAAAGCAGGGGCAGGGTACTGAATTTGGATGATCAGCCATGATCTCATTAAATGGCGGAACAGGCTTGAGGGGCCGAATGGCCTACTCCTGCTCCTATCTTCTATGTTTCTATGTAGAACGCCACCCTCACCCTGTCGGACAGATTGTCCGGCGGTAGGTCAGGGGGCGCAACTGAAGTTTGCGGCCGTGGCGCGAGCGGGGCGCTGCACACGATGATGACGTCCTTGCCGGTGGTGCAGCGCCGCTTGGCGCTACCGGCTACCGCCGCCGCTAACCTCCCGCTGAATTTCGCGGTAGGCATTAGTGACGCCGCGCCCGGGCGCGAGGGGCTTTCCGTCCCGTTAGCGCACCCCCAGGGGCGCTAACAGGAGGCACAAAATAACCCAATTATCCCCCTTATGATTCTACAGGTTGCTGCACTTTGATTCATGCATTAATTGGTATCTCTGGCTAGCCCTTCACTCTTGAATTTTTTGGGGGCTGTTTTATTTCCTGCCAATACTTTGTTTTGTCATTCTTGGTTGTTGCTGGCTTTACAAAGATGGATATTCATTTTTGGCGTTCATAACTGAGGTGAGGAAGAGGAGTTTGTGAGGATCCAGCAAATGCAGGTGCAGCGATCCTCAGGCATTTTTGGCCACACCCATCATGAGCGCCTGCAGTTGCTCTTCCACGCGTACCTGAATGTCTCAGAACAGACCTGAATTCCCTGCTCCCCCTTCATAAGACTGGCTGCCACAGGTCTTATTCATATAAATCCCATGGCCTTCATAAAAAGAAAGGGTTTGCCTATACCCATGGCTGCTGAACCAACAGAGAGGCCCCTCTAACAGCGGAGGAGCACCCATCAACCACGTTAAACATTCACTCCCTCCGCCACCGGCGTACCGTGGCTGCAGTGTGTACCATCTACAAGATGCACTGCAGCAACTCGCCAAGGCTTCTTCGGCAGCACCTCCCAAACCCGTGACCTCTACCGCTTAGAAGGACAAGGGCAGCAGGCGCATGGGAACACCACCACCTCCAAGTTCCCCTCCAAGTCACACACCATCCTGACTTGGAAATATATCGCCAATCCTTCATCGTCGCTGGAACTCCCTCTCTAACAGCACTGTGGGAGTACCTTCACCACACGGACTGCAGCAGTTCAAGAAGGCGGCTCACCACCACCTTCTCGAGGGCAATTAGGGATGGGCAATAAATGCTGGCCTTGCCAGCGACGCCCACATCCCGAGAATGAATAAAAAACTATCTCTGCTGTTCCTCGGCTGCCACCTCCACCTTCAAGGAATGTGCGACACGCAGCGTAGGCACATTCAAGGCATATTCAAAGGCTAATAGCTGTGCCCAATGCTCCAAATTGTACTTCCTTTCTGGTGTGACAGTTCCTAACTTTGGTCTGTGCTGTGTTTTATGGGCCCACAAGAAAGGTGCGCATAAGTGAGCAGCACACTCGCCTTCACCTTTTCCCCTGAAACCAGAAAACTTCTTCGGGCTACGTCTATTTGCAACATGTGTGGGCTGGTTCAGATTTCTGATTGGTCCCCTTGGAGGACAAGACACTCCCAACAGTCTGCAATGTGCAATTTGATCCAGTCATCATCAGGCAGGCTACAGAGTTCAGACAAGGCACAGTGCTAACACTTCTGCTTTCAGAGATCAGATAGTGCTCATAATCCCAGGTTAGGAGCACGCACAGCGCTCACACTCCCGAGTTCAGAGAACGCACAGCGCTCACACTCCCGAGTTCAGAGAACGCATAACACTCACACTGACGAGTTCTCCTGACCTTCTCCAGGCAAACAGAAAGCTGATAGAAAATGGCTGGCAACAGGGAGGAGATGTGCTGCAGGCCACCGGCTCCGGCTGGGCGCATGCGTGACTCCGGTGGGGGGGCGGAACGGTGTTTAAACCCGCCACCTACTCGCCAGCAGTCGCAGTGAACTTCTTCCTCCTTTGCAACCGGGCTAGGGAGCTGCATGACTGCATTGCCTGGGTTGGTGGCCTTCCTTCATGCAGCTGGCGCCCGTGCTTCTCCTGGGTGGCAGCCATCAGCCCCTTCGTTGGTGCTCCTCCTGCAGCTGGAGATTGAACTCTTCAGCCTCGCAGGGAGCAGTAACGTCCATCACGCCGTCTTTCAGACGAGACATTAAACCAAGGATGTAAAAGATCCCATGGCTCTATTTCTAAGAAGAGCAGGGGAGTTATCCCCAGTGTCCTGGGGCCAATATTTATCCCTCAATCAACATCACTAGAACAGATTATCTGGTCATTATCACATTGCTGTTTGTGGGAGCTTGCTGTGTGCAAATTGGCTGCTGCGTTTCCCACATTACAACAGTGACCACACTTCAAAAAGTACTTCATTGGCTGTAAAGCGCTTTGGGACGTCTGGTGGTCGTGAAAGGTGCTTTAGAAATACAAGTCTTTCTTTTCCTTTGGGATTAAGTAGGCTCCAAAATGACACTCCTGAAGATGCAAGATCTTTCTTTCTTTCTTTCTTTCTTTCTTTCTTTCTTTCTTTCTTTCTTTCTTTCTTTCTTTCTTTCTTTCTTTCTTTCTTTCTTTCTTTCTTTCTTTCTTTCTTTCTTCCTTCCTTCCTTCCTTCCTTCCTTCCTTCCTTCCTTCCTTCCTTCCTTCCTTTCTTCCTTTCTTTCTTTCTTTCTTTCTTTCTTTCTTTCTTTCTTTCTTCCTTCCTTCCTTCCTTCCTTCCTTCCTTCCTTTCTTTCTTTCTTTCTTTCTTTCTTTCTTTCTTTCTTTCTTTCTTTCTTTCTTTCTTTCTTTCTTTCTTTCTTTCTTTCTTTCTTTCTTTCTTTCTTTCTTCTTCCTTTCTTTCTTTCTTTCTTTCTTTCTTCCTTTCTTTCTTCCTTCCTTCCCCCGTCACCACCAGCTTTAATGGTGAGCTGCAGCCCTTTAAGGGATGCTGCTCTAGACAGCGTAGGTGCTCCCAGCCAAGTGGGCTGCAGGTCAAGCACTCCAGGCAAGCCTGTCATGTGGCTATTCAAATTAGTGGGAAGGGGTGCACTGACTGAAGCAAAATTCAGTACAACCACTCTAGTGAGCATGGCGTGCCCGTGCCATGGGTGTGTACAGCACCAATTTTGTTGAAATCACGAAACTGGAGCTAATAATTGTCACTCCGCACCAAATGTAATTCATCAGGTGAACCGTTTGGAGATACTTTTTCACATAGAGTCTACAGCACAGAAACAGGCCATTCAGCCCAACTGGTCCGTGCCGGTGTTTATGCTCCACACGAGCCTCCTTCCACCCCCTCTTCATCTCACCCCATCAACATATCCTTCTATTCCTTTCTCCCTCATGTGTTTATCCAGCTTCCCCTTAAATGCATCAGTGCTATTCACCTCAACCACTCCCTGCGGTAGTGAGTTCCACATTCTCACCTCTCTCTGGGTAAAGAAGTTTCTCCTGAATTCCCTATTAGATTTATTAGAACGTGGAAAGTGGTCCACGTTGTCCAAGGCCTTGTCATGGATTTTGATAATCGGGGGCAGTACTGTGTGGCGGGGGCAGGTTGGTAGAGGACCTTTGTCTTAAGGATGTTTAGTGTAAGGCCCATGCTCTCGTACGCTTCGGTGAAGGTGTTAACGATGGTTTGGAGTTTGACCTCCGAGTGTACGCAGACGCAAGCATCGTCTGCGTACTGTAATTCGACGACAGAGGATGGGACGACCTTGGATCTGGACTGGAGGCGACGGAGGTTGAACAGTTTCCCGTTTGTTCTGTAAATTAGCTCCACTCCAGCGGGGAGCTTACTGAGGGTGAGATGGAGTATTGCAGCAAGGAAGATCGAGAAGAGATATTGGCAGGATAGGCGCACCAACATCAGTGTTCTTGCTCAGGCCAACATCCCCAGCATCGAAGCTTTGACCACACTCGATCAGCTCCGATGGACGGGTCACATTGTCCGCATGCCCAATACGAGACTCCCAAAACAAGCGCTCTACTCGGAGCTCCGGCACGGCAAGAGAGCCCCAGGTAGGCAGAGGAAACGCTTCAAGGACACCCTCAAAGCCTCCTTGAAAAAGTGTAACATCCCCAGCGACACCTGGGAATCCCTGGCCCAAGACTGCACAAAGTGGAGGAGAAACATCCGGGAAGGCTCCGAACACCTCGAGTCTCTTCGCCGGGAGCAAGCGGAAGCCAAGCGCAGGCAGCGCAAGGAGCGCACGTCAACCCAAACACCCCACCCACCCGCCCCTTCAACCACCGTCTGCCCCACCTGTGACAGAGACTGTCGGTCCCGCATTGGACTCATCAGTGGAAGCAAGTCATCCTCGGTTCCGAGGGACTGCCTAAGAAGAAGAAGAAGAAGATTGGATTTACTAGTGACTATCTTATATTTATGGCCCCTAGTTTTGGTTCCCCCACAAGTGGAAACATCTTCTCTACATCTACCCTATCAAACCTCTTCACAACTTCAAAGACCTCGATCAGTTCATCCCTCAGCCTTATTTTTTCCAGAGAAAAGAGCCCCAGCCTGTTCAGCCGTTCCTGATAGGTACAACCTCTCGGTTCTGGTATCGGATACTTGATGTGATAAGATGCCACATAATTGAAAGAGCGACCGGTAGCATGATGGTTATGTTCCTGTAATCGAGAGACTTGGACTAATGATCCGGAGACACGAGTTCATAATCCCACCACGGCATCTGGGGAATTTAAATTCAGAAAAAACCCATCTGGTTCACTAATCTGCAGCCCTTACCTGGTCTGGGCTATATGTGACTCCAGACCCACAGCAATGTGGTTGACTCTTAACTTCCCCCTGAAACGGCCTAGCAAGCCACTCAGTTGTGTTCAAGAAAGCAGATTCACCCAGATGATACCTGGGAGGCGAAGGTAGAACAAAAACAGAAAATGCTGGAAATATATAGCAGGTCCCGACCAGCACCTGTAGAGGGAACAGTCACAATGTTGGGCTTGTACCCTTCTTGAGAACTGAAATGGAACGTGTTCTATTCCCCAGCGCTGACATTCCTTTCATTGATGAGCATAAAAAAAAATACAATCGCACGCTAGTGTTTTGAGGTGCGCATTACTGCTCTTTTCAGTTGGGCAAGAGCATAGTACCAGATAAAGAAGAGCCCTTGTGGGGTAGATGTTCTTCATAGTGCAAGTGCCTGCCCCTTTTATGCTAATGACCTCGACCCCTGGGATTTGGGACAGGGTCAGCGTTGGGGCAGATGGGCGAGCAGAAGCCATCCCACTGATGCGCCGCTGACGGTGCGACGTGCCGATCAGAACATATCTTCCAGGCCCCTTAATGACTCTGGTGCACAACACATGCTCAGGCTCTGGGTGCTGAAGGTCCCTTGGGTGAACATTTGGATGGAGCCAGCACATCATGTCTCAGCGCCCCATAACGTGGAGGCCCGGTGCATAGCAGCATGGCGGGTGTCAAAGAGCACGTCATTGGCCCCTATTTACGACTGAAACAAACATCCAAGCTCATTAGAGCCTGACCCAGAATATAAAAGGTCTACAGCAGGTCGACCCGACTAAACAGGCCAGATTCAGAATAGCCTGGATCAATAGTTCTGCGCCTGTGTGTGTGCGTCTCCATTAGCTCCTGGGAACATTGACTTTATCAGGGTGACATTACTTATCACTCATCCAGAGGCTAATTTCCTTTCAAAATGGTGCTTTCCAGTTTTTATTGGAATGAAAAGTTTAATTCAGGGAATTAAGCAAATATTTGCAACGTTGTGCAACCGTCGCTCGAGCCCACTGCAGACTATGTAAAGGTCACGGAACCAGGCAACCCTCAAACCAAACTGCACACGCAGTGGGTTTATGCCATTTATTTACAAGGCTTAAACTAGTTACAGCTGCCACCAGCTGCAGTGTGTTCTCCTTGTAAGAACCCTCTTGTCTCTGCAGTACAAAGGGTTTGAGACAGAGAAGGAGGGGGGCGGCGTGGGGGGGCGGTGGGGGGGGAGAGAGTGAAAAGTGGAATGAGAAATGTTCCAATGGATTTTAAATGTGATTGATGAAGGTCGGCAGAGGAGATAGTTTGTCATGTTAACTTGTCACATTACAGCAAACAATATGACAAATAAACATCAAGATAAAACCAAAATAAAGTCTGATACCAGTTACCAAGGGCAACAAAATAACATAAAAAAAACAGTCCAGGACAAAGAAAAGATTATCCAGCACATCAAAGCGCATTCTTCTGGTAAGAAAGAAAGAACTTGGATTTATATGGCACCGTCTCATATCGTTAGGACAGCTTCTGCGGTACGGCAACATAGTGGTTATGTTATTGGGCTAGTGAGCCAGAAGCCTGGACTCGGAACGTAGGAATATAGTAGCAGGAGTAGGCCATTCAGCCCCTCGAGCCTGCTCTGCCATTCAATGAGGTCTTGGCTCATCTGCGACCTAACTCCATATTACCCGCTTTTCGCCCCATATCCCTTAATACCTTTGGTTAACAGAAAGCTCTCAAGCTCCGATTTAAAATGAACAATTGATCTGGCATCAATTGCCGTTTGCGGAAGAGAGTTCCAAACTTCGACCACCCTCATCATCCAGAGACATGAGTTCAAATCAAATCAAATTGGGGAATTTAAATTCAGTTAATTAAATAAATCTGGAATAAAAAGCTAATATCAGCAATGGTGACCATGAAACTACCAGATTGTCGTAAAAACCCATCTGGTTCACTAATGCCCTTCAGGGAAGGAAATCTGCCGTCCTTACCCGGTCTGGCCTATATGTGACTCCAGACCCGCAGCAATGTGGTTGACTCTTAACTGCCCCTCTGAAATGGCCGCTCAGATGTATAAGGCGACGGCTCACCACCACCTTCTCAAGGGCAATTAGGAATGGGCAATAAATGCTGGCCTTGCCAGCGACGCCCACATTCCAAGTCTGAATTAAGAAAAAAAACTTCACAGCCCAGCCACTGAATTACTTTTTTAAGTTCTTGTTGTAATTTGGACAAACACAGCAGCCACCTTGAGCACAGCAAGATCCCACAAACAGCAAACGAATGAATGACCAGATACTGTGTTTTTTTGGCCGTGTTGGTTGGTTGTGTGAGGAATAGTGGCCTTTACACAGTCTGCGGTGGGTTGTGATGGTTGCACCAGTAGAACTGCCTGTTTTTCTTTTAGACTAATGCCATCCCATGGGATCTTTTGCATTCACCCAAGTCTCCAACTTAATTTTGAGCATTCCTCAGTATTTTTGCCTCTGCTACCATCCACATTGGACTTTTCCAAATATTTATCCATCTCTTGGTTAAAGATCTTCTTAGCCTGGAACGCCCGCTGCCCTTCTCTCGATTTTGTGGAGCTAAATAAGGGTGTTGGCAGTGAGAAATGGGGCAGAGATCTGTAATGGCGGATTGGCCCACTTTAGCACCTACCCGATTTTCTGCTGTTGCTTTGGCGGTTTCTCTTGATGTTGTCAACTCCTTTGCATCTGCCTTGGTGCCATTTCCTGAGGGGCTGCCATTACCCCTCCCCTCCTCCCCCATTTCGGACAAGCACAATGCCTTTCCCTTGGGGAAATAGAGGAGGAGCAGCAGAGGAATGCCAGGCTGGTGAAGCTACATCGGAAGCCCATGGTACCCACCGACTCTTACCCCCACACCAGTGTACAGTGTCAGCTGTGGCTCAGTGGGTAGCGCTCTCGCCTCTGAGTCAGAAGGTTGTGGGTTCATAGTCCCACTCCAGAGACTTGAGCGCATAAATCTAGGCTGACACTCCAGTGCAGTGCTGAGGGAGAGCTGCACTGTCGGAGGTGCCGTCTTTCGGATGAGACGTTAAACCGAGGCCCCGTCTGCCCTCTCAGGTGGGGGTAAAAGATCCCACGGCAATATTTCGAAGAAGAGTAGGGGAGTTTTCCCCGGTGTCCTGGCCAATATTTATCCCTCAATCAACATCACTGTTTGTGGGAGCTTGCTGTGCGCAAATTGGCTGCCGCATTGCCTACATTACAACAGTGACTGCACTTCAAAAAGTACTTCATTGGCTGTAAAGCGCTTTGGGACGTCCAGTGGTCGTGAAAGGCGCTAAATAAATGCAAATCTTTCTTTCTTTTACAGAGGTAGAAATGTTGCCACCCGATTGAGCAGTGATGCCTGCGCCTCCACCCTCAAAGCAGGGGCCACTCTACCAGTGGTGACTGCGATCTGCACCACCATTAACCTCCATGCTATGGGGTCATTCCACGGTGTCGCTGGGGATATCTGCAATATTAGGCAAAACAGCTGTGCACACATGCATTAATGAAGTCACAGATACAGGGCTGGATTTTCATAGGGCCGTGGAGGCGGGTTTGGTGGCGTGTGGGGGGTTAAAATTGCGAAAAGTGGCGGGCGGACCTGATCCCGCCTCCATTCCGCCTCCACGCAATTTTGATAAAATCATGTGCGGTGTTCCAAGCTCCGTCGCGCCTCCAAGAGGCGGGAGAGGCCATTAAAGCCCTTAACAAGCCCTAAATTGGCTCTGTAATGCCATTTTGAAACGTTTTAGCTAGTTTAACCCTTTTCCGACATGAAGTACGCCTGATGTGAAACACGCCAGTGAAACCTGGCGGGAGCACAAGTGGATAGCTGACTATCAGCTGCAGGTCCACTATTACAATGGAGATGTGATGAAGGTAGTAGTAGTATTAGGTCTGAAAGTCGCCTCTGATGCTGCTGCATTGAATGTCTTCAGAGACTGCCTGGCCTTTGCTGTGAGAGGACCTGGATGCAAAAAAAATTCTCTCATTCTCTCTCTCTCTCTCTCTCTGAGATGCTGCTCATTTTGCTTCCAGGTCCACTCACAGCAAAGGCCAGGCAATCTCTGAGACCAGACCAGGCAGTCTCTGACCTACAATGATGACATCATCAGAGGCGACTTTCAGACTGAAACCACTAATTGGTTCATGGGTTCCCACATGCTGGAACTCAATTGCCCAATTAGGCGAAAATTGCATCAATCTCCCACATCCAATTGCAGTCGGGTGGATAACACGAAATGCGGATGACACGACCCCAACCCGCCCCAGTATCAAAATCCAGCCCACAGTGTCCTCTAGAACTAGCAATGTCATCAGCGTCCCCATGGACAACTGGTACCAACAAGGCAGGGCACTGCAATTTTACTAAACCAAGCGCTCCACTTCCTTCTTCGGGCGCTAACGTCGGAGAACGGGGCGGAGACTTCAGCAGCGCCACCGCGTTCAAAGACTCCTTCCCTCCCTTAAAGGGAAGGGCCATCGCCGCAGGCTCTGCAATTTCAAAAGTACCTACCTGGACCACCAAGGCAGCCACGATCCCGCGCGATCAGCCCGGCACTCAAGCAGAGTGCCGGGCTGATCGATCGCGAGCAGGAACTCGCAAAAAAAAACTAGAACAAGAAAGGTGAGGTTTTTTTTCCGCTTACCTCGGCCACCTCGCCTTTAATCATCGCCCCTGAAGTGGCCGCCTACCCGATGCACGCCTCCTGCAGCTGTCGGTGTTTTCTACCAGCGCTACTGCAGGGGGCGGAAGGCAATTTCAGGTCCGGGGCAATGCGCACGATGACATCATGATCTCCGGACGAAGGAGGTCGGGGTGCAACGCCATAGCGCCACCGCAAAACTCCTGCCGAATATGGCGGGAGTCAATGTCAGTGCCGCGCCCGGTCGCAAAGCCATTTGCGACCCCCAGGGTCACTAACAGGAGGCGCAATGGCACCCAATTTCACCCCCCTAGTCTCCTCAATCTGTCCTCATAGGACAATCCCCCCAGGAACCAGTCTAGTGAACTTTTGTTGCACTCTCTCTAAGGCAAGTATATCCTTCCTTAGGTAATACTCCAGGTGTGGTCTCACCAAAGCCCCATATATTTGTAGTAAGACTTCTTTACTCTTATACTCCGATCCTTTTGTAATAAAGGCTAACATACCATTTGCTTTCCTAATTGTTTGCTGTACTTGCACGTTAACTTTTAATTGGCATGCTCCCTTCTTCGCCTCCCTCTATCAATTCAATCCAGTCATTATGAAGCACACTTTCTTGACCAATATGCATGAGGGTCACTTTCTCTTTATTTATTTGAAATGATAAAATGAATGTTGAACTTGTCACCGGGAATTATGAGTGCATTAATTATTTGTTGGATACACATATTTCTCATGCCGACGGGTCTTGTTAAGTGTCAGCTTGACTCAGTTGGTTGGACTCGAGCCTTTGATTCAGAAGTGCGCGGGATTTTCTCTAGCGTGGTAAAGCACTGTGGGTGTGCGACACTGTCAGAGGTGCCGGCCGATGGATGAGATGCTAAGCTGAGCTAAGCCTGCTTGTTCAGACAGATGCTAAGAATGCCATGGCACTATTCCAAGAAGAGCAGGAAGTCTGCCAGGATTTCTGGCCAACATTCGTCCCTCAACCAAAACCATCCAAAGTAGCACAAATGGTCAGGCATCTTATTGTTTTTTTAAAATGTTTTTATTCTTATTCATTTATCTTATTCAACATGGGTCAGAGCCTCCAGAGGCAACTTTCTGAAATGTGAGGTTTTTAAAAATTCGTTCATGGGATGTGGGCGTCGCTGGCAATGCCAGCATTTATTGCCCATCCCTAGTTGCCCTTGAGAAGGTGGTGGTGAGCCGCCTTCTTGAACCGCTGCAGTCCGTGTGGTGAAGGTACTCCCACAGTGCTGTTAGGGAGGGAGTTCCAGGATTTTGGCCCAGTGACGATGAAGGAACAGCGATATATTTCCAAGTCAGGATGGTGTGTGACTTGGAGGGAAACTTGGAGGTGGTGGTGTTCCCATGCGCCTGCTGCCCTTGTCCTTCTAGGTGGAGGAGGTTGCGGGTTTGGGAGGTGCTGCCGAAGAAGCCTTAGCGAGTTGCTGCAGTGCATCTTGTAGATGGTACACACTGTAGCCACGGTGCGCCGGTCGGTGGTGGAGGGAGTGAATGTTTAAGGTGGTAGATGGGGTGCCAATCAAGCGGGCTGCTTTGTCCTGGATGGTGTCGAGCATCTTGAGTGTTGTTTGTGGGATTCCACTGTGTGCAAAATGGTCACTGCTATAAGAGTGTGAAGTGCTTCAAGAGTTTTCTCAGAGACATGAGAAGGCACTATTTAACTGTTGGTATATAAGTAGCTTGGAGAGGGTACAGAAGAGATTTACTAGAATGGTTCCAGGGATGAGGGAATACAGTTATGTGGATAGACTGGAGAAGCTGGGCTTGTTCTCCTTGGAGCAGAGAAGGTTGAGAGGAGATTTGATAGAGGTGTTTAAAATCATGAAGGATTTACATAGTGTGAATGGGTGGGTTAGGTTGATTTGGCTATGATAAATTGACCCTTAGTGTTAGGGGGGATTAAATATGTGGGGTTATGGGGATAGGATGGGATATGTTAGGGGGAATTAAATACGTGGGGTTACAGGGGTAGGGTGGGATATGTGTACTGTGGGGATTAAAGCAGGGACAGGGTACTGGATTTGGATGATCAGCCATGATCGTATTGAATGGCGGAGCAGGCTCGACGGGCCGAATGGCCTACTCCTGCTCCTAGATTCTATGTTTCTATGTTTCTATGTAAAGAGAAACTGTTTCCAATGACTGAAGGGTCGCTAATGAGAGGACACAGATTTAAGGCGATTGGCAAAAGAACCAGAGGTGACATGAGGAAAAACTTTTTTACGCAGCGAGTGGTTAGGATTTGGAAGGCACTGCCTGATAGTGTGGTGGATACAGATTCAATAGTAGCCTTCAAAAGGGAATTGGATAAAAACTTGATAGTGATATGGGGAAAGAGTGGGGGAGTGGGACTAACTGGATCGCTCTTCAAAAGAGCCAGCGCAGACTCGATGGGCCGAATGGCCTCCTTCTGTGCTGTACTATTCTATGATTCTATGAAGTAGTTGAGATGACCCTAGAATCAAGTGTGCTCATACTCACCTGAATCAGTAACGTCAATGAGGCAGATGAGCTTTAAAATATCTTACCAGCAAAGTATCCACCCCAGGGTTAGATGGCCTGGGATTGGCTCTAATGCCCATTTGAATTTTGGGCTCCTGTACAGCACTTTTCCCCGTGTTCCCCCTCACAGATTTTCAGGAAAACAGACAAGATATGCTACGTAAATTTGTAGAGGAAAAAGTGTGTAATGTATGGGTAAGTACTAATCTGAATACAATAAACTATCATTGTAATAATAATGCTTTAAACTAATGAAGGGGGGTGGGAGGATTCAGGAAAGAGTAAATTTAAAAGCAGCGAGAGAAATGTCAAGGCTCTAGAGCAGAGTAGAATTTTGGGTAAAAATAAGCAGAGTGGGTCAGGAAGGGGCAGAGAGAGTAAAAAAGGTAATAAGGCATCAGTGACTAAGGTGACATCAGGGAAAAATAAAAATAAGTCAAAGCTAAAGGCACTATATCTGAATGCGCGAAGCATTCGCAACAAAATAGATGAATTAATAGCACAGATAGAAATTAACAGGTTTGATCTAATAGCCATAATAGAGACGTGGTTGCAAAGTGGCCAAGATTGGGAACTAAATATTCCAAGATACTTAACTTTTAGAAGAGATAGGCAAAATGGAAAGGGAGGAGGGGTAGCCTTGATAATAAAGGATGGGATAAAGACAGTAGAGAGAAAGGATCTTAGCTCCAAAAATCAAGAAGTAGAATCAGTTTGGGTGGAGCTAAGAAACAGCAACGGGCAGAAAACATTGGTGGGAGTTGTATATAGGCCTCCAAACAGTAATGTAGGGCAGAGTATAAATCAGGAAATTAGAGGCGCATGTAACAAGGGTAATACAGTGATCATGGGGGACTTTCATCTACATATAAACTGGGCAAACCAAATTTGCAGTAATATTGTGGAGGATGAATTCATGGAATGTATGCAAGATAGTTTTCTAGATCAGTATGTTGAGGAACCAACTAGGGAACAGACTATTTTAGATCTAGTATTGTGCAATGAGAAAGGGTTAATTAATGACCTTACAGTAAAGGGGCCTTTCGGGAAGAGTGACCATAATATGATTAAATTTTATATTGGGTTTGAAAGTGATTTAGTTAAATCTGAAACTAGGGTCTTAAATCTAAACAAAGCAAACTGTGTAGGTATGAGGGGCGAGTTGGCTAAGGTAGATTGGGAAACTACATTAAAAGGTATGACGGTAGACAAGCAATGGCTAGCATTTAAAGAATTAATACATAATTTACAACAAATATACATTCCTTTTAGGCACAAAAACCCCCACAGGAAATATAGTCTAACTGTGGTTAACAAGAGAAGATAAAGATAGTATTAGATCAAAGGAAGAGGCTTATAATGTTGCCAAAAAGAATTGTAAGCCTGAGGATTGGGAAGATTTTAGAATTCAGCAAAGGAGGACCAAGAAATTGATAAAGAAAGGGAAAATAGAATATGAGAGTAAACTAGCGAGAGACATAAAAACAGACTGTAAAAGCTTCTATAGGTATGTAAAAAGGAAAAGATTAGCGAAAGTAAATGTAGGTCCCTTACAGACTGAGACAGGAGAAATTATAATGAAATAAGGAAATGGCAGAGAAATTAAACAAATACTTTGGGCACAATTTTGCCAGCCCTGGGGAGGTGGGTATGGAGGTGGGACTGCCGGGAAAATGGCAGAATCTTGGTGTGGGTGCCCAACCCGCCCCCAACCTACCTCCGTGCCATCTTGCCAGGAGGTGGGTTGCTGACCCGCGCTGGGTCCCATCTCCTTGGAGGTGGGAAGGGGATTAGTGTCACTTAACTGCCTGTTAACAGGTAGTTAACAGGCAGATAAGAGGATTATCCCCATTTTGCCCACACAAGTACAGACTTCCCGAAGGCTCCGAACCCCGCCAGGGTCACCGAGGCGAGCAGTGGGTCTGCGGGGGTCGGAGGGGTGCAAAAGTGCGCTGTGAAGGTAAGTGATGGGTGCAAGTGTGGAGAGGTGAGTATGTGAGGTAAGTGGAAAGTGTTAGGAAAAGTTTACTTTCCTTTGTTTCTTCCTGCAGGCTTCAGTCGGTGGGTATGCGGAGAGTCTCGCACCTCTGCGGCAGAGATGACAGATGGCCGTTGCATTCTCCAATGCAACAACCATCTAATTTATGCAAAAGAAAGAAGTTTGATGAGGTCTTGAATTCAAGAACTCATCAAACTACAGAGAATGTCAGTGTTATACAGCTTTACAGAGCTGTCAAACGATGACAATTCATCTGTCAACATTTTGTGACAGATGAAACGTCATACGTTGATGTTCTCTGTAACTGGCTTACCCTTAATTGGCCTGCTAAGCCCGCTTGACAGGCTTAACAAGGTCAATCAAGGGAAAATAACGTGGGTTGACCAGAGGTTGATGGAGGCGGGACTGAAACCCGACAAGTGGGAGTCCCGCCTCCAAAAGCTCCCCATTGGCAAAATCCAGCTCTTTGTGTCCATCTTTATGGAAGAAGATGCAAAAAACTTTCCAGAAATAATGGAGAACCAAGGGTCTAGTGAGAATGAGGAACTGAAATAAATTAGTATTAGTAACAAAATAGTACTGGAGAAATTAATGGGACTGAAAGCCAATAAATCCCCACGACCCGATGGCCTGCATCCTAGGGTACTGAAAGAAGTGGCTATAGAGATAGTGGATGCATTGGTTGTCAGTTTCCAAAATTCCATAGATTCTGGAATGATTCCTGCGCATTGTAACCCCACTATTTAAGAAAGGAGGGAGAGAGAAAATGGGGAACTACAGACCAGTTAGCCTGACATCAGTAACAGGAAAAATGCTAGAATCTATTATTAAGAACATGGTAACAGGGCACTTAGAAAATAATAATAGGATTGGGCAGAGTCAACATGGATTTATGAAAGGGAAATCGTGTTTGACAAATCTGTTAGAGTTTTTTGAGGTTGTAACTAGCAGAATAGATAAGGGGGAACCAGTGGATGTGGTGTATTTGGATTTTCAGAAGGCATTCGATAAGGTGCCACACAAGAGGTTATTAAATAAAATTAGGGCTCATGGGATGGGGGTAATATACTAGCATGGATTGAGGATTGGTTAACAGACAGAAAACAGAGAGTAGGAATTAATGGGTCATTTTCGGGTTGGCAGGCTGTAACTAGTGGGGTACCGCAAGGATCAGTGCTTGGGCCTCAGCTATTCACAATCTACATCAATGATTTGGATGAGGGGACCAAATGTAATATATTCAAGTTTGCTGATGATACTTAAGGAAGGATATACTTGGCATAGAGGGAGTGCAACGAAGGTTCACCAGACTAATTCCTGGGATGGGGTGATTGTCCTATGAGGAGAGATTGAGTAGACTACGCCTATATTCTCTAGAGTTTAGAAGAATGAGAGGTGATCTCATTGAAACATACAAAATTCTTACAGGGCTTGGCAGGGTAGATGCAGGGAGGATGTTTCTTCTGGCTGGGGAGTCTAGAACCAGGGGCCACAGTCTCAGAATAAGAGGTCAGTCATTTAGGACTGAGATGAGGAGAAATTTCTTCACTCAGAGGGTGGTGAATCTTTGGAAATCTCTACTCCAGAGGGCTGTGCAGGCTCAGTTGTTGAGTATATTCAAGACAGAGATCGATAGATTTTTGGATATTAAGCGAATCAAGGGATGTGGGGATAGTGCAGGAAACTGGAGATGAGGTAGAAGAATAGCCATGATCTTATTGAATGGCGGAGCAGGCCCGAAGGGCCAAATGGCCTACTCTGCTCCTATTTCTTATGTTCTTATGTTTTGTGAGGATTAGAATTCATCCAAATCTCACATTATAACATTAGAATGTGTTTACGGCTTCACTGGAAATACTGAACAGAGGAAATCTCTCCCTGGGGACATTAGATCGCTATTGGCCTGGCTCCCTGTAAAAGAAATGTTGACAACAATTTCAACTGTACAAGCCATTTAAAAGTGAAATGAAGGAAAGTAACTCAAAAAATCCATCACTAAAGAAAGAGCTTGCATTTATACAGTACCTTTCACATCCTTATGACATCCCAAATCATTTCACAGCCAATGAAGTAACTTTCAAAGTGCTGCCACTGTTGTAGCTTAGGGAAATGTGGTAGCCAATTTGTGAACTGACAAAAGGTCATAGGGCTAAAAATTGAGTAGTGCCCCATTTGGGGCGCTGACTTCGCCGGGACGCTACTTTTAGCGCTCCGGAAAAATTAGCGCCCCCGCGCCGGAAATTGAGTGGTTGTGCCCCAAGAGGGGAGCGGAGTGCTACTGGAAGCGCCACGCATCCCTCTTGGGCAATGCGAGTGAATTTCACAGCGCTACGCGCCATGGTATTGCAGGCCTTCCTCCCCTTCTCCATGTAGATTCCCCGCTCAGGCCTGAGTTAAAATTACATTCGGATCTCAATGATGTCATTGGACTGCAACATGCATCTGTAAAGAAGGACCCTGTTGGCTTCGGGTGCCTGTCCTTGCTGCCTGCTCAGGAGAGCAGATTAAAATTGCCGATGTTGTGATCATGGCGGCTTTTGGACAGGTAAGAGCCAGGGCGATTTTAACTGCCCACCTGCCAGGTTTCTGCTGGGCGAGTAGAGTTAAAATCGCCCCCGTAGTTAACACTGTTTCTCTCTCCACAGATGCTGCCTGACCTGCTGAGCATTTCCAACATTTTCTCTTTTTATTTTGTGAACAGAAGGCTTGCGCAAATAGCAATGCAATAAATGACTGGATAATTTGTTTTTGGTGGTGTTGATTGAGGGAATAAATGTTGGCCAGGACACCAGGAAGAACTCCCCTGGTCTTCTGGAAAGAGCGAACTGGAATCTTTTCCATCCGCCTGAGAGGTCAGCCAGGGCTTTCATCCAAAAGACAGCACGTCTGACAGTGCAGCACTCCCTCAGTGTCCTGCCGCCCTAGATTACGTATTCAAGTCTCTGAAGTGGGGCTTGAACTCATGATCTTCTGACTCAGATGCCGGAGAGCTGGCACTGAGTTAAAGCTGGCACCACTCCCTGCAGGCCTTACCCATCTTCAGTGTAAATTAAATAAGACTTCATCCCATCCTTCACAAGCCATAAGAACATAAGAAATAGGAGCAGGAGTCGGCCATACGGCCCCTTGAGCCTGCTCCGCCATTCAATAAGATCATGGCTGATCTTCGACTTCAACTCTACATTCTCTCCCAAATCCCATATCCCTTGATTCCCCTAGAGTCCAAAAATCTATCGATCTCAGACTTGAATATACTCAACGACTGAGCATCCACAGCCCTTTGGGGCAGAGAATTCCAGAGATTCACAACCCTCTGAGTGAAGAAATTCCTCCTCATCTCAGTCTTAAAGGGCCGGCCCCTTATCCTGACACTATGCCCCCTGGTTCTAGACTCTCCAGCCAGGGGAAACAATTTCCCAGCATCTACCCTGTCAAGCCCCCTCAGAATCTTATATGTTTCAATGAGATCACCTCTCATTCTTCTAAACTCCAGAGAGTATAGGCCCAATCTACTGAATCTCTCCTCATAGGACAACCCTCTCATCCCAGGAATCAATTTAGTGAACTGATAGAAATGGCCATTTGTGAGTGATTTGATTGATGGTGATATTGCTGAGCTGGGCCTCGCTCTCTCTCAAACAGCTGGTAAAGAGACTTTCTGCACTATACAGCCGGGGAAGGTCTCAGCTTCAAGCCCTGGTCTGTGTTGCGTTAGATGATCTCAAGCTGGTTGGTGGGCACAGATGTTAACAATTGGTCTCGGTGCCTTTTGGCCGAAGATGGGAAAACATCTGCCAGGAGTCCTGCTCCATGCTTGCCGCTGAGGGTTCACACTGGAAAGTGGGTGTTTGTGGCTGTTACGTGAGGACAGGGCTTGGTTCTGTAATGGTGCACTCACCACAGTCCAATAGCCTGCTGATATGTCCAGGCTCCCACGGAAAAAATGGCCTCTTGGGTTGGGTGACATGCCAGGTGATTGGGATCTGCGGAACCACAAGTGCAACTGCGAGGTGGGTGGGGGGGGATGGGGGGGGGGTGGGTGGGGGGGGGGGTTAAAATGAGTGGGTCTGACCCCCCTCAAATTTTTTATGGCATTGATACTGCCCGCCCCCTTTCCAAAGATGGTTACTGGACATATTAGGTTGCATTGTCCTGGGGCCAATATTTATCCCTCAACCAACCTCACTAAAACAAATTATTTGGTCATGATCACCTTGCTGTTTGTGGGACCTTGCTGTGCGCAAATTGGCTACCGCGCTTCCTACATTGACCACACTTCAAAAGTGCTTCATTGGCTGTAAAGCACTTTGGGACGTCCTCAATTTGTGAAAGGCGCTGTAGAAATGCAAGTCTTTCTTTTCTGTCTTTCTTTCATTAGGCTCCAAGTCGGGCACTGTCCTGCGGTTGGGTGGGAGGCAGGATATCAGGCTGTGATGTGCGGTGGATATGGTGGGCGGTTCTGGAACATAAAGTGCGTGGACTTAAAACAAATAGAGCTCCATTTGTGTGTGTTGTGCAGAGGAGGTGAGTGATTGCTGGGCTCCACTGTCAGTCGTCAGCAGAAAGGGGGATATTTGGTAGGTTCAATCAGGAGAGGAGGGTGGACAAGTGGAAGAAAGTATAGAGGCTGTAATTTCCGCCTACAAATCTACTGATATTATTAAAAATACAAGAGCGTTGTCCTTTCTGGGCAGCTGACCACAACTTCAGACAAGCACAACAACCCTTTCTGCCATGTCACTTCACAGCATTTTAATTCGTCTGTGCTGATCATGTGACCCACACCTGAGCTTTTGCTCAACAAATTTCATTGGTCTTCAGCAGCAGCCTCCAGCTTCAGACCTCACCTTCTCCCAAACCCTGCACTCCTCCAGCTTCAGACCTCACCTTCTCCCAAACCCTGCACTCCTCCAGCTTCAGACCTCACCTTCTCCCAAACCCTGCACTCCTCCAGCTTCAGACCTCACCTTCTCCCAAACCCTGGACTCCTCCAGCTTCAGACCTCACCTTCTCCCAAACCCTGGACTCCTCCAGCTTCAGACCTCACCTTCTCCCAAACCCTGCACTCCTCTAGCTTCAGACCTCACCTTAGACTCAAAGGGCTGGATTTTCATTGACCCGTGGAGGCGGGTTCGGAGGCGTGTGGGGCGTTAAAATTGCGAAAACTGGCGGGCGGGCACAAGTCTGCCTCCATCCTGCCTCCACGCAATTTTCATTAAATCGTGTCTGCTGGTCCCGACTCTATCCCGCCTCTAAGAGGCGGGATAGGCTGTTAAGGCCCTTAACAAGCACTAAATTGCCTCTATAATGCCATTTTGAAAGGCCTTTGTGATTTTAACCCTTTTTCTACGTGAAGCACGCCTGTTGTGAACCACGAATGTGAAACCTGGCGGGAGCACATTTGGATGGATAGGGCTGGCTGGCTGTGGGGATGCATATGTGGATGGATGCATATATGGATGGATGGGGAGGAGACATATCTGGGAGTGGTGGTGTAAAAATATCTGGGAGCAGACTTAGGGCTGCTGCTGCTCATTTTGCATCCAGGTCCTCTCACAGCAAAGGCCAGGCAGTCTTTGAAGACCTTCAATGCAACAGCAATGATGACATCATCAGAGGTGACTTTCAGACTGAAAACACTAATTGGTTCATGGGTTCCCACATGCTGGAACTCAATTGCCCAATTAGGTGAAAATTGCATCAATCTCCCACATCCAATTGCAGTCGGGTGGATAACACGAAAAATGGATGACACGACCCCAACCCGCCCCAGTATCAAAATCCAGCTCATAGAATCATAGAAAGTTACAGCACGGAAGGAGGCCATTTCGGCCCATCGTGTCCACACCGGCCAACAAAGAGCTATCCAGCCTAATCCCACTTCCCAGCTCTTGGTCCGTAGCCCTGCAGGTTACAGCATCCCAAGTGCACATCCAAGTACTTTTTAAATGTGGTTAGGGTTCCTGCCTCTACCACCCTTTCAGGCAATGAGTTCCAGACCCCTGCCACCCTCTGGGTGAAGAAATTTCCCCTCAAATCCTCTCTAAACGTTCCCCCAATTACTTTAAATCTGTGCTCCCTGGTTTTTGACCCCTCTGCTAAGGGAAATAGGTCCTTTCTATTCACTTTATCTCTGCCCCTCATAATTTTATACACCTCAATAAGGTCTCTCCCCTCAGCCGCCTCTGTTCCAAGGAAAACAGACCCAGCCTATCCAGTCTTTCCTCATAGCTAAGATTCTCTACTCCTGGCAACATCCTTGTAAATCTCCTCTGTACCCTCTCTAGTGCAATCACATCTTTCCTGTAATGTGGTGACCAGAACTGCACGCTGGTACTCTAGCTAAGGCCTAACTAGTGTTTTATACAATTGAAGCATAGCCCCCCTGCTCTTGTATTCTAAGCCACGGCTAATAAAGGCAAGCATTCCGTATGCCTTCTTAAACACCTTATCTACTTGGCCGGCTACCTTCAGGGATCTGTGGACAAGCACTCCAAGGTCCCTTTGTCCCTCTACACTACTCAGTTTTCTACCATTTAATGTGTATTCCCTTTCCTTGTTAGCCCTCCCCAAATGCATTACCTCACATTTCTCCGGATTGAATTCCATTTGCCACTGTTCTGCCCACCTGACCAATTTATTGATATCTTCATGCAGTCTACAGCTTCCTTCTTCAGTATCAACCACACAGCCGATTTTAGTATAATCTGCAAACTTCTTAATCATACCCCCTATATTCAAGTCTGGATCGTTGATAATCTTCTTCTCTTCTTCTTAGACAGTCCCTCTGAACCGAGGATGACTTGCTTCCACATTAAAAATGAGTTCTCAGGTGACTGATGAGTCCAATGCGGGACCTACAGTCTCTGTCACAGGTGGGGCAGACGGTGGTTGAAGGGACGGGTGGGTGGGGTGCTTGGGTTGACGTGCGCTCCTTCCGCTGTTTGCGCTTGGCTTCCGCTTGCTCCCGGCGAAGAGGCTCGATGTGTTCGGCGACTCCCCGGATGCTTCTCCTCCACTTTGTACGATCTTGGGCCAGGGATTCCCAGGTGTCGGTGGGGATGTTGCACTTTTTCAAGGAGGCTTTGAGGGTGTCCTTGAAGCGTTTCCTCTGCCCACCTGGGGCTCTCTTGCTGTGTTGGAGCTCCGAGTAGAGCGCTTGTTTTGGGAGTCTCATATCGGGCATGCAGGATCTTGCGGAGGCAGCGTTGGTGGTACCTCTCCAGTGCTTTGAGGTGCCTGCTGTACATGGTCCATGTCTCTGAGGCATACAGCAGGGCGGGTATTACTACTGCTCTGTAGACCATGAGCTTGGTGCCGGGTTTGAGGTCCTGGTCTTCAAACACTCTCTTCCTCAGGCGACCGAAGGCTGCACTGGCACACTGAAGGCGGTGTTGGACTTCGTCATCGACGTCTGCCTTGTTGACAGTAGGCTCCCGAGGTATGGAAAGTGGTCCACGTTGTCCAAGGCCTTGTCATGGATTTTGATAATCGGGGGGCAGTACTGTGTGGCGGGGGCAGGTTGGTAGAGGACCTTTGTCTTACGGATGTTTAGTGTAAGGCCCATGCTCTCGTACGCTTCGGTGAAGGTGTTAATGATGGTTTGGAGTTCGACCTCCAAGTGTGCGCAGATGCAAGTGTCGTCTGCATACTGTAATTCGATGACAGAGGAAGGGACGACCTTGGATCTGGACTGGAGGCGACGGAGGTTGAACAATTTCCCGTTTGTTCTGTAAATTAGCTCCACTCCAGCGGGGAGCTTACTGAGGGTGAGATGGAGCATTGCCGCAAGGAAGATTGAGAAGAGCTTTGGTGCGATGACACAGCCTCGCTTGACCCCGGTCTGTACATGAATTGAGTCTGTGGTGGAACCGTTGGTCAGGATCACGGCTTGCATGTCGTCATGAAGTAGGCGGAGGATGGTGACAAACTTTTGAGGGCAGCCGAATTTGAGGAGGACACTCCGTAATCCCTCACGGTTGACGTTGATATATACCACAAAAAGCAAGGGACCTAGTACTGAGCCCTGCGGAACCCTACTGGAAACAGCCTTCCAGTCACAAAAACACCCATCAACCATTACCCTCTGCTTCCTGTCCCCAAGCCAGTTTTGAATCCAACTTGACACTTTGCCCTGGATCCCATGGTCTTTTAACTTCGTGACCAGTCTGCCATGTGGAACCTTATCAAAAGCCTTGCTAAAGTCCGTATACACTACATCAAACACACTACCCTCATCTACCCTCCTTGTTACCTCCTCAAAAAATTCAATCAAGTTTGTCAGACATGACCTTCCCTTAACAAATCTGTGCTGACTATCCTTGATTAATCTGTGACTTTCTAAATGAAGATTTATCCTGTCCTTCAGAATTCTTTCCAATAATTTTCCCACCACCGAGGTTAGGCTGACTGGCCTGTAATTACTCGGTCTATCCTTTTCTCCCTTTTTAAACAAGGGTACCACATTAGCAGTCCTCCAATCCTCTGGCACCACACCTGAAGCCAGAGAGGATTGAAAAATGATGGTCAGGGCCTCTGCTATTTCCTCTTTTGCTTCGCTTAACAGCCTGGGATACATGTCATCCGGGGCTGGGGATTTATCCACTTTTAAAGCTGCTAAATCCCTTTATACTTCCTCTCTCGCTTTGTTTATTTCATCTAATATTTCATACTCCTCCCCCCCGATAGCAATGTCTGCTTCGCCCCTCTCCTTTGTGAAAACAGACGCAAAGTATTCATTAAGAACCCTCCCGACGTCTCCCGCCTCTACACCCAGATTACCCTCATGATCTCTAATAGGCCCTACCCTGTCTTTAGTTATCCTCTTACTCTTAATATATTTAAAAAACATCTTTGGGTTTTCCTTGATTTTACTTACCAAGAATTTTTCATGCTCTCTCTTTGCTTTCCTAATATCATTTTTAATTGCACCCCTGCACTTTCTGTACTCCTCTAAAGATTCTGGAGTATTTAGCCCTCGGTATCTGTCATACGCCTCCCTTTTTTTCTTTATCCTACCCTGTATGTCTCTAGACATCCAGGGGGCTCTAGATTTGTTAGTCCCACCTTTTTTCTTTAAGGTCACATATTTGGTCTGAACTCTCCGGATCTCCTCCTTGAATGCCTCCCACTGCTCTAACACTGATTTACCTTCAAGTAGCTGTTTCCAGTCCACTATGGCTAAATCCCCTCTGAGCTTAGCAAAATTTGCTTTTCCCCTATTTAGAATTTTTATTCCTGGTCTATCCTTGTCCTTTTCCATAACTACCTTAAATCTAACAGAATTATGGTCACCAGCACCAAAATGCTCCCCCACTAATACGCCTTCCACCTGCCCAGCTTCATTCCCTAAAACTAAGTCCAGAACCGCCCCCTCCCTTGTTGGGCTTGCTACATACTGGCTAAAAAATGTTCTCCTGGATGCATTTTAGGAATTCCGCACCTTCTATACTCTTCACACTAATTTTATCCAGGTTAATATTGGGTAGTTGAAATCCCCTACTATTACTGCCCTATAGTTTTTGCACTTCTCAGAAATGTGTTTAGATATTTGTTCTTCTATCTCCCTCTCACTGTTTGGGGGTCAGTAGTACACTCCCAGCAGTGTGATCGCCCCTTTTTTGTTTTTCAATTCGACCCATATGGCCTCGTTTGATGATCCCTCCAACATATCATCCCTCCTCACAGCTGTAATAGTTTATTTAATCAATACCGCGACCCCCCCTCCCTTTTTACCTCCCTCTCTATCCCGTCTGAAAATCCTGTAACCAGGAATGTTGAGCTGCCATACCTGCCCCTCTTTCAGCCACGTCTCTGTAATAGCTATAATATCATAGTCCCAAGTATCTACCTGTGCCCTCAGCTCATCTGCCTTGTTCGCTATACTCCTTGCATTGAAGTATATACCATTTAGCACAGGCAAACCTCCTTGTTGACTACTATCTAGCCCTTGATTCCTCTGTCCTTCCAATTTACTTGCAACGTTTTTGTTTTCCAATTCCAGTTTTCTTCCCTCCCTATTGACTCTATACTTAGGTTCCCATCCCCCTGCCAAGCTAGTTTAAACCCTCCCCAACAGCACTAGCAAACCCTCCCGCGAGGATATTGGTCCCGTTCCCATTGAGGTGCAACCCGTCTAGCTTGTAGAGGTCCCACCTCCCCCAGAAACGGTTCCAATTCCTCAGGAATCTAAAGCCCTCCCTCCTGCACCATCTCTCCAGCCACACATTCATCAGTTCTATCTTCCTATTTCTGAAATCACTAGCACGTGGCACCGGAGATTACTACCTTTGAGGTCCTGCTTTTTAACCTCTTTCCTAGCTCTCTAAACTCTGCCTTCAGGACCTCATCCCTCTTCCTACCTATGTCGTTGGTACCGATATGGACCACGACCTCTGGCTGTTTACCCTCCCCCCTCAGAATGCCCTGCAGCCGTTCAGTGACACCCTCGACCCTGGAACCAGGGAGGCAACATACCATCCTGGAGTCACGTCTGCGGCCGCAGAAATGCCTGTCTGCTCCCCTAACTATTGAATCCCCTATCACTATTGCTCTCCCTCTCCTCTTCCCCACGCCACCCCCCCCCCCCGCCCCCGCCCCCCCCACCCACCCTGCCTGTGCAGCTGAGCCTTCTATGGTGCTGTGGACTTGGCTCTGGCTGCACTTCCCAGAGGAACCATTGCCCTCACCAGTACTCAGCACCGAATACTGGTTGGTGAGCAAGATGGGCTCAGGGGACTCCTGCACTACCTGCCTGGTCCTCCTCTTCTGTCTGACCTCCTCTTCTCCCAAACCCTGGACTCCTCCAGCTTCAGACCTCCTCTTCTCCCAAACCCTGGACTCCTCCAGCTTCAGACCTCCTCTTCTCCCAAACCCTGGACTCCTTCAGCTTCAGACCTCCTCTTCTCCCAAACCCTGGACTCCTCCAGCTTCAGACCTCACCTTCTCCCAAACCCTGGACTCCTCAAGCTTCAGACCTCACCTTCTCCCAAACCCTGGACTCCTCAAGCTTCAGACCTCACCTTCTCCCAAACCCTGGACTCCTCCAGCTTCAGACCTCACCTTCTCCCAAACCCTGGACTCCTCAAGCTTCAGACCTCACCTTCTCCCAAACCCTGGACTCCTCAAGCTTCAGACCTCACCTTCTCCCAAACCCTGGACTCCACCTGTTTCCTCCTTCCAGATAACGGCTCCATTCCCAGACTTTGCTGACTGTTCCTCAGCTACCGCCCCTCCCCCCGCAACAAGCTTATCCACTTCCTTCCCGTTCCTCCCCGCCAGTTCCCCAAAAACCCCTCGGCCCTGAATTTGCGGTCGGAGGCGTACCAGAAGAATACGCCTCTGAGCTGGAAAAAAATTCCCAAAGTACCTGGTGTCTCCGGGGCTCCGGAGTTTTCGGGCCCTGGGCCTGCAGGCGTATGCCTGCTCAAAGGGCCACGGATCCCAGGGACGCAGGCGGTTCGGAAGCATCCCTGGGATCACGTGGGCCAGGCCAACCAATTAGAAAGGGGAATGGCCAACCAATTAGAAAGGAGGATTCCTCATAAGCTTAGGGGGATTCCCCAAATAAAACACAATTCTAATAAAAATAAATATTAACATGTTCAAAATTAATTAAAAGTCCATTTGATTAAGCATTTTTGATATATATAAATGACCTGGATATTGGAATACAGTGTAGAATTTCTAAATTTGCCGATGACACCAAACTTGGGGGTGTGGCAAACAGTGAGGATGATACCAATCGACTGCAACTGGACATAGAAAGGGCTAGCAGAATGGGCAGACAGGTGGCAGATGGAATTTAATACAGAGAAGTGTGAGATGATGCATTTTGGCAGAAGGAACAGGGAGAGGCAATATACACTTACTGGCACAGGTTTAAAGAGTGTGCAGGGACAGAGGGACCTGGGAGTTAATGTGCATAGGTCCCTGAAGGTGGCAGGACATATTGAGAGAGTGGTTAGCAAAGCATATGGGATCTTGGGTTTCATAAATAGAGGTATTAAGTACAAAAGTAGAGAAGTTATGCTGAACCTTTATAAAGCGCTGGTTAGGCCACAACTGGAGTATTGCGTCCAGTTCTGGTCACCACACTTTAGGAAGGATGTGAAGGCCCTTGAGAGGGTGCAGAGGAGATTTACCAGAATGGTTCCGGGGATGGGTGATATTAGCTACAAGGACAGGTTTGAGAAGCTGGATTTGTTTTCATTAGAGCAAAGGAGGTTGAGGGGTGATTTGATAGAGGTGTACAAGATTATGACGGGTTTGGATAGGCTAGACGGGGAAAGGCTGTTCCCACTAGTTGATGGTACAAGGACTAGGGGACACAGATTTAAGGTTTTGGGCAAGAGATACAGGGGGGATGTGAGGAAAACCTTTTTTACGCAGCGAGTGGTGAGGACCTGGAACTTGCTGCCGACGGAAGTGATGGAAGCGGAGACACTCAATGTTTTCAAGGGGAGACTGGATAGGCACTTGAGGGAAATAAACTTGCAGGGCTACAGGGATAGAGCGGGGGAATGGGACTGACTGGATTGCTCTACAGAGAGCCGGCACGGACTCAATGGGCCGAATGGCCTCCTTCTGTGCCGTTATGACTCTATGGGCTGGATTTTGATACTGGGGCGGGTTGGGGTCATGTCATCCGCATTTCGTGTTATCCACCCGCCTGCAATTGGATGTGGGAGATTGATAGTCGGGCACCCCACGACCGATTTTGTCAAAATTGCGTGGAGTCGGGATGGGGTCGGGACCCCCGAATCTGCACCTTTAACTCCCCACACGCCTCCAAACCCGACTCCACGGGTCATTGAAAATCCAGCCCTATGACTCTATGGGGGAAAAATTCAGTTGGTTGCGCCTCCCATTAGCGCCTTAAGAGGGTGCTAATGGGGCGCAAAGCATCTAGCGCCCAGGCGCGGCGAAGTTTGCGCCGCTCGTGAAATTAACTAGACATTTTCCGGCGGCGCTAAACACTACCGCCACGATCTCCTGGGCCGGCAGATCGTGACGTCAGTCGAGTGCGCAACGCCCCGGTATCGCCCCGGAGCGGATATTGAGTGGCGCCCCCTGCCTTACCGCCTGATGCAAGCAACGACAGGTTGAGGGGAGCGTTCTGCAGTCATGAAGGGAAAGGGGGAGCGCTATTTAAAGGTGACCGCTTCCTGCCTTTTATTGTTGGTGCCATTTTTGAACTACGCATTCTGAGAGAGAGAGGGAGAGACTTCTGGAGAGATTCAACGCTGTGTGAAGGAGTTTTGGGTACTGAGCAGCACTTTGCAGGTTCATTTTGATTTGCCATTCCTTGTATCGATTTAGAAGAGACTGTGGGGGCTGCACTCTGAGCTCTTTGCCTGGTATTCTCCATTGTTCTTTCCAGCAGATTTGATGTGCAGGTCTCTCCAGGCAGAGATTCAAGGCTGCAATGAGCAGGATGTGGATGGAAAGCAAGATTAACCATCCCCTTTAAGAACTGGCCCGTGCCATTGTGTGTGTGTTCCATTGCTGACTGACATTACAGGAGCTTCGCCAGCGCTCTGAGGTAGCGCCTCGCTCCTCGGCCTTTGCGCCATAAGACAGGTGTGAAGCGCCTGATTTAGCGCTCCACTCACCTCCCGGGGCGATAAAAGTCAAGTTTGCAGTCGGTGGCGATAATTAGCACCAGGCGCTAATCTTTGCGCCCACCCGATAATTGCGCCCCAAATGGGGCGATACTAAATTTCTCCCCCTATGATTTAAAATAAAAATTACATTTTTTGATAAATAATAAAAACAATTTATTCTGGCCCAAAATTTACATGAACTAATTTTAAATGTTTTTGTGTGTTTAAATCATTTAAAAAAAATTTAATTGAACATTTATTTTAATCCTTACGCTGGGCCTACGCCTGCTTTTACCAGACGCAAGGGTTCCGAGGGCATTTGCTGGACACATAGCCCAACTCTGCAGCAGTGAAAGTGTTTTTTTTGGGGGCGAATGTGGACGCTCCGTCGAGGAGAAACTTGACAGATCGCAAGTTCCGGGATTTCGCACAGGCGCAGCGCACGCGGAAACCCCGGAACGTGCGGGGCCATTCTGAGGACTTACGACGGCGTACGGCCGTCTTCGGTCCCGCAAAACCCGGGCCCTTCTCTCTGAGGAGAACCGTTGACATGCCCGCCAGAAACAGGTACAATTGGTGCACAGCGCCTGTATTTCATGATTCCCTCCCCCTACATGGCAAGGAGACTTCTCCACAATGGCACTGACTTCCAAGCCAAGGTAGTGTTGGCTGGCTGCCCTGTGCGCCAGCTTGGCTTGGTCAGTTGCACTCTTGAATGTTGGACAGAAGTTTATCGGTTCAGCTTCGATTACAGGATTCGCGCACGTGATCCAGGCTGACACCCCAGCGCAGTACTGAGCGAGCCCGCTGCACTGTCGGAGGAGCCGTCTTTCAGATGAGATGTTAACTTGAAGCAGCATCTGCCCTCTCAGGCGGCCGTGGGGGGCCATGCCGCTATTCGAAGAAAAGTAGGAAGTTCTCCCGGTGTCCTCGCCAACATTTAGCTCTCGCCCAACACCGCAAATACAGATTAACCGGCCATTCATCCAATTTGCTCTTGGTGGGATCCTGCCTTGCACGGTGCTGGATTTGCTTGTATAGCAACAGTGGCTGCATTGGTTGTAAAGCACTTGGGATGTCCCACGGGTGCGATAAACGGAAACGTGTTTGTTCTTGCAATGTGACGCTTCGTGTTCCGGTCCTTTGGGTTTTTTTTTAATCTGTCAAAGAAATAAAGAGAATATTGAGGTATTTCCTGGTACAAGTCATTTGTTGTCCACCAGACCAGCCAACAATATCCAGCATGCAAATGCAGCATAACATTTTAAAATGCTGTGCAATGGTTGACATCAATAAGCTTTAATTGGTGTCATAAAACCTCTTAATGTCATGTCCTTTGGTGCTTTTTAAAAAGTCAGTTTAATAAATTCCTGTTGGAAAGCAGAAGGTTTTTGCTCATTAACTTCCATTTTGTCACAATCACTGTCATATGAAACAGTATTCACGTCGTAAAATATTTATTTATGCTGGTGGATCTCCTGCGGTGTTGCTCCTGGGTAGTCGGGAGGTCTGGAGCATGGCTGTGTAATTTAGCTGACACGCTCGCCTGTCCCTTTAAGGCAACTGCTGGACTATTTCCTGCGGGACACCAGATAATTGTAGCTGCTTGTCTTTGTAGCTGAGGTCAGTACATTGTTTGTAAATTCCACGCTCCCGGTCAAAGCCTGGCTTTCTTTCACTTTAAAAAAAAAACGTTGTTTGCCATCTGTAGCAAAGTGTAACACTTTGGCGTGGGTTGCTTCCAGTGGGGTCCGGTAGCATAGTGGTGATGTTACTGGACTAGTAATCCATGAGGCCTAGACTAATGGTCCGGAGGCCTGAGTTCATAATCCCACCACTGGCAGCTGGGGGAGTTTAAATTCAAAATAATTAAATAAATCTGGAATGGTGCCCATGAAACTACCGGATTGTTGTAAAAAAAAAACATCTGGTTCACTAATGTTCTTTAGGGAAAGAAATCTGTGAATCCAGACCCACAGCAATGTGGTTGACTCTTAACTGCTCTCTGAAATGAGCCGGCAAGCCATTCAAGTTGTATTCAATGGAGGTGGCTCACCACCACCTTCAGCTGGCTGGCTGAAAGACAAAGAGTAGAGGTAAAGGGTGGCTATTCAGAGTGGCAGAAGGTGGGAAGTGGGGTCCCACAAGGATCAGTGCTGGGACCACTGTTGTTCACAATTTATATTAGCCATTTAGACTTCTTTAAATTTCCAAATTTGCGGACAACGCCAAAGTCAACACTGAGGAGGACTGCCACAAATTACAAGAAGACATTAATAAACTTGCCAAATGGGCATATAATTGGCAAATGAATTTCAACATAGGTAAGTGTGAGGTATTACATAAGGAGGTCACATATTACTTGGAAAATAAGAATCTAAATGGGGTAGAGGAGCAAAGGGATGTGAGAGTACAAATACACAAATCACTAAAAGTTGCAACGCAGGTAAACAAGGCCATAACAAATGCAAACCAAGCACTAGGGTTTATTTCAAGAGGGACAGAATTGAAAAGTAGGGAAGTTATGCTGAACTTGTATCGAACCTTGGTTAGACCACACTTGGAGTATTGTGTACAATTCTGGTCATATTATAAAAAGGAGATAGAGGCATTGGAGAGGGTGCAGAGAAGATTTACAAGGATGATACCAGAACTGCGAGACCTATCAGGAAAGGATGAACAGGCTGGGTCTCTTTTCTCTTGAAAAAAGAAGGCTGAGGTGACCTAATAGAGGTCTTTAAAATCATGAAAGGTTTTGATAGAGTAGATACAAGAAAGAGTGTTTCCACTTGTGGTGAAGAGCATAACTAGAGGCCATTGATATAAGATAGTCACCAAGAAATCAAATAGGGAATTCAGAAGAAACCTCTTTACCCAGAGAGTGGTGAGAATCTGGAACTCGCTACCACAGGGAGTGGTTGAAGCGAATGGTATAGATGCATTTAAGGGGCGATTAGATAAGCATATGAGGGAGAAGGGAATAGAGGGTTATCCTGATAGAGTTAGATGAGGAAAGACGGGAGGAGGCACGAGTGGAGCATAAACGCCGGCATGGACTGGTTGGGCCGAATGGCCTGTTTCTGTGCCGTATATTCTATGTCATTCTACGTAAAGTTTTATCTAGTGGTAGAAATGTGCAACTGCTGGTATGAAGGGAGGTGGCAGGAACAGCCTGCAGAGAGAAAAACTTGGCAGGTTTACAAAGCCAGCTTAAAAACAGGAAAGAAAGGGAGTAAAGTGATTTTAAAAGGCAGCCCCCACAAGGTGGAAAATGGGACGAGGCAAGTTGATGGGAACAGCGTGCAGACTCAATCTCCGAGACAGAAAATCACAAATCAGAAAAGTTCCATGAATCATTTAGTTAAACACAGACAGGGGTAAACTGAAGCAAAAGGAAGTGGTGCGTAGCTGGTCCTGTTGTCTAGGAGGATAGTCAAGAATGTTGGCGGTGTCCTGGGGCGATGAGGCTGTCGGAATAGTTGGCACAGGTATGGGGATCTGCAGCTTCAGGAGCTGATGAAGTTCCACCTACTGATAGAGGTGTGTAACTGCAGGAGCGATTCGGCAAATAAGGAGTGTGTGACATATATACCAAATTAAAGGCGGATCTCCTCTGGCACTGTCCACGGTGAGTTGAAATTATGCTGGGGGCTGAGGTGGATGACCAGTTCATTTGTTTTGTTTGCCCACCTCCCACTTCCTACCCTCGGCTGCCCGTGTCCTAACTCGCACCAAGTCACATTCACCCATCACCCCTGTGCTCGCTGACCTACGTTGGCTCCCGGTTAAGCAACGCCTCGATTTTAAAATTCTCATCCTTGTTTTCAAATCCCTCCATGGCCTCGCTCCCTCCCTATCTCTGTAATCTCCTCCAGCCCCACAGCCCTCTGAGATCTCTGCGCTCCTCCAATTCTGCCCTCTTGAGCGTCCCTGATTATAATCGTTCCACCATTGGTGGCCGTGCCTTCTGTTGCCTATGGCCCTTAGCTCTGGAATTCCCTGCCTAAACCTCTCCGCCTCGCTACCTCTCTTTCCACCTTTAAGATTCTCCTTAAAACCTACCTCTTCTGCCCTAATATCTCCTTATGTGGCTCGGTGTCAAATTTTGTTTGATAAACGCTCCTGTGAAGCGCCTTGGGATGTTTCACTACGATAAAGGTGCTATATAAATACAAGTTGTTGTTGTTGTTGTTGAGGGATGATCTTTTGCTAGGACACAGGGTGAACTCCCTGTTCTTCAAAAAGAGCTGCAGGATCTTTAACTGGAGCAGATAGGTTTAAACATCTCAGTTGAAAGACGGCACCTCCGACAGTGCAGCACTCCCTCAATACTGCACTGGAGCATCAGTCTAGATTATATTCTCAAGCCCTGTCGTGGAGCTTGAATCATAGAATCATACAGCACTGAAGGAGGCCATTCAGCCCATCGTACCTGTGCCGGCTCTTTGAAACAGGGAGTGGTTGAGGCGAATAGTATAGATGCATTTAAGGGGAGGCGAGACAAGCATATGAGGGAGAAGGGAATAGAGGGTTACGCTGATAGAGTTAGATGAGGAAAGACGGGAGGAGGCTCGAGTAGAGCATAAACGCCGGCATGGACTGGTTGGGCCGAATGGCCTGTTTCTGTGCCGTATATCCTATGTAATCCTATCCAATTAGTCCCACTCCCCTGCTCTTTCCCCCCATAGTCCTGCAAATTTTTCCCCTTCAAGTGTTTGTCCAATTCCATTGAGCCCACAGCCTTCTGACCCAGAGGCAAGAGTGTTACTCACTGAGCCAAACCAGCAATAAAAAAAAAATTCCCCTCATATTTCAGTCACATTAATAAATAAATCTGTGTATATAATGGCTAGCATTACATAAATAAACAACCCTTGAATATAGTCCCCTCAAAGAGTTCAAAAGTTTATATTGTATTTTGTTTTGATATTTTATACAAAAAAAGGAGCTATTTTAACTTTCTGCAATGAACGGAAAACTGGTGGGAGTGGATCATCCGCTCGATATGTATTGAGTATATTCAAGACGGAGATTGATAGAGTTTTGGACTCTAGGGGAATCAAAGGATATGGGGATCGGGCGGGAAAGTGGATTTGAGGTCAAAGATCAGCCATGATCTTATTGAATGGCGGAGCAGGCTCAAAGGGCCGAATGGCCTACTCCTGCTCCTATTTCTTATGTTCTTATAAACACCTTGCCTGATTTCCTTGCCCATTGAAGTCACAGTTAATGTATAGAATTATAGAATGGTTACAGCACAGAAGGAGGCCATTCGGCCCGTCGAACCCGTGCCGGCTCTCTGCAAGAGCACTTCAGCTAGTCCCACTCCCCCGCCCTTTCCCCATAACCCTGCAAATTTTCTTCCTTCAGGTACTTATCCAACTCCAATTTGAAAGCCACGATCGAGTCTGCCTCCACCACCCTTTCGGGCAGCGCATTCCAGATCCTAACCACTCGCTGCGTAAAAGAGTTTTTCCTCATGTCGCCTTTGGTTCTTCTGCCAATAGCCTTAAATCTGTGTCCTCTAGTTCTCGACCCTTCCGCCAATGGGAACAGTTTCTCTCTCTACTCTGTCCAGACCCCTTGTGATTTTGAACACCTCTATCAAATCTCCTCTCAACCTTCTCTGCTCCAAGGAGAACAACCCCAGCTTCTCCATTCTATCCACGTAACTGAAGTCTTTCATCCTGAATACCGTAAAAGTAAAAGTATTCACTGCTACAATTAAAGACTTTCCCAGCTTTTCATTGCTCAACCCCTTCCCCGCCCCCTTATAAAACAGGCACTACAATGGACACCCTTTCCCTCACGTGAGACCTTTGTTCTTAAAGGTGCTTCATTGCTCAGAAACTGCTGCAAGTATTTACACTTCATTCCTGTATTTTTTACAGCACTGTACAGATTAAAAGATTTTTTTTTGCACCTGCGCGATATTTACAACGGGGAAGCCGGTGAGCGGCCTGCGCGGGACCGTTCCCGTTACTTCGCGGCCGCGCAGCTTCGAGGGAACGTTGGTGCCAACCCTCCTCCCTCTCCCTCCCCCTCACGACCTCAGCAGCCTGAGGCCCCGGGCAACCTTAAACCTGCATACCGCCAGCCAGCTGCCTGCCCAAAACAGTCGGGAAGCGACAGCCGGCTGGTTGGCGGGAATAGGATTTCGGATGGCGGGAAAACCGCCAGGCAGCACCAAAGGAATGGTCGCCGGCAAGAAGGCAAGTCGCGGGGGGGGAGGGGGGGAGCCTGGGTCAGGGGGAGCCCTAAATATTTCTTGTGGGGCCCAAAAGGAGCACTCCAGCTCCTCCTGGCCCCACAAGAAAAATACCAAGACTTAACCTATTTGAGATAACAACAGAAAACGCTGGAAAAACTCAGCAGGCCAGGCAGCATCCGTGGAGAGAGAAAGAGAGTTAACGTTTCAGGTCGATGACCTTTCGTCAGAACTGTGAAGAGCCGGAAATCAAATAGATTTAAGGCCAGAGTAAAGCTGGGAAAAGGGGGAGGGGATAAAAGAACAAAGGGGGAGGTGAAGAGACATTAAGAGACATCAAGAGATATGCAAGGCTAGAGGTGGTGTTAATGTGACAGATTAAGGCTGAAAGAAGTGTGAAATCCACTGGCAGAATGAAGGACAGCTGCCAGCTTCTAGGAGGAAAAAAAAAGGTGGGGGGGGGGCAAATAAAAGGGTGGAAAAAATAAAATATAAATGTGATTGGAGCTGAGGTTATGATCTAAAATTGTTGAACTCGATATTGAGTCCAGAGGGCTGTAGCGTGCCTAAACGAAAGATGAGGTGCTGTTCCTCGAGCTTACGCTGCGCTTCCGTGGAACAGTGTAATAGGCCGAGGACGGTGAGGTCAGAGTGGGAGTGAAGCGGTGAATTAAAGTGACAGGCCACCGGGAGCTCGGCGTCCCCCTTACGGACTGAACGGAGGTGTTCCGCAAAGCGGTCACCCAATCTGCGTTTGGTCTCCCCAATGTAACCTATTTGAGCCTCTTGTGGCCCCGGATCTTCTTGCCGTTGTCTTCACCCGGCAGGAAAGCCACAATGGCTCCCTTCCTTGCTCAGGCCACAGTTAAAATTGCCATTCGGGGGCCTGCAGACATCTCCGGACCCCGATCTGCATATCTAAAGAAGGATCCCGCCGGCTTCAGGCAGGTGTGTTTTTTTGTCTTACAATACTGCTGTGCAGTGCCTTGGGATGTTTTACTGTGTTAAAGGCGCTGTATAAATGCAAGTTGTTGTTGTTGTTGTTCTGTCCTTGCCACACCTGCTCAGAAGAGCAGATTAAAATTGAAAATGGTGCAGTAGTTGCAGGACATCGGCGAGTATATGACCCGGCTGATTTTAACTGCCCGCTCGGTTTTTGCTGAGAATGTAGGGTTAAAATCGCCACTTACTTTTCTTGAAAGGAGGTTCTCTCAGAATTATGCGCACTCCCGCTACCAGACATGAAAGAAGTTCTAGGATAGGGTCCTGTCTGTTAGCGGCTGTGAAGCTCAGCTGTTTTGCCACGAGAGCGACAGCCTTGACACGCACTGTGCCAGGACTACGTTGTCCGCGTCTTTACTAAAGGAGGGTCGGAAGTTGGGGGAGAATTTAAGGACAAAACGCAAGGCCAGTGATCCAGGCCTGTGCCTTTGAGGAAGTGCAGTCTGGGACAACAGGCTGCGTTGAGGAAAACAGATCCTACGAGTCCTCGGACTAGCAACCCAGAAGTTGCGAGTTCAAATCCCACCATGGCAAATTGTGAAACAGAATTCAATAAATTTGGTAGCCTGTGAGCATGGCGCCACAAACAATAACCATGAAAACTGCCAGATTGTTGTAAAAACTCAACTGGTGCACTAATTTCCTTCAGGGAAGGGAACCTGCCGCCCCCTAGCCAGTCTGGCCGACACGAGACTCCAGCCCCACACTGTGTGGATGACTCTTAATGCCCTCAAGGCAACTAGGGATGGGCAATAAATACTAGAAATAAAAAAAGGTCAGTCATTCTTCTGGAGGAGATATTTTCCCCTCAGTGTTCTGTTCAGACAATGTCTAAATACAAATTTTTATTGAGTTCAACAATTTCCGATCATAACCTCTGCCCCCAATTTTTCAGACGATAGCGGTTGCTGCTGATTCTGCCATTGACGTCTCCTCTAGACCCATCTTTTGTTTCTTAACTTGTCCCATTACCATCCCCTTTTGCCTTGCACCATCATCCCTTTTGTCTCTTAATCTCTCCTGCCTTCCATCCTATCACAGACCTTCCCTTTTGTTCTTTCCTCCCCTCCCCCCTTTCCCAGCCCCTGCACTTGCTTAAAATCTGTTACATCTCCAGCTTTTTCCAGTTCTGACAAAGGGTCACCGACCTGAAACGTTAACTCTGTTTCTCTCTCCACAGATGCTGCCTGACCCGCTGAGTATTTCCAGCATTTTCTGTTTTTATTTCCGATTTCCAGCATTCCGCAGTATTTTGCTTTTGCACTAATTTTAATTGTAGGTTTTTACAAGACAGCAATTAAATGCATTTCTGTTATCATATCACTTCGTAGTTTCTAAACTGTGCAGTGCTGTGGCCTTTTTATTAAGGGAATGAGCCTGGGGTAGAGTGAAGATCAGTTTTTGTTTTATTTCTGTGCCCTTGATGCTGTTTAGGTTTTCAATTCTCTAAGTCTGGCGATGGACAGAAAAATAACCCCAGCTCACTGAGACCATCTGGAATTTGAGACCTGATATTTCACTCTGGCACTCTACAATGGGAGGCAAAATGGTGGTTAAGAACGGCAATCGGTTGAGATTTGGGGCCATATTTTTCTCTCTTTGATGACGTTAGAATTAAACTGGAGATAAAAAGTGATGTCATGGTGGCGGCAAGTGCTGATGTACTATCTGTCCACATTTACTGCTTCTCCACGAAGGCATTCTACTCCAAAATGGCTTCAAAACATTAGCAAACAGTGAATAAGTGCCTTTTTGTTGCTTGTTGTAATATATGTGGGTAGAACAAATGAAGGACAGAGACACGATGAGTTGCTAGTCCATGTGCTGGCTTTACTAGGCCAGAGCGAACTGAGCATGCTCATACTAAACCATGTGACAAACCATGTGATAATCCATTACACTGATTTCCCCTTAAAAAGAATGTATATATTCCCCTCTCAAATACAACAGAACTATGGTCCCACCTTTCCCAGCAATCCATGTACCACATCACAAAAACTCCTGGCTTTTTTTTCTTTTAAATCAACTACAAATTCTACAAATGAAATACAAATCCAGTTTAATAACAGGTTTGCAGGAGCCTTCCTGATCTCCTTACAAAAGGTTTCGGTGTTAAACCAATTGTCGGGCTGTTTTGTTCTGGTTCCGAACTCCAAGAAGTAGGCTATAGGCCTCCAAACAGTAGTGGTAATGTAGGGGATGGCATCAAACAGGAAATTAGAGATGCATGTAACAAGGGTACTACAGTAATCATGGGTGACTTTAATCTACATATAGACTGGCCAAACCAAATTAGCAATAATACTGTGGAGGATGAATTCCTGGAGTGTGTACGAGATGGTTTTTTAGACCAGTACATTGAGAAGGCAACTAGGGAACAGGCTATCTTAGATTGGGTATTGTGCAATGAGAGGTTAATTAAGGGGTTAATTAATAATCTTGTTGTGCGGGGTCCTTTAGGGAAGAGTGACCATAACATGATAGAATTCTTCATTAAGATGGAAAGTGAAGAAGTCCAATCCGAAACTAGGGTCCTAAATCTAAACAAAGGAAACTACGAAGGTATGAGGGGTGAGTTGGCTATGCTAGATTGGGTAGCTTCATTAAAAGGCATGAAGGTGGATAGGCAATAGCTAACATTTAAGGAACGAATGCATGAGTTGCAACAGTTATACATTCCTTTCTGGTGCAAAAACACAAAAAGAAAAGTGGCCCAACCATGGCTAACAAAATAAATTAAAGATAGTATTAGATCCAAAGAGGAGTCATATAAAGTTGCCAGAAAAAGTAGCAAGCCTGAGGATTGGGAGCTGTTTAGAGTTCAGCAAAAAAGGACCAAGAGATTGATTAAGAGGGGAAAATAGAATATGAGAGTAAACTTGCAGGAACATAAAGGCAGATAGTAAAAGCTTCTACAAGTATGTAAAAAAAAAGATTAGTGAAGACAAATGTAGGTCCCTTACAGTCAGAAACGGGAGAATGGGGAACAAGGAAATGGCTGAGCAATTAAACTAATACTTTGGTTCTGTTTTGATGGAAGAGGACACAAATAACTTCCCAGAAATGCTAGGGAACCAAGGGTCTAGTGAGAAGGAGGAATTAAAGGAAATTAGTATTAGTAAAAAAAATAGTGCTGGAGAAATTAATGGGACTGAAAGCCGATAAATCCCCAGGGCCTGATAATCTGCATCCCAGAGTCCTAAAGGAAGTAGCCATAGAAATAGCGGATGCATTGGTTGTCATCTTCCAAAATTCTACAGATTATGGAACAGTTCCTGCAGATTGGAGGGTGGCAAATATAACCCCACTATTTAAAAAAGGAGGGAGAGAGAAAACAGAGAACTGCAGACCGGTTAGTCTAACATCAGTAGTAGGGAAAATGCTAGAGTCTATTATAAAGGATGTGATAACAGGACACTTATAAAATATCAACGGGATTAGACAAAGTCAACATGGATTTATGAAAGGGAAATCGTGTTTGACAAACCGACTGGAGTTTTTTGAGGATGTAACTGGTAGAATAGATAAGGGAGAACCAGTGTATTTGGATTTTCAGAAGGTCTTTAATAAAGTCCCACATAAGAGGTTAGTGTTCAAAATTAAAGCATGTGGGATTGGGGGTAATATACTGGCATGGATTGAAAATTGGTTAACAGACAGGAAGCAGAGAGTAGGAATAAATGGGTCTTTTTCGGGGTAGCAGGCGGTGACGAGTGGGGTGCCGCAGGGATCAGTGCTTGGGCCCCAGCTATTCATAATATATATCAATGATTTGGATGAGGGAACTAAATGTAATATTTCCAAGTTTGCTGACGACACAAAACTAGGTGAGATTGTGAGTTGTGAGGAGGATGCAAAGAGGCTTCAAGGCGATTTAGACAAGTTGAGTGAGTGGGCAAATACATGGCAGATGCAGTATAACGTGAATAAATGTGAAGTTATCCACTTCGGTAGGAAAAACAGAAAGACAGAGTATTATTTAAATGGTGATAGATTGGGAAATGTTGATGTACAGAGGGACCTGGGTATCCTTGTACACCAGTCACTGAAAGCAAACATGCAGGTGCAGCAAGCAGTTAGGAAGGCAAATGGCACGTTGGCCTTCATTGCAAGAGGATTTGAGTACAGGAGTAAGGATGTCTTACTACAGTTTTACAGGGCCTTGGTGAGACCACACCTGGAGTACTGTGTGCAGTTTCGGTCTCCTTACCTAAGAAAGGATATACTTGCCATAGAGGGAGTGCAGCGAAGGTTCACCAAACTGATTCCTGGGATGGCAGGACTGTCGTATGAGGAGAGATTGGGTCGACTAGGCCTGTATTCACTAGAGTTTAGAAGAATGAGAGGGGATCGCATTGAAACGTATAAAATTCTGACAGGGCTAGACAGACTGGATGCAGGGAGGATGTTTCCCCTGGCTGGGGTGTCTAGAACGAGGGGTCACAGTCTCAGGATATGGGGTAGGACATTTAGGACTGAGATGAGGAGAAATTTCTTCACTCAGAGGGTAGTGAACCTGTGGAATTCTCTACCACAGAAGGCTGTGGAGGCCAAGTCACTGAATATATTTAAGAAGGAGATAGATAGATGTCTAGACACAAAAGGCATCAAGGGGTATGGGGAGTGAGCGGGAATATGGTATTGAGATAGAGGATCAGCCATGATCATATTGAATGGCGGAGCAGGCTTGAAGGGCCGAATGGCCTACTCCTGCTCCTATTTTTCTATGGTTTCTATGTACCACCACTCTGTTTCCCCACTTAATACAACCTTGCTCACAAGACAATTCAGTACGACGGTTATGGAATGGTTTCAACTCTGTGCCCAGACACTGATCAGTCCATCCATTCAAGGTGTTTACATACACTCTTTTCAGCACTGCGTCCTTTTGAGTCTCATTTGCAATCTCAGTTGCATTCACGGGAAAGTCTTTGTCAACTGCACCTAGTGTGAAAATCTCACCTTCACTCCCAACACACAAGTCCTCATGTGGCAACCTGGACAAGGCATCTGCGATTGCGTTTTGCTTTGAAGTGCGATATTCAATCGTGTAGCCATATTAATGGCCTAGAAATTCACGTGGCCGGCTTGCCGCGGGGGTAAGGATCGCGTGCGCTCTTACCCACCGCGCCTGCCGTTGTGTTTTGGGCCCACAGGAACTTCGGGTCCTGGGCCTCTCCCAAGAGCCGGCGCGCAGTGCTTGCGTGTTCCAGGGGCGCAGTTAGTGTGATGCGTCCCCTGGGATCACGTGGGCCATGGAGAGCCAATGGCAGCAGACCATCTTTCATTCATAAATTTGACAGGAGACCTGTCAAATCTGTGAATTGAAATCGGCCCCAAAAGAACAGCTAAACTTCAAATAATTTTTTTTTTAAAACCATCACATTTATAAAATAACTATAGTTAAATAAATTAACCACTTTAAACAAAAATTTTAATTTTTGAAAAATTAAAATACTTTTTAAAAGTTATAAAAATAAAGTATCTAAAAAAGATAAACCTGTTGAAAAAATTTAAAATTATACTTAATTAACTACTTGCCTTGTTCAAAAGGGGTCTTACGCCTCCTTTTTACTAGCATAGAATCTTCAATACTTACCCTCGCGTAGAAACCTGAAAAAAAATCTAAGTGTGCTGCGTGCGCTCAGCCTCTAGCGCGCACGCGGTTCACCTAGGAACCGCCCCCTTCACCATACCGGAAGTTCCAGTTTCCCGCGCATGCGCAGTGCATGCAGGAAACCGGCACTTCGGGAATGAATACGGGTGAGTACGCAGTGAGTACTCACCCGGGAACGGACGAATTTTTGGGCCATTGTGACAACAGCACTGCCCAACGTTACATTCTTGATGCGGCCATTGCAGGGATGGCAGATTTGGGCCCCAATATTGCTAGGAGTGGTTTGTGATCGGTTATCAGGGTAAACTTTCTGCTGATCAGGAACTGTTGGAATTTTTTCATTCCAAACACTATGGCGAGTGCTTCCTTTTCAATTTGCACAGTTTCTTTCGCTCTTTGTGAGGGTTCGCGATGTGAATGCGATTGGTTTCTCTTGACCATCATCCATTACGTGGCTTATGACAACTCCCATAACATAGCTAGAAGCATCACACGCTAACTTAAGCTCACGCTCTGTGTCGTAGTGCATAAGTAGAGTATCGCTAGAGGGACTTCTCTTACAAGTGTCGTAAGCTTCCTGTTGCGCTTTTGTCCACTTCCACTGGACATCCTTCTTGAGGAGCTCGTGCAATGGAGCTAACATGGTCACTAACTCAGGTAAGAAATGTGCGTAGTACTGGACCATTCCAAGGAAAGATCTTAACTCAGACAGATTTTGTGGCTTTGGAGCATTGATGACAGCATCAACCTTTTCCTTCACTGGTTGCAAGCCATTTGCATCAACTTTCAGACCAAGGTACACAACCTTGGGCTGCACAAAAGCACATTTGCTCCTTTTCAATTTTACATTGTGGGAATTCAACCTTTGAAGCACTAAATTTAACATTTCTAGATTTTCTTCCTCGTTGCTTGTTGCGATCAGCACATCATCTTGATTGCATAAGCATTTTGGAATTCCTTGCAAATTCTTATCCATTGTAGCCTGGAAGATTTTGGGGGAGGACTTTACACCATACAGCAGCTTGGTGTATGAGTACAGTCCCTTTTGTGTGTTGATAGTGAGATACTGTTGACTCTCTTTGTCAACATTCAGCTGAGCGTAAGCGTGTGACAGGTCAAGCTTAGCGAAAACCTTTGAAAATCTAGAAGTGTTAGATTTAGTGCTTCAAAGGTTGAATTCCCACAAAGTAAAATTGAAAAGGAGCAAATGTGCTTTTGTGCAGCCCGAGGTTGTGTACCTTGGTCTGAAAGTTGATGCAAATGGCTTGTAACCAGTGAAGGAAAAGGTTGATGCTGTCATCAATGCTTCAAAGCCACAGAACATGTCTGAGTTAAGATCTTTCCTTGGAATGGTCCAGTATTACGCACATGCTGCATACAAATCCTATGATGTAGGTAATGGGTACTGCTCATTGTCAACTGCTTGGTTGACAGTAACTTTGTAGTCATCGCACAAACGTACAGTTTGTTCTGCTTTGGGCACAACCACAATCGGGGTAGCCCATTCACTTTTGTCAGTTTTTACTAGCACTCCGTTCTCTCTCAGTTTCTCTGGCTCTTCCTCCACCTGACTATTCAACGCATAGGGGACCGGCCTTGCCTTACAATACAACAACAACAACAACTTGTATTTATATAGCGCCTTTAACATAGTAAAACGTCCCAAGGCGCTTCACAGGAGTATTAAAAGACAAAAAAAAGACAGGCTTTGCATTGGACTTGATGCAGATACGTGCGTCTTACCCATTGATGCCCTCATAACTGTCTGTGAACATGCTTTTATACTTGTTCAGCATTGTGTCGAGTCGCTTATTTGAAGCATCTACACTGAAGATGTTTTTTCAGTCTAGTTTCAACTTTCTCAACCAGTCTTTGTCCATGAGGGTTGGCCTGTTGTTGTAGCTCGCTACAATAATAGGCAGCTTTACTGACTGGCCATTGTGAACTGTACATTCTATTTGTCCACATGTCGCTAGTATTTCTCCGGAGTAGGTTTTTAACTCTACGGTATTCTTTGTAAGTGGGATTTGATTAAACTTACTCTCATATGTGTCCTTACTCATGATAGAGCAGTCCGCCGTCGTGTCGATACACATATCAATATATTGCTCATTGAGCAAAAGTTTTGTACGGAAGTCTTTCTCATGACTGCTAGTGTTGCCACTAGTGGCATAGATACTGTAGATGCCTAGTTCTTCAACATCAGGTGTGTTCACTTCAATATTGTGAACTCCTCCCTTTTGTAGTCACTGCTTTGCATTGCCACTAGAATGGTTCTTACTTTCTGCTTTTGATCTAGCTCTGCAAGCTGTTGAAATATAGCCTTGCTTCTGGCAATGAAGGTGATGATGCGGAGATGCCGGTGTTGGACTGGGGTGGACAAAAATGAGAATGAGAAGGAGAATAGTCCGTCATTGTAACTTTACCTGACGAAAGCTTGTAATTTTAAATAAATCTGTTGGACTATAACCTGGTGTTGTGCGACTTCTCATTTCTGGCAATGAAAACACTTCACATTTCTGTATTGGCAGGACTGTGGTGAGTAATTTCCATTGCAGCCATAACAATTCACCGACGTGCTTTTGACTTGGTCTCACAGCTTTAGGTTTGGCGGTGGCTTTGTGACTGTAGACCTCAGCTGCACTCGTCACTTGAGTTGGACGGAGCTCCGTAGCATTCTTAGACGCCATCTCCATAGATAGGGCAATTTTGCATGCTATGTCAAACGTTAGGTTCAGAGTGTTCAGTAACTTGGACTGTGTGCACTCATCCACCAGTCCACACACAAACTTATCTCACAACGCACGATCCAAAAATGTGCCAAAGTTACAATGCAAAGACAGGTTTTTAAGAACTACAATGTACTCACTGATGGTTTCACTTTGTTTTTGGTTTCTGGTACCAAACTTATAGCTCTCTGCTATTTCTAATGGCTTCGGGTCGAAATGGTCCTCGAGTTTCTCGACAATGTCTTCAAACGACACATCCTTCGCTTTCCCTGGCGCGAGTAGGTTTGTCAACATTCCGTAGACATCTGGCTCGATCTCCGTTAGAAAAATTACTTTTTTACGTTCACGAATTACTTTATTTTGAGCTTGAACATTCTCATCAGCACCTTCGGTCTCAATAATGTATTGGCCTTAAAAACATCTCCATCCGCTCAATGTAAGAACTGAATGGTTCGCGAGCTCGGTCATACAGGCCGAGGCTTCCGATGAATCCCATAGGTGCAGCCATGATTGTCCCGATCCTGTTGAACAGTGACTCAGCACGCTACCTGTGTACCTGTGAGAATCAACGCCATTGTTGCTGTTTGTACATACACGAGAAGGCGAAGCACAGAGGATTCTGCATCAGCATTAACAGTAAAACATCGCAAAATATTCAGTTTAGGTGTCACAAATTCACCTTAAACTTTTCTACTCGAAGGTTGAACACTGTGTCCTTCCATGATCCCTAAAATTGTTTTGGGATCCCATCCTCGTCACCAAAAATGTAATATATGTGGTTAGAACAAATGAAGGACAGAGACACCATGAGTTGCTAGTCGATGTGCTTGCTTTACTAGGCCAGAGCGAACTGAGCATGCTCATACTAAACCATGTGACAAACCATGTGATAATGCATTACACTTGTGAAGTGTTTTTTTGAATTCATTCAGGGGTTGTGGGCATCGTTGGCAATGCCAGTATTTTTGGCCATCCCTAATTGCCCTTGAGAAGGTGGTGGTGAGCCGCCATTTCAGAGGGCAGTTAAGAGTCAACCACATTGTTGTAGGTCTGGAGTCACATATAGGCCAGACCGGGTAAGGACAGCAGATTTCCTTCCCTAAAAGGACATTAGTGAACCAGTTGGGTTTTTACAACATTAGTTTCATGGTCACCATTACTGATACTAGCTTTTTATACCATATTTATTTAATTAACTGAATTTAAATTTCCCAGCTGCTGTGGTGGGATTTGAACTCATGTCTCTGGATCATTAGTCCAGGCCTCTGGATTACTAGTCCAGTATCACCATTATGCTACCATTCCCCATATTATTAAAGGCCAACCATGAGAAAATTCTGCCGCTGGGGAGCATGAATGAAAATTGCGTACCTTAACGAGCTTAATTAAAGATTTCAAAGTTTCATCACAGCAGTAATAGGAGTAAATAAGATAGAGGAGAATTCCGTCCCAAATGATTGGGTGAAAGGCTAATGTTGTTATTCCACATTGGAGCAGGAGGAGGAGAAGGGCCGAGGCTTCAAGGCGATTTAGACAAGTTGAGTCAGTGGGCAAATACATGGCAGATGCAGTATAACGTGGATAAATGTGAAGTTATCCACTTCGGTAGGAAAAACAGAAAGGCAGAGTATTATTTAAATGGTGATAGATTGGGAAATGTTGATGTACAAAGGGACCTGGATGTCCTTGTACACTAGTCACTGAAAGCAAACATGCAGGTGCAGCAAGCAATTAGGAAGGCAAATGGCATGTTGGCCTTCATTGCAAGAGGATTTGAGTACAGGAGCAAGGATGTCTTACTACAGTTATACAGGGCCTTGGTGAGACCACACCTGGAGTACTGTGTGCAGTTTTGGTCTCCTTACCTAAGAAAAGATATACTTGCCATAGAGGGAGTGCAGCGAAGGTTCACCAGACTGATTCCTGGGATGGCAGGACTGTCGTATGAGGAGAGATTGGGTCGACTATGCCTGTATTCACTAGAGTTTAGAAGAATGAGAGGGGATCTCGTGGAAACGTATAAAATTCTGACAGGGCTAGACAGACTGGATGCAGGGAGGATGTTTCCCCTGGCTGGGGGGTCTAGAACGAGGGGTCATAGTCTCAGGATATGGGGTAGGACATTTAGGACTGAGATGAGGAGAAATCTCTTCACTCAGAGGGTGGTGAACCTGTGGAATTCTCTACCCCAGAAGGCTGTGGAGGCCAAGTCACTGAATATATTTAAGAAGGAGATAGATAGATTTCTAGACACAAAGGCATCAAGGGGTATGGGGAGAGAGCGGGAATATGGTATTGAGATAGAGGATCAGCCATGATCATATTGAATGGCGGAGCAGGCTCGAAGGGCCGAATGGCCTACTCCTGCTCCTATTTTTCTATATTTCTATGTTTCTATGAGAGGGTGGCACAAGGGAGTAGAACCACTCATAGCAGCTCTACTGCAAAAAAAAATCTACCTGGGCACAACAGACATGGACCTTATCATAGACTTGGGCAGCAGCAACGGCCAGCCATGGAAGGCAAGAAGAACGATGGTGGACGGACTGCCTTTGATGTGAAGCGAATCATTTGCTTACTCGATGCATCCCACTGCAGGACATCTCCCACTGAGCTGTGCGATCAACGTGGGCATGTATGTAATTGCCTAAACCCTTTGTTGATCTTGCCTGTAACTGTTCTCCAAGTGAGCTGGGGCAATGTCTCAGGATAAGGGGTCGGCCATTTAAGACTGAAATGAGGAGGAATTTCTTCACTCAGAGGGTTTTGAATCTTTGGAATTCTCTGCCCCAGAGGGCTGTGAATGCTGAGTCTTTGAGGATATTCAAGGCTGAGATCGGTAGATTTTTGGACTCATGGGGAATCAAGGGATATGGAGATCGGGCGGGAAAGTGGAGTTGAGATCGATGATCTTATTGAATGGCGGAGCAGGCTCGAGGGGCCGTATGGCCGACTCCTGCTCCTAATTCTTATGCTCTTATGTGCTTAAGATGGCTGTGATGGCAACTTGGAGTTTGAACTTGCAGCAAGTGGGAACTATCATGATAGATGCTGCCGGCTGTTGTGCTTAAAGACCATTATAAGACAATGTATAATGCAAAGTACAGCTTCCCTCCTGAGTGGTATTGGGATAGAGACCTATGGGAACGGAGGCTTCAAACACTTGACTTGCTACATCTTTGCAAATCTCTCTGCGTGCTACTACAAGGTTTTTGCATAACCTTTAGCAACTATGATTCTTCTTCATGTCCATATACATCTGTATAGTAAAATGATCAGAACTTGCTTTTATACAGCACCTTATCACATCTGTAACCTGAAACAAGCCCAAAGTGCCTCACATGAGCTACTTTTAAATAAAGTCACCATAACCATTTTATGTATAGCAAGATCCCACAACTGCATCTGCTTTTGGCGAGCTTCCCACCCGATATACTCTCCATCACCAAGACCACCCACTTCCACATTCGGAATATCACCCGTCTTCACTCCTGCCTCAGCCCATCCGCTGCTGAAACCCTCATTTTGTTACCTCCAGACTCAACTATTCCAACGCACTCCTGGCCAGCCTCCCATCTTCCATCCTCCATAAACTTCAGCTCATCCAACATGCTGCTTCCCGTGGCCTAACTCGCACCAAGTCCCGTTCACCCATCACCCCAGTTCTCGCTGACCTATATTGGCTCCTGGTCCGGCAAGGCTTCAAATTTAAAATTCTCATCCTTGTGTTCAAATTCCCTCTATGGTCTCGCCCCTCCCTATCTCTGTAACATCCTTCAGCCCTACAACGCCCCGAGATCTCTGCGCTCCTCCAATTCTGGCGTCTTGCACATCCCCGATTTCCATCGCTCCACCATTGGCAGCCGTGCCTTCAGCTGCCTAGGCCCAAAGCTCTGGCATTCCCTCCCTGAACCTCTCTCTGCCTCTCCTATCCTAATATCTCTTTGTGTGGCTTGGTGTTAAACTTGTGTTTGATAACGCTCCTGTGAAGCACCTTGGGACATGTTAAACATTAAAGACAAGACATAAATGCAAGTTGTTGTTGTCTGAGGAAGGAGTGTTAGCTAGGAGAAGTTCTGCTCTTCAAGTAGTGTCTTTCACATCCAAATGAACAGAGCAGGAACAATAGAATGAGGAGTGGGAACAGGAACAGGAACAGGAGGAGTGGGAACAGGAACAGGAGCAGGAGGAGTGGTAACAGGAACAGGAGGAGTGGGAACAGGAACAGGAGCAGGAGGAGTGGGAACAGGAACAGGAACAGGAGGAGTGGGAACAGGAACAGGAACAGGAGGAGTGGGAACAGGAACAGGAGCAGGAGGAGTGGGAACAGGAGCAGGAGCAGGAGGCGTGGGAGCAGGAACAGGAGCAGGAGGAGTGGGAACAGGAGCAGGAGCAGGGGGAGTGGGAACAGGAACAGGAGCAGGAGGAGTGGGAACAGGAACAGGAACAGGAGGAGTGGGAACAGGAACAGGAACAGGAGGAGTGGGAACAGGAACAGGAGCAGGAGGAGTGGGAACAGGAGCAGGAGCAGGAGGCGTGGGAGCAGGAACAGGAGCAGGAGGAGTGGGAACAGGAGCAGGAGCAGGAGGAGTGGGAACAGGAACAGGAGCAGGAGGAGTGGGAGCAGGAACAGGAGCAGGAGCAGTGGGAACAGGAACAGGAGCAGGAGGAGTGGGAACAGGAACAGGAGCTGGAGGAGTGGGAACAGGGACAGAAGGAGTGGGAACAGGAGCAGGAGGAGTGGGAACAGGAAAAGGAGCAGGGGAGGTGCCAGAGGACTGGAGGACAGCTAATGTAGTACCATTATTCAAGAAGGGTAGTAGGGATAAACCAGGGAATTACAGGCCAGTGAGCCTAACATCAGTGGTAGGGAAATTATTGGAAAAAATTCTGAGGGACAGAATTAGTCTCCATTTGAAGAGGCAAGGTTTAATCAAGGATAGTCAGCATGGCTTTGTCAGGGGGAGATCATGTCTAACCAATTTGATTGAATTTTTCGAGGGGGTGACTAGGTGTGTGGATGAGGGTAGTGCAGTTGATGTAATCTACATGGACTTCAGTAAGGCTTTTGACAAAGTCCCGCATGGGAGACTGGTCAAGAAGGTAAGAGCCCATGGGATCCAGGGCAATTTGGCACATTGGATCCAAAATTGGCTTAGTGGCAGGAGGCAGAGGGTGATGATCGAAGGTTGTTTTTGTGACTGGAAGCCTGTGTCCAGTGGTGTACCGCAGGGATCGGTGCTGGGTCCTTTGCTGTTTGTAGTGTACATGAATGATTTAGATATGAATGTAGGAGGTATGATCAGTAAGTTCGCAGATGACACGAAAATTGGTGGAGTGGTAAATAGCGAGGAGGGAAGCCTCAGGCTACAGGACGATATAGACGGGTTGGTCAGATGGGCAGAACAGTGGCAAATGGAATTTAACCCTGAAAAGTGTGAGGTGATGCATTTTGGGAGGACTAACAAGGCAAGGGAATACACAATGACTGGTAGGACCCTAGGAAGGACAGAGGATCAGAGGGACCTTGGAGTGCATGTACATAGATCCCTGGAGGCAGCAGGACAGGTAGATAAGGTGGTTAAAAAGACATATGGGATACTTGCCTTCATTAGTCGAGGCATAGAATATAAGAGCAGGGAGGTTATGATGGAGCTGTACAAACCGCTAGTGAGGCCACAGCTGGAATACTGTGTGCAGTTCTGGTCGCCACACTATAGGAAGGATGTGATTGCATTGGAGAGGGTGCAGAGGAGATTCACCAGGATGTTACCTGGGCTGGAGCGCTTCAGCTATGAAGAGAGACTGGACAGGCTGGGTTTGTTTTCCTTAGAGCAGAGAAGGCTGAGGGGGGACCTGATTGAGGTGTACAAAATTATGAGGGGCATAGATAGGGTAGATAGAAAGGAACTTTTCCCCTTAGTAGAGGGGTCAATAACCAGGGGGCATAGTTTCAAGGTAAGGGGCAGGAGGTTTAGAGGGGATTTGAGGAAAAACTTTTTCACCCAGAGGGTGGTTGGAATCTGGAACTCACTGCCTGAAAGGGTGGTAGAGGCAGGAACCCTCACAACATTCAAGAAGCATTTAGATGAGCACGTGAAACGCCATAGCATACAAGGCTACGGACCAAGTGCTGGAAAATGGGATTAGAATAGACAGGGCTTGATGGCCGGCGCGGACACGATGGGCCAAAGGGCCTCTTTCTGTGCTGTATAACTCTATGACTATGACTCTAGGAGGAGTGGCAACAGGAACAGGAGCAGGAGGAGTGGGAACAGGAACAGGAGCAGGAGGAGTGGGAGCAGGAACAGGAGCAGGAGGAGTGGGAACAGGAACAGGAGCAGGAGGAGTGGGAACAGGAACAGGAGCAGGAGGAGTGGGAACAGGAGCAGGAGCAGGAGGAGTGGAAACAGGAACAGGAGCAGGAGGAGTGGGAACAGGAACAGGAACAGGAGGAGTGGGAACAGGAACAGGAACAGGAGGAGTGGGAACAGGAGCAGGAGGAGTGGGAACAGGAACAGGAGCAGGAGGAGTGGGAACAGGAACAGGAACAGGAGGAGTGGGAACAGGAACAGGAACAGGAGGAGTGGGAACAGGAACAGGAGCAGGAGGAGTGGGAAAAGGAGCAGGAGGAGTGGGAACAGGAACAGGAGCAGGAGGAGTGGGAACAGGAGAAGGAACAGGAGGAGTGGGAACAGGAGAAGGAGCAGGAGGAGTGGGAACAGGAGAAGGAACAGGAGGAGTGGGAACAGGAGCAGGAGCAGGAGGAGTGGGAACAGGAACAGGAGCAGGAGGAGTGGGAACAGGAGCGGGAGCAGGAGGAGTGGGAACAGGAACAGGAACAGGAGGAGTGGGAACAGGAACAGGAACAGGAGGAGTGGGAAAAGGAGCAGGAGGAGTGGGAACAGGAACAGGAGCAGGAGGAGTGGGAACAGGAACAGGAACAGGAGGAGTGGGAACAGGAACAGGAGCAGGAGGAGTGGGAAAAGGAGCAGGAGGAGTGGGAACAGGAACAGGAGCAGGAGGAGTGGGAACAGGAGAAGGAGCATGAGGAGTGGGAACAGGAACAGGAGCATGAGGAGTGGGAACAGGAGAAGGAGCAGGAGGAGTGGGAACAGGAGCAGGAGCAGGAGGAGTGGGAACAGGAGCAGGAGCAGGAGGAGTGGGAACAGGAGCAGGAGCAGGAGGAGTGGGAACAGGAGAAGGAGCAGGAGGAGTGGGAACAGGAGCAGGAGCAGGAGGAGTGGGAACAGGAGCAGGAGCAGGAGGAGTGGGAACAGGAGCAGGAGCAGGAGGAGTGGGAACAGGAACAGGAGGAGTGGGAACAGGAGCAGGAGCAGGAGGAGTGGGAACAGGAACAGGAGCAGGAGGAGTGGGAACAGGAGCAGGAGCAGGGGGAGTGGGAGCAGGAACAGGAGGAATGGGAACAGGAACAGGAGCAGGAGGAGTGGGAACAGGAACAGGAGCAGGAGGAGTGGGAATAAGTTTTTTTCAGAACCTCTCTGGCCACAGGGGAGGTGCCAGAGGACTGGAGGACAGCTAACGTAGTACCATTATTCAAGAAGGGTAGTAGGGATAAACCAGGGAATTACAGGCCAGTGAGCCTAACATCACTGGTAGGGAAATTATTGGAAAAAATTCTGAGGGACAGAATTAGTCTCCACTTGGAGAGGCAAGGTTTAATCAAGGATAGTCAGCATGGCTTTGTCAGGGGGAGATCATGTCTAACCAATTTGATTGAATTTTTCGAGGGGGTGACTAGGTGTGTGGATGAGGGTAGTGCAGTTGATGTAGTCTACATGGACTTCAGTAAGGCTTTTGACAAAGTCCCGCATGGGAGACTGGTCAAGAAGGTAAGAGCCCATGGGATCCAGGGCAATTTGGCACATTGGATCCAAAATTGGCTTAGTGGCAGGAGGCAGAGGGTGATGATCGAAGGTTGTTTTTGTGACTGGAAGCCTGTGTCCAGTGGTGTACCGCAGGGATCGGTGCTGGGTCCTTTGCTGTTTGTAGTGTACATGAATGATTTAGATATGAATGTAGGAGGTATGATCAGTAAGTTCGCAGATGACACGAAAATTGGTGGAGTGGTAAATAGCGAGGAGGGAAGCCTCAGGCTACAGGACGATATAGACGGGTTGGTCAGATGGGCAGAACAGTGGCAAATGGAATTTAACCCTGAAAAGTGTGAGGTGATGCATTTTGGGAGGACTAACAAGGCAAGGGAATACACAATGAATGGTAGGACCCTAGGAAGGACAGAGGATCAGAGGGACCTTGGAGTGCATGTACATAGATCCCTGAAGGCAGCAGGATAGGTAGATAAGGTGGTTAAAAAGACATATGGGATACTTGCCTTCATTAGTCGAGGCATAGAATATAAGAGCAGGGAGGTTATGATGGAGCTGTACAAACCGCTAGTGAGGCCACAGCTGGAATACTGTGTGCAGTTCTGGTCGCCACACTATAGGAAGGATGTGATTGCATTGGAGAGGGTGCAGAGGAGATTCACCAGGATGTTACCTGGGCTGGAGCGCTTCAGCTATGAAGAGAGACTGGACAGGCTGGGTTTGTTTTCCTTAGAGCAGAGAAGACTGAGGGGGGACCTGATTGAGGTGTACAAAATTATGAGGGGCATAGATAGGGTAGATAGAAAGGAACTTTTCCCCTTAGTAGAGGGGTCAATAACCAGGGGGCATAGTTTCAAGGTAAGGGGCAGGAGGTTTAGAGGGGATTTGAGGAAAAACTTTTTCACCCAGAGGGTGGTTGGAATCTGGAACTCACTGCCTGAAAGGGTGGTAGAGGCAGGAACCCTCACAACATTCAAGAAGCATTTAGATGAGCACGTGAAACGCCATAGCACACAAGGCTACGGACCAAGTGCTGGAAAATGGGATTAGAATAGACAGGGCTTGATGGCCGGCGCGGACACGATGGGCCGAAGGGCCTCTTTCTGTGCTGTATAACTCTATGACTATGACTCTAGGAGGAGTGGCAACAGGAACAGGAGCAGGAGGAGTGGGAGCAGGAGAAGGAACAGGAGGAGTGGGAACAGGAGCAGGAGCAGGAGGAGTGGGAACAGGAACAGGAGCAGGAGGAGTGGGAACAGGAACAGGAGCAGGAGGAGTGGGAACAGGAGCAGGAGCAGGAGGAGTGGGAACAGGAACAGGAGCAGGAGGAGTGGGAACAGGAACAGGAACAGGAGGAGTGGGAACAGGAACAGGAACAGGAGGAGTGGGAACAGGAGCAGGAGCAGGAGGAGTGAGAACAGGAACAGGAGCAGGAGGAGTGAGAACAGGAACAGGAGCAGGAGGAGTGGGAACAGGAGAAGGAACAGGAGGAGTGGGAACAGGAACAGGAGGAGTGGGAACAGGAGCAGGAGCAGGAGGAGTGGGAACAGGAGCAGGAGCAGGAGGAGTGGGAACAGGAGAAGGAACAGGAGGAGTGGGAACAGGAGCAGGAGGAGTGGGAACAGGAGCAGGAGCAGGAGGAGTGGGAACAGGAGAAGGAACAGGTGGAGTGGGAACAGGAGCAGGAACAGGAGGAGTGGGAACAGGAGCAGGAACAGGAGGAGTGGGAACAGGAGCAGGAGCAGGAGGAGTGGGAACAGGAGCAGGAACAGGAGGAGTGGGAACAGGAGCAGGAGCAGGAGGAGTGGGAACAGGAGCAGGAGCAGGAGGAGTGGGAACAGGAGAAGGAACAGGTGGAGTGGGAACAGGAGCAGGAGCAGGAGGAGTGGTAACAGGAGAAGGAGCAGGAGGAGTGGGAACAGGAACAGGAGCAGGAGGAGTGGGAACAGGAACAGGAGCAGGAGGAGTGGGAATGGGAACAGGAGCAGGAGGAGTGGGAACAGGAACAGGAGCAGGAGGAGTGGGAACAGGAACAGGAGCAGGAGGAGTGGGAATGGGAACAGAAGCAGGAGGAGTGGGAACAGGAACAGGAGCAGGTGGAGTGGGAACAGGAACAGGAGCAGGAGGAGTGGTAACAGGAGAAGGAACAGGAGGAGTGGGAACAGGAGCAGGAGCAGGAGGAGTGGGAACAGGAACAGGAGCAGGAGGAGTGGGAACAGGAGCAGGAGCAGGAGGAGTGGGAATGGGAACAGAAGCAGGAGGAGTGGGAACAGGAACAGGAGCAGGAGGAGTGGGAACAGGAACAGGAACAGGAGGAGTGGGAACAGGAACAGGAGCAGTGGGAACAGGAGCAGGAGCAGGAGGAGTGGGAACAGGAACAGGAGCAGGAGGAGTGGGAACAGGAACAGGAGCGGGAGCAGGAACAGGAGCGGGAGCAGGAATGGGAAGAGGAGCAGAACACTTCCCCACCCCTGCCCCTCCCAGCAGATGTGCCGCAGCCCTTTCAGTAGCTTTATGCTCTCACTGTGCGTTCACAGGCTGTGGAATATCGGCAGGAGAATGCCAGCCTATGCCCGCAGCACTCTGCCACCACCAGCTGCAGTGTGTGTGTTTGATCAGCGCACATTGTTTAACTCCTGCACGCAGAGTCAGGGGCTGCTGGTAAACGGTGCCTTCGCTGCGCACATGAATCTTTTTGTTTTGCTTTGTTTCAGACCAGCAGGCAACCACTCTCAGCCCACGGATGACACGCTGCCCATTTATTTCGACAAGAGCCTGAAAGCTTTAGCAGAAAACATCTGCTGTCCAACTGCAACTGTGAAATGTCAGATCACAGTTGCAGCCAAATATTCTGCCTTCCCGCACACCAACCAGCCCCCCCACAACCCTCCCTCTCCTCCCCGGAAATCCAACCCTGACATAAAGTAACTTATAGCTCAATCTCAATTAATAATCTACGGCTGAGCGGTTTCATCAAGACCGTGCTTTGTCGTCAGTTTCAATGACATGTGCAATTACAGTTCGACTCAATTGTGCCCATTAGCTAATATTATCTCGTTAATTAGCCTTGAGTGACAAAGGTTTTTCTTTCCTCTGGGTTAACTGTCGCTGCTGTGCTCGATAGACTCATTCCGCAAACACCATCACAGCGAGCCAAAGGGATGTCTTGCAGGTGGAGCAGATCTTGATCTGTATGCATTGTTATTTTTCTGTATTTTACCACTTTTTACTCTGATGCCCATTTCCTCTCTCTCTCTCTCTCTCTGAGGTAACGTCACCGATCGCCTGGGAGCTGTGCTCAAATGGGACTGCGGATTGGAGGATTGGCGCTACGACCTGCTCGCGCCCCCTTCGAACGTGGCTCCCCCACTGGGAGTGTGGTGAATTTGCCCCTCTCTCTCTCTCTCTCTCTCTGGGGTAGAAATTGGACCCTGCTGTGCCCCTTTTTTCCAGGCAGAAAGCGGGGCCACAAAGGACCAATTTTGGGGTGCAGTGTCCCGCGCCTGCATTACCAGCGGCGTCATATTGGTGCAGGCTACTTTTCAGTCGCAAAATGCTAATGAGACCAGAGGGCCTATTAAAGGGAAACTGTAATTGTGAAAAAGCCTTTCAAGAATCTTCCTTGTTTTATTGTGCTGGGGGAAAAGAGCCAGGAATTAATAGTTTCCCTTGTGACGCCATCATGCACAAGCGACACATTTAACGCAATCGACACGATATTCGGGTGCGTGTGTGTAAACAACCGAGTTAAAGTTTGTCTCTTTATCATGAAGGCAGTGCCCCTTTAAGAAAAAAGAAATCACTGCAAGATATCACAATTTTTTTTTGCAATCTTGCATTTTGTTTTCGCATCCTTTTTTAATTCTCCATGGAAGGACGGTCTGCAGCCTCACTAATGCCACTGTCACTTTAAAAGCATTGGCAGGGGAAATTAGCCAGGGTTCCTGCTCCTGATCACCACCTAGTGATCCTTGCTGGAAGTGCGTCCCTGTTGACTTTGCACGAGGTGAGGGTTCGGCTTGACTCCGACGCCCCTCCAATGTTGAATAACCTGCTCTGACGCCCACTGTCAAGGCTGACACATGAAGAATGGCTACGTACGCGAGGTGCAGGGAGCTGTGGAATGGAACATCAGCAGGCTCCAACGCCTACAGGAGAAGTGAGGAGACAAAAAAAAAACACAAATTGGAAGAGAAAACCACGGCAGCTGGGGGAATTTAAATTCGGTTAATTAAATAAATCTGGAATAAAAAGCTAGTGTCAGTAATAGTTACTACCGGATTGTCGTAAAAACCCATCTGGTTCACTAATGTCCTTTTAGGGAAGGAAATCTGCCATCCTTACCCGGTCTGGCCTATATGTGACTCCAGACCCACAGCAATGTGGTTGACTCTTAACTGCCTCTCTGAAATGGCCTAGCAAGCCACACAGTTGTATAGGGCTGGGCAATAAATGCTGGCCTTTCCAGCTCCGCCCGCAGCCCGTGAATGAATTAAAAAAAAACCTCCCAGGCAGACTGGGATCTAACGGTGTAATCCACCTTGAACATGGACGAGCGTCCTACCACACTGTAGCTAACGGGATGTGCGACAGTGCCACCTTGAGAGCAAGAACTGTTTAAAAGTTAACCGAAGCCAAGTACAGGTTGAGCGTCCTGAATCCGGCAACCTCCGGACCGAGGCCGAGCCGGTTTCCATGTTTTTCCGGACTTCGGAACGTGTTTCTGATGTCCGAAGTCTGGAAATATATCGCAACCTGGGCTCGGGCGTTTCCGGACTTCGGACATCAGAAACACGTTCCGAGTCCGGAAATGCCTGGGCCGCTCCGCGTAGCGCTGACGCGTTTCTCCGCCCCTCCCCTTCTGTTAAAGGGGAGGGACGCTGCAAGCTCTGCAGAGCATCCCATGGCCCACACTAGGCCACCAGGGCGGCGTGGTGCCGTGGCCGTAGCCTGGCGGAAACACTTAGTGGAGCTGTGCAGATTAAGGAGGATAAAACACAACACTAAGGTTTTATTGCATCACTCGCATTTTTCATAGGATTTTTCAAAAAAAGACAACAAAAGTTAATGGCTTATTGAAGTACAGGTTGAGTGTCCAAAATCCGGAGTTCCGGATTCCGGACGACCCTGCCACCAATCGTCCCGGAGTTCGGATTCCGGAACATTACGGATTCCGGAACTCCAGATTTTGGACGCTCAACCTGTATTACCAAGTGGACTGCCCCAGAATCCTAAACGTCATACAGGTGCATCACCACTTGCTGTCCCGCTTTGTGTTTTTAGAGTTGCTGGTCAATGGTGGCTGGGGAGCAGACACTTTGCCTCGTGCCTTTCCTCCTGTGACATCATGAAGTTCCAGGAAAGTCATGAAAGGAAACTTTACTGTTTCCGTTCACCTAGTATTACTGCAGAATCGACATCACTGAAAAAAACCCCAGATTATCTGGTCATTGTCATGTTGCTGTTTGTGGGAGCTTGCTGTGCGCAAATTGGTTGCCGCGTTTCCTACATTACAACAGTGACTCCACTTCAAAAAAAGTACTTCATTGGCTGTAAAGCGCTTTGGGATGCCCTGAGGTTGTGAAAGGCGCTATAGAAATTCAAGTAATTTTTTTTTAAAGAAGGAAACCAAGGTCGGTATAGAAAATATAGAGAGGCAAAAAGATCAGCAAGGTTAAGAGGAAGCGTGAAGAGAGATTTGGCAGGTGACGTAAAGGATGTATAAACACATAAAAAGCAAAAGAATAATTAAAGAAAGGCTACGGCCAATTAGAGACCAAAATGGATATCTTATAGAGGACGAAGGGATGTCGGAGATACTAAATGAGTACTTTGTTTCGGGTTTCATAGATGAGTGCAACAGTGGGAATAATAGGGCGCTAGAGGAGGAGCTGGAGAAATTAGATCGGGCAACTTTAGACAGGGAAATAGTACTAAAAAAAATCAGTGGAACTCGAACTGGGAAAGGCTCTGGGCCCTGATGGCACGCATTCTGGAACACGGGGCGAAGTCGGAGAGGAGATAGCAGGGGCTGTGACCACAATCTTTCAAAACGCCCTTGGATCTGGAGAGGACCGGGGAGTTATCAATGCAACATCTCTGCTCAGAACCAAGTCACTGTAGGCGAGTTCTGACGAAAGGCCATCGACCTGAAACGTTAACTCTGTTTCTCTCCCCACGGATGCTGCCTGACCTGCCAGCATTTTCTGTTTTTATTTCAGATTTCCAGCATCCGCAGTATTTTGCTTCTGTAACTACAGACCAGTCAGCCTAACACCAGCAGTGGGCAAGCTTCGAGAGGCCCTGCCTAATAAGGGGTAAAATGAATACTCAGAAAGATGTGGATGAATTAATGACAGTCAGCATGGATTTGTGAAACCTGACAAATTAAATAGAGTTCTTGAAGGAAATAACAGAGTGTATTGGAAATGCAGTGTATTTGATTCTCTATAAGGCATTTGATAAGGTGCTGCACAGGAGGTTTGCTGATAAAATTAAGGCGCACAAGTGTTAAAGGGAATGTGGCAGCATGGATAGGAGGTTGTTTAAAGGACAGAATACAGTGGTTAATGGATGTTTCCCAAATTGAAAGGATGTAAACACTAGTGTTTCCCAGAGGTCAGTGTTAGGACCATTGCTCTTCTTAATATATATATCATCTGGACTTGGGTTTAGGTGGCACAATATCAAAATTTGCTGTTGACATAAAAATCAGGGGAATGGTTAACTGTAAAAAGGACTGTAAGTAACTTTAAGAGTGTAGACAGGCTAGTAGACTGGGCAGATAAATGTGTCAGCCGTGGCTCAGTGGGCAGCACACTCGCCTCTGAGTCAGAAGGTTGTGGGTTCAAGTCTTACTTCAGGTACTTGAGCACAAAAATCTAGGCTGACACTCCAGTGCAATACTGAGGGAGCGCTGCACAATCGGAGGTGCCGTCTTTCGGATGAGACGTTAAACCGAGGCCCCGTCTACCCTCTCGGGTGGACGTAAAAGATCCCACAGCACTATTTCGAAGAAGAGCAGGGGAGTTATCCCCGGGGTCCTGGCCAAGGTTTATCCCTCAATCAACATCACTAATTATCTGGTCATTATCACATTGCTGTTTGTGGGAGCTTGCTGTGCGCAAATTGGCTGCCGCGTTTCCTACATTAAAACAGTGACTACACTCCAAAAAAGTACTTAATTGGCTGGAAAGTGCTTTGAGACGTCCGATGGTCGTGAAAGGCGCTGTAGAAATGCAAGTCTTTCTTTCTTGTTTAAAATGAAATTTAATGTAGATAAATGACATACATTTTGGGATGATCCTGTAAAACCCAGAGTCAAAGAACCTTTGTAAGGCCGAGGAAACCAAACAACTTACAGGAAATAAGGAGAGAACATGATCATTAAATGGTAACATTTTGAAAGGAGTAAAGAAGCAGAGGGACATAGGGGTTCAAATCTTCAGCAGTGGAGGGACAAGATAAAGTTGGATCCTAGGTTTTATAAATAGGATATAGAGTACAATAGCAAAGAGGCCATGCTAAACCTATACAAATAACTCGTTCGGCTACAATTAGGATATCCTGTCCAGGTTCGGGTACCTTACTTTGGGATGGATGGCGAGGCCACGATCAAGGTGCGGAAGAGATTCTCTGAGATAATATCAGAGATGTGGGGTCTTAGTTATGAGAGGAGGCAAGAGAAATTGGGGCTCGTTTCACTAGAACAAAGAGGGTTAAGAGTTGTTAGCAATACACAGCATTCTATATTTTGCTGATGGTTGCTGCACAGTGACTGGGCGTGTTAAGTGCAGAGTCTACTAAACCCCTTCAATCTCTTCGAAACTCGCCCTTTGGCTAGTGTACAGTAAACATTTAAGATTACGGAGCAATTGAGTGATGCCTTTGAGCAGTCAAAAGGAATTATGATAAGTGTTTAACGCCCATTTAAAAAAAAAAATTCTGTTGATTTAAAACAAAGCCTATATTTTGGTTTAAACAGCGAGTCTTGATGTCATAATTGGGATGCCTCAGCGAAGTTACTGAGTCTCACAGTGTCAGGGAGTTGCATTAACACTGACAGCTGTAATGATTAGATCTCTGGAGCATGATGGGTTCTAATGAGGGTACTCTACTGATTTTAATTCCTTTCCCTTGCATAGTTGTGACCTTGTGAACATTCAGAGCTAATGCTATAACCTGGCCTCAGCCATTCAAGTCTATTTTTGCCTCCTTGAGAAAATGGAAGCATGTATAAAACCGATTGTCCCCATGAACTGGGGGAGAGAGAGCACACAAGCAACTTCAGGGTGCCTACACTAATTGGCTTGCCTTCCTTTGTGGCGATTTTTACCGTCCACGATGGCTATCTCACACCCGCCTCCAGTGACTGAAGCTGAAAGGCATAAGATGGGGAAAATATCCCTCAGCATGGGCACAGGGTTCGATCACAAGAACGGTTTGCATGAAGTACAACGTAGCTCCTTTAACACAGAAAAAGATCCCAAGGTGCTTCACAGAGACATCATCAATGCTGAAACAAAAAAAGAGATTTTAGGACGTTAGTTTGGCCAGAGAGGTAGGTTTTAAGAAGGGTCTTAATAGGGGAAGAACAAGATCTAAATCCAATTTCTAGTTGGCTATTTTTGGTTACTTGGATCCATCCTATGTCTCCCAACAACCCCCACAACTTATTTATCAGGTGATATGGTATCAGAATGGACACGGAGCCATAAGGAAACTTATTTATTCAGCACTCTTTTATGATATGCCTAGTAACTCCTCAATGGCCATCCATCTATCATAGTCTGTCCTATGTTGAAAGAAAAACTTGCATTTATATAGCGCCTTTCACGACCACCAGACGTCTCAAAGCGCTTCACAGCCAATGAAGTACTTTTGGCGTGTAGTTACTGTTGTAATGTGGGAAATGCGGCAGCCAATTTGGACACAGCAAGCTCCCACAGACAGCAATGTGATAATGACCAGATAATCTGTTTTTTTGTTCTGTTGATTGAGAGATAAATATTGGCCCCAGGACACTGGGGATAACTCCCCTTCTCTTCTTCGAAATAGTGCCGTGGGATCTTTTATGTCCACCTGAGAGAGCAGACAGGGTCTTGGTTTAATGTCTCATCCGAAACACGGCCCCTCCAACAGTGCAGCATTCCCTCAGCACTGCACTGGAGCGTCAGCCTAGATTTATGTGCTCAAGTCCCTGGAGTGGGGCTTGAACCCCACAACCTTCTGACTCAGAGGCGAGTGCGCAACCCACTGAGCCACAGCTGACAGTCGTCAGACCTGACCTCAGATTTTCACTGAACTATGAAACTGCGTAGCAAAGACATGAGCGTGTGAATGGTATTCACAGCAAAGTTCACTCCAATGTGTGCATGAACTGGATTCACCCTGGATTAACGTTAACACCATATCAACATTCAACTGTTTCTTAAATGGTTCCAGGGCTTTTGCCTCCACTACCCTATCTGGAAGTTCAATCCACCTGTTGATCACTCTGTGTCACCAGTACTGACATGACTGTTGAAACATCTTCAAGCACTCCGGCGGTTCACAAAGGCTCACCACCAGCTAAGAATAATCAATATATGCGGCCTTGCAAGCGACACCCACATTACTCGAACAGACAAAGAAAAATAACTGGTCTTTTACCACTTTGAATCTTATCTTTTTTTATTATTAGTTCATGGGATGTGGGCATTGCCAGCATTTATTGACCATCCCTAATTGCCCTTGAGAGGCTGGTTAGACCATTTCAGAGGGCAGTTAAGAGTCAACCACATTGCTGTGGGTCTGGAGTTACATATAGGCCAGATCAGGTAAGGACAGCAGATTTCCTTCTCTAAAGGGGATTAGTGAACCAGATGGGTTTATATATGACAATCTGGTAGCATTCATGGTCACCATTACTGATACTAGCTTTTTATTCCAGATTTATTTAATTAATTGAATTTAAATTCTCTAGTAGTGTCATAGTGGGATTTGAACTCACTGAAGATTATTAGCCTAGTAACATTACCACTATGCTACCATTCCCTACTGTGGCAGCTCAGCTTAAAGTGGTATTGCAAGGTTACTATCTAGCTACCTCTAATAGATCACCTTACAGCCACCTCCTTTAAAAGGGTGAGGAGCCCAAGTCTTTCCTCACCCATGAGTCCTTTCGTGCTCTGGATCAGCTTCTGCTGCCCATTTTCCTCTATGTGAGAAGTCGCACAACACCAGGTTATAGTCCAACAGCTTTATTTGAAATCACAAGCTTTCGGAGCGCTGCTCCTTCGTCAGGTGAAGTGAAGAGATGCATATAGGCACAGCGTATATAGTCAGAGAACACTGCCAGATGATTACAGTTAATCTTTCTAACTGCCCTTTATCACACCTCGGCAGAGAGATAGTCACGGCAATCAAAGGTGTGGATGGTGTCCAAACAGGTCAGTCAGGAAAACATTACATCAAAGACAATGAGGTGGGGTCACAAGGGGTCAAATGTGGCAGATGCTGGGGTCTGTATGGAAAACAAAAAACTTTTTTTGCTGGAAATCACAGCAGGTCCGGCCGCATCTGTGTAGAGAGAAAAGCCAACGACGACTCGAGTCAGGATGACTCTACATCAGGTGGGGTTACATGTAGCGTGACATGAACCCAAGATCCCGGTTGAGGCCGTCCTCATGGGTGCGGAACTTGGCTATCAGTTTCTGTTCGATGATTTTGCGTTGTCGTGTGTCTCGAAGGCCGCCTTGGAGAATGCTTACCCGAAGATCGGAGGCTGAATGTCCTTGACTGCTGAAGTGTTCCCCGACTGGGAGGGAACACTCCTGCCTGGCGATTGTTGTGCATTTTCCTCTGAGCATTCTTCGTTTGCAAACAGCCAGCTTATTGGCTTGATCATACCATCCAAACTATAGCTGGTGGAAGGGAGGCAGCCCTTAGTAGAAAACCCAACCCTTTTGTTACTGTCAGCAACACCAATGTTCTACAAAGCCTGTTGTTATTTCTACAAAGCCTATCTCTGCTCAGTGGTGGATACTAGAGCCTGGTGTTCCAGCCGCAGGTTGGGAAAAAAAATCTTGTTCCTGGACTTCTTTATAATCTAAAGCCAGTGGACATGAGCAGAATGGGTCACTCATGCCGGAGAGACAAGATATTAAGGGGAACAGATAGGGGAGATAAAGAGAAACTATTTCCGCTGGTTGGGGATTCTAGGACTAGGGGGCATAGTCTAAAAATTAGAGCCAGACCTTTCAGAAGTGAAATTAATAAACACTTCTACACACAAAGGGTGGCAGAAGTTTGGAACTCTCTTCCGCAAACGGCAATCGATGCGAGATCAATTGTTAATTTTAAATCGGAGATTGATAGATTTTTGTTAACCAAAGGTATTAAGGGATATGGGCCAAAGGCGGGTATATGGAGTTAGGTTGCAGATCAGCCATGATCTCATTGAATGGCGGAACAGGCTCGAGGGGCTGAATGGCCTACTCCTGTTCCTAACTACAGAAAAAGAAAGACTTGCATTTATATAGCGCCTTTCACAACCTCAGGATGTCCCAAAGCGCTTTACAGCCAATGAAGTACTTTGAAGCGTGCTCGCTGTTGTAATGTAGGAAACATGGCAGCCAATTTAATTTTAGATGTTGGTTGAGGGATTAATATTGGCCAGGACACCCCTGCTCTTCTTCAGAATAGTGCCATGGGATCTTTTACATCCACCTGAGAGGGCAGACTTGGTTTAATGTCTCACCTGAATGATGGCACTTCTGACAGTGCAGCACTCCCTCATTATAGCACTGGAGTGCCAGCCCGAATTATACGCTTCAAGTTTCTGGAGGGGGACTATGAACCCATAACCTTCTGAGTCAGAGGCTCGAGTGCTACACACTGAACCACGGCTGACACTAAGCATGGAACAAGGAAAGTTCATTCAGCCTACTGCTTCCAGAGACCACCTACCCCATCATGGACTCACTTACTCGCCTGAGGTAAACTCCACTGTGCAATATGAGCATTTGCATGACATTCCCCTGCCTGTTATTTAAATAAGGGCGTAAACCTATTCCAAATAAATGGGTAAGCACTTTGTTTAACACAGGCGACAAAAGAGTTTCATACAAATGTGTTCACGTGCTCATATACTTATGTCCTTGAAGGGGTTGTCTTATGAGGAAAGGTTGAGCAGGTTGGGCCTATACTCATTGCAGTTTAGAAGAATGAGCGGTGATCTTATTGAAACATATAAGATTCTGAAGGGGCTTGACAGGGTAGATGCTGAGAGGATGTTTCCTCTCATGGGGGAATCTAGAACTAGGGGGCATAGTTTCAGAATAAGGGGTCGCCCATTTAAGAAGGAGATGAGGAGGAATTTCTTCTCTCAGAGGGTTGTGAATCTTTGGAATTCTCTTCCCCAGAGAGCTGTGGAGGCTGGGTCATTGAATATATTTAAGGTGGAGAAAGTCAGATTTTTGAAAAACAGGGGAATCAAGGGTTATGGGGAGCGAGCGGGAAAGTGGAGTTGAGGCCAAGATCAGATCAGCCGTGATCTTATTGAATGGCGGAGTAGGCTCGAGGGGCCGAATGGCCTACTCCTGCTCCTATTTCTTATGTTCTTATGTCGCTCAGCGTGATTACATCCCCAGTACAGTGAGACATAGTTAGGACAATAAGATCCAATAGTGGCGGAAACGTTTAGTCAAAACCTTCAAAGGAACGAGTACAGAATCTTCAGAAAGCAATTATTAACCGAGCTCTTGTTGTGACATTGAGTACTGTTTCCTTCCTAGCTTCAGGTTTGTGACATTACAAGAGGCTCAGGTATATTTACTTTGGATTAAGCTCTTTATCCCTCACCCTGGGCACAATAATCGATTGTGCCAGTCAAAAGCTTACAGCAGACTCGCAGACTAAAGCTTCAGTGTGGAGGAGCTGATGACAGGAAGCAGAAGGGAAGAGACAAAGACAGCATGATAGAAGGAGTGAGAGGGAGCGAGAGAGCCCATTTGTAATCTGGACATGTGGGTGTCGACACATAAAGTCAATGAACAAAAGCTTTTTGTGCAGTTTAGGTGAATGGAAGTGATCGCATTTTAGCAGCCAGTTTACTCAGCCTTGGGGGAATGAACTTTGCTTTGCCCCTATCTGTAGCAGCGAGCTTCTATTAAATAAATTTGCCTTGTAAATAAAGCAGGCTCGCAACAGTTACGGTGAGGCTAATCCAAGTTTTGTTTGCCATCTATGGTTTTTTTTATTCAGTGAATGTTCGCATTTACAAAAGGTCAGTGGTTGGGGGGCAATTCTAATCCCCTCTCCACCTGCACCAGTTTCCTCTCCTCCCTTTCTGAACTTGGAGACTTACACTGGGGTACCGTGCCACGTGCTCTAGTACCCCACGCTATTCAACTATGGCCAGGGTCATCTTGGGACCTTGATCCTGTCTTCAGATCAGCCATGATCGCATTCAAAGAAAGAAAGACTTGCATTTATATAGCGCCTTTCACGACCACCAGACGTCTCCAAGTGCTTTACAGCCAATTGCGTACTTTTTTGAAGTGTAGTCACTGTTGTAATGTGGGAAACGCGGCAGCCAATTTGCGCACAGCAAGGTCCCACAAACAGCAATGTGATGATGACCAGATAATCTGTTTTTGCTACATCGGTTGAGGGATAAATATTGGCCAGGACACGGTGGATAACTCCCCTGCTCTTCTTTGAAATAGTGCCATGGGATCTTTTACACCCACCTGAGAGAGCAGACGGGGCCTCGGTTTAACGTCTCATCTGAAAGACGGCACCTCCGACAGTGCAGCACTCCCTCAGCACTGCACTGGGAGCGTCAGTCTAGCTTTCATGTGCTCAAGTCTCTGGAGTGGGACTTAAACCCACAACCTTCTGACTCAGAGGCGAGTGTGCTACCAACTGAGCCACAGCTGACACTGAATGGGGGGGAAGAGGCTCGAGGGGCATTATGGCCTCCTCCTGTACCTATGTTCACCCATGGACACACATGCAGTTTCCAGGAATGGTCACTGGATAGTAATGTAGGAACAGGAAAGCCTGCCTGATTTGTCCTCTCCCCAGCTTAGGGGCACTGAGGCAATTGCAATGTCCTCCCCTCCCCGCCATGCCACCTCAGTTCAGTTCAGTCAGAATTATTTTTTAAAGCATTGTGGACATGGGGCCTTCCCAGTTCAGGGGCAGAACAAAAGATTGTTGCAACAATGCAGGAAGGTTAAATGAGCGGATGAATATTCACCACTCAGCTGCACGGGTGGAGCCACTACAACACTCAAGAAGCTCAACGCCATCCAGGACAAAGCAGTTTGCTTGATTGGGGCTCCTGCCACTGACACAGCCGTGGCTCAGTGGGTAGCACTCTCGCCTCTGAGTTCAGATGGTTGTGGGTTCTAAGCCCTACTCCATGGGACTTGAGCACATAAATACAGGCTGACACTCCCAGTGCAGTGCTGAGGGAGCGCCGCACAGTCGGAGGTGCCGTCTTTCGAATGAGATGTTAAACCGAGGGCCCGTCTACTCTCTCAGGTGGACGTAAAAGATCCCATGGTCACTATTTCGAAAAGGAGCAGGGGAGTTATCCCCGGTGTCCTGGGCCAATATTTATCCCTCAGTCAATATCACTAAAACAGATGATCTGGTCAGTATCACATTGCTGTTTGTGGGAGCTTGCTGTGCGTAAATTGGCTGCTGCATTTCCCACATTACAACAGTGACCACACTTCAAAAGTATTTCATTGGCTGCAAAGTGCTTTGACATCCAGTGGTCGTGAAAGGCACTATATAAATGTAAGTCTTTCTTTTCTTTTATCCACCACCTCCTCCACTGGCGCACTGTGGTGGCAGTATGTATGATTTATACAGCAACTCACCAAGTTACTTAAACAGCACCTCCCTCCCCTGTGACCTCTACAACTGAGAAGGACAAAAGCAGCAGATGCATGGGAACACCATTACCTCCAAGTTCCTCTCCAAGTCACACACCATCCTGACTTGGACATATATCATGTGCTCTGATGTGTTGTGTCACGCGGAGAGACGTTGGTTCTTCCCCACGATTCACCACAGGTTGAGGGGGTTTATTTTGTGCCAGTTAACTCTTCTGAAGACCGAGGTATGGATCTAGGGGTGCTGATAGCCCTCTGGTCCCTCACCCAAGTGGCCATTATTCATGTGAGTCTTCACACTAGGCTATTCCAGTATGGGTGCTCACAGCTGAACCTGATCACATCTTCCACTTTCCACTAGGGGAATGGAGGGGCTTGGGGGGTGGTCACTGAACAGTGTGCAGGAACCCCTTGGCCAATTCTTTCCTCCTCACTAACCTAGGGATTCCCCAGACTAATTGTATCGGCCATATTGTGATCAGCCAACTCAACGCAAACTAAGCACTGAGCCTGGGACCGTCCTGGTCTTTACGGCCCAATCTACTCACTGAATAAACGTGCCGAGCCATCGAGGGTGAGGTTCTCGTCTCAGCCGTGATGTTCCGGGACCGGAGCCAAGAGAGATCCCGGCACCTCCTCAAAGAGAGGTTGGAAATCCTCCGTGTCTAACACTCCCACATGTCTCATTCCAAGTTGCATTGGTGGAGACCACGGGAGCAGGTTGCTTGCCTGCCTTCTCAGCATGGGAACTCTGCAAGGTACAGAAAAGCTTAATATGGGGAGAGAAAAAAAAAAGAACAATTTACTCCCTTTTAGTGTCAGCGATGAGTAGTGAAGAGGGCATTGTGCTGATGACTGACACCCACCAGCAACTAAATTGAGCCGGAGGGTGAGATTCACACTTTCCGATCACATTTACAGTTATGCTCATAATAGATGAAAGCCGTGTAAAGCTTCATAATGTATCTTTACATCCTGACCAACAGTTCCACCACAGACCCAATTCATGTATAGACTGGGGTCAAGCAAGGCTGTGTCATCGCACCAATGCTCTTCTCGATCTTCCTGGCTGCAATGCTCCATCTCACCCTCAGTAAGCTCCCCGCTGGAGTGGAGCTAATTTACAGAACAAATGGGAAACTGTTCAACCTCCGTCGCCTCCAGTCCAGATCCAAGGTCGTCCCATCCTCTGTCGTCGAATTACTGTATGCAGACGATGCTTGCGTCTGCGTACACACGGAGGTCGAATTCCAAACCATCGTCAACACCTTCACCAAAGCGTATGAGAGCATGGTCCTTACACTAAACATCCGTAAGACAAAGGTCCTCTACCAACCTGCCCCCGCCAAACAGTACTGCTCCCCGATTATCAAAATCCACAACAAGGCCTTCGACAACGTGGACCACTTTCCATACCTTGGGAGCCTACTGTCAACAAGGGCAGACGTCGATGGCGAAGTCCAACACCGCCTCAGTGTGCCAGTGCAGCCTTCGGTCGCCTGAGGAAGAGAGTGTTTGAAGACCAGGACCTCAAACCCGGCACTAAGCTCATGGTCTACAGAGCAGTAGTAATACCCGCCCTCCTGTATGCCTCAGAGACACGGACCATGTACAGCAGGCACCTCAAAGCACTGGAGAGGTACCACCAACGCTGCCTCCACAAAATCCTGCAAATCCATTGGCAGGATAGGCACACCAACGTCAGTGTTCTCGCTCAGGCCAACATCCCCAGCATCGAAGCTTTGACCACGCTCGATCAGCTCCGATGGATGGGTCACATCGTCCGCATGCCCGATATGAGACTCCCAAAACAAGCGCTCTACTCGGAGCTCCGACACGGCAAGAGAGCCCCAGGTGGGCAGAGGAAACGCTTCAAGGACACCCTCAAAGCCTCCTTGGAAAAGTGCAACATCCCCACCGACACCTGGGAATCCCTGGCCCAAGACCGTACAAAGTGGAGGAGAAGCATCCGGGAAGGCGCCGAATACCTCGAGTCTCTTCACCGGGAGCAAGCGGAAGCCAAGCGCAAACAGCGGAAGGAGCGCACGTCAACCCAAGCACCCCACCCACCCGCCCCTTCAACCACCATCTGCCCCACCTGTGACAGAGACTGTAGGTCCCGCATTGGACTCATCAGTCACCTGAGAACTCATTTTTAATGTGGAAGCAAGTCATCCTCGGTTCCAAGTGACTGCCTAAGAGAGAGAGAGAGAGAGATCTTTACAACGCTCTCCTACACTTGTGCTAATTGTCTGTCAAGCAAGTTCGCACTCAATGCTCTCAGTATCTAGGGACAGGCAATAATTGTGGACTCGCCACCATTGTCCAAGTATCTTATACTGCTTCACTACAAACATGGCAAGTTACCTGACTGGGAACTATTTGGCTCTCAATTTCCAATTCCCCAAGACTCCAGCCTACATTGTTTGATCAATACCGGCGGTAACCAGATGCCATAACGCCAATCCAAGTAAGTGAGAATCTTAATTATAATAATTAAAGCAGATTACTTACTCTGTTCCATGCCATGATTTGAAATAGTGGACACACACATCTATATTGTAGGCCGTAGGCTGAGAGATAACTCCACGACTGAAGCTGCATTGAATAACAGACCGTTAAGCCAATACTTTACTCTTTAGAGGTTGCTAAGGATAGGAAAACTTGTCGGTGAAATGATGCTGGAATGAAAAATCAAATACCTCAGAGACACACTTAGACAAACTCTAATCCTGTTATCACTGGATTTACTGATCGCTTCAGTTTCCAGTATTACCCCTGCAACAAATTACTGCATTGCTACGAGTCAATTGAGGCACTCTCAGCCAATCATAAAGTATACTTCTGAACAAAAAAATAAACAGCCGTAGCGATATTGCTTGTACCTTTTGTTGCTTAGCAACTTGGGCGTAATCTCCCATTAGCTGCAGTTCTTATTTTGTTGGCAGGTAATGAGGGGGAAGGGAGCATATTCCCTTAAAAACAAATCCAAGAAATAAAAACAAATCTGTAAAACGTTAGAATGTTTAGACGTTGGTCATTTAAGCTCTGGGACTTGGTTCAATGGGTGAGATGAAAATGGTGATGGCAGCAAGAGCCTCACGTAAACTGCATTTGCACAGCCTCAATCCAGTTCCTCGTAGCCATGGGCCCATAGCTCAGAACTATCCCCAGCTCACCACTAACTGGTAAATTAACAATTTCACCCAGAAAGGACACAGGATGGTTGGTCTGGAAAATGGATAAAGGTATCACTACAGTAGGATAAGATGTTAACCTGCGGTCCTGTATGCCTGTCCTACTGGTTCAGGTGGATGTTGAAAGATCTTATGGCACTCAACCAACACCACCAAAAAGTAGCCATTGATGTTGGTGGGATCTTCCTGTGAACAGTCAGAAGGTTGTGGGCTCAAGTCCCATTCCAGAGACTTGAGCCCACAGCCTGGGCTAATACCTTGGTGCAGTATTTATGGAGGGGCCACATTTTCGATGAGATGTTGAACCCTATTTGCCCTGGTGTGGCATTATCTGAAGAAGAGCAGAGGAGTTTGCCCCGGTGTCCTGGGGCCAATATTTATCCCTCAACCAATATCGCTAAAAAGCAGATTGTCTGGTCATTTGTCTCACTGCTGTTTGTGGGAGCTTGCTGTGTGCAATCTGGCTGCCGCGCTTCCTTACTTTCCAGCGGTGACGAGACTTCAAAAGTACTTCATTGGCTGCAAAGCACTTGGGATGTCATGAATGATGCTATATAGATGCGAGTTCTTTCTTTTTCTTTTACATACAATAAGTGACTGCACTTAAAATAGTTCATTATGTATGAAATGCTAAATGATGTCTCTGAGAAATCTGATAAGATGTTCATTCTCTTTCATCCTGACCTCGCAGCACGAGAACCATCATACTCAGTGGAGTTTCAGTCTATACTTATCTACATGACCTTCAATCCAATTCCTAACCAGGTATTATTCCATCTCTTTTTTGAATAACTTAATCACACAACATCAAAGGCTTTTGCTGTAAGTCTATTCCATATATATCCCCTGTCCTGGGGAGAAATTCTTCAGATCTTCCGGGCAAAATGAAAGCAAGATAATATATAGATTGAAAGTAAAACAAACACTCTTTTAAAGACACAAATTAATCCAAACATGAGGTAGGGAAGAAGCAAATAGTGTTGTCTTTACTCTGTCTGAAGATATCACACAGTAACAGTTAGCCAATCATGGTACCTCCGCACATTAGAATAAAGCTATAAACCACGGGAATCCAGCATCGGATAAAAGGCTGCTTATAAAAACTGGAAACAGAGAATACTTGTGAGAGATGATCTGTCTAATGTAGACTAGTGATCGGTGGGATTGAGTACTGCACAAAACGGAGGACATCACTGAAAATTCAGGCGCAGACATTCTGTCCATAAGAACATAAGAAATAGGAGCAGGAGTAGGCCATTTGGCTCCTCGAGCCTGCTCCGCCATTCAATGAGATCATGGCTGATCTTCTACCTCATCTCCACTTTCTGCACTATCCCCATATCCCTTAATTCCCTTAATATTCAAAAATCTAGTGATCTCTGTCTTGAATAGACTCAATGACTGAGCCTTCACAGCCCTCTGGGTAGAGAATTCCAAAGATTCACCACCCTCTGAGCGAAGAAATTTCTCCTCATCTCAGTAATAAATGGCCGCCCCCTTATTCTGAGACTGTGACCCCTGGTTCTAGATTCCCCAGGCAGGGGAAACATTCTCCCTGCATCTACCCTGTCAAGTCCTGTAAGAATTTTGCATGTTTCAATGAGATCACCTCTCATTCTTCTAAACTCTAGAGAATATAGGTCTAGTCCACTCAATCTCTCCTCATAGGACAATCCCCCCATCCCAGGAACCAGTCTGGTGAACCTTCATTGCACTCCCTCTATGGCAAGTATATCCTTCCTTAAGTAAGGAGACCAAAACTGTACACAATACTCCAGGTGTGGTCTCACCAGGGCCCTATATAATTGCAGTAAGACGTGTTTACTCTTATACGCAAATCCTCTTGTAAATTGACATTGCCCTCCCTTCCCCCAAGAACCACACAATTAACACAATATTACCATGAGTCCAATCGCAAGGTAAGGTCAGGCTAAATTAATCAGTCACCAGTTACAGAAGGCTTCTAAGTGACTCATGAGAGGTGTTTTAGATTTGAGACGTGTTGCAGGATTCAGTACTTGAACCCCTGTTTTTTCCCCCTAATCTACATTAATGACCTGGATACTGACACCCGATGTTAAGCTGGTTCAATTTGGTGATGAAATTAAATTAAGGAGAGCAATAGAGATAGAAGAGGATCAGCAAAGGATTTAGATCGGTTATAAAAAGGGCAGACAAATGGCAAATACAATTTAACACTTCTAAATGTGAAGGCTTGCATATAGGTGATGAAAAATGTGCATCACAAATATTTAGTGAATTGCCGAATTTAACGGCAGGGCCTGATCAGCAGGTTAAATCACTGAATCCTGCCTGCAGCCAGATGGAGAGGCTGGCTGGATGTCGGGTGGGTAGGCCTGCAGCCAGGGTCGGGCTCCGGGCCGCAGAGAGGAGGGAGGGAGGGATAGGTGGGGGGGCGGGGGGCGTGGATTTGGAAGCCAGTGGGTGATCGGGGGCCGGAGGGAGGGATAGGTGCGGGGTTGGGGGTGGGGGGGGGGCGGGTGGTCGTGGATTGGAAGCCAGAGGGCTGGGGGAGGGGGGGGGTTGGTGGTGGCAGGTCGGAAGGTGATCGGGGGCTGGAGGGGGAGCTCGAAAGGACTGAGGTGGGAGTAGGGTCCGGAGGGGGGATCGGGAGACGGGGGCTGGGGATCAGAGATCGGAAGCCTCGTGGGGAGTGGGGGAGTCCTCGGGGGGCAGATCGGAAGGGTCAGGGGGTGTCCGATCGCGGGGGGGGGGGGGGGGGGGGGGGGGTTGGTGAGGCAGGGAAGCTGGATCCAGCAGGTGAGTGGAAAGGCACTTACCTCCTGGATCCAGCAATCCTCACCTCCCTTTATCTGCCAGGTTCCCAAGGCCTGGGAAAACCCAACCAGCCAGTTAAATTTAAAATGGTGGATCACCATGAGGCACACAGCCTCATTATAATATTCAAAGTGTCAACTCACTTCCTGGGAGCGGGTTGGGCTGCCCGCCCCCCGTCCCGTCTCCGTTAAAACTGGAAGTGGGCGGTTTGGAGGCAGGTTGGGGTCGGGATTCAGATTTTTAACTCTTTTACCTCCCACCCAATCCAGCCATTTTTTGGGTTTAAAAGTCCCCCCCCCCAAACACAGCCATGCATGTCATAGAGTCATAACGGCACAGAAGGAGGCCATTCGGCCCATCGAGTCCGTGCCGGCTCTCTGTAGAGCAATCCAGTCTGTCCCATTCCCCTGCTCTAACCCCGTAGCCCTGCAAGTTTATTTCCCTCAAGTGCCTATCCAGTCTCCCCTTGAAAACATCGAGTGTCTCCGCTTCCACCACTTCTGTCGGCAGCGAGTTCCAGGTCCTCACCACTCGCTGCGTAAAAAAGTTTTTCCTCACGTCCCCCCTGTATCTTTTGCCCAAAACCTTAAATCTGTGTCCCCTAGTCCTTGTACCATCAACTAGTGGGAACAGCCTTTCTCCGTCTAGCCTATCCAAACCTGTCATAATCTTGTACACCTCTATCAAATCACTCCCTCAACCTCCTTTGCTCTAATGAAAACAAATCCAGCTTCTCCTAACCTGTCCTTGTAGCTAAGATCCCCCATCCCCGGAACCATTCTGGCAAATCTCCTCTGCACGCTCTCAAGGGCCTTCACATCCTTCGTAAAGTGCGGTGACCAGAACTGGACATAATACTCCAGTTGTGGCCTAACCAGCGCTTTATAAAGGTTCAGCATAACTTCCCTACTTTTGTACTCAATACCTCTATTTATGAAGCCCAAGATCCCATGTGCTTTGCTAACCACTCTCTCAATATGTCCCAAAATGTGTGCACAAAATTCAGTTACTTTGAAGGACCTCAGGGATACCTATGCCCTGCCCCTCTGAATAGTGACCTCCCCAGCCAGAGGGCCATTTGGACATCACTGACACAGCTTCACATCACATCACTCACCATATCCCAAATAAAAGTTGCTGAATAATAATCAGGACCACATAACATTCCTTGAGCTGTCAGTGTTAGATAACAGGTTAAAAGCAAACACCAAGTTAGGCTACTCAGGACCCAATAACTCAAACAGGTTTTCAATTAACCCTCGAGTGACCTTATATCCTGCGACAGAGGTGTTTACTCTGGATGGTGTTGTATGGGTTCACTGCTCTTAAACAGAAAACCTTTTACTCCGAGGAAGCATTGTTGTACTACAAATTGAATTCAAAAAAGGAAGGCATGTAAAGAGAAACTGTTGTTTTTGTCCTATGAGGAGAGATTGAGTAGATTGGGCCTATACTCTCTGGAGTTTAGAAGAATGAGAGGTGATCTCATTGAAACGTATACGGTTCTGAGGGGGATTGACAGGGTAGATGCTGAGAGGTTGTTGCTCCTGGCTGGAGAGTCTAGAACTAGGGGGCATAGTCTCAGGATAAGGGGTCAGCCAGTTAAGACTGAGATGAGGAGGAATTTCTTCACTCAGAGGGTTGTGAATCTTTGGAATTCTCTACCTCAGAGGGCTGTGAATGCTGAGTCATTGAGTATATTCAAGGCTGAGATAGATAGAATTTTGAACTCTTGGGGAATAAAGGGATATGGGGATCGGGCGGGAAAGTGGAGTTGAGGTAGAAGATCAGCCATGATCTTATTGAATGGCAGAGCAGGCTCGAGGGACTGTATGGCCTACTCCTGCTCCTAATTCTTGTGTTCTTATGTTGACAGTCATTGCAAACATTGAAGAACATAAGAGAAGATTTCAACTGTTAGTTCTTCGTAACGACGTCGTAAATGCATTTCTTATAAAAAAAAAGGCTTACAATTTCAGTACAAAGAACGCACACAGGGACATCTTCCCTGCTGGTGGCACTCAGTGAATTACATAGGCAACAATCTAATCAAGGGGCTCTGACATCTGTTAATGCTCCATCAGATTGTATTACCCTCTTAAAGGGGTACCGGCTTCACCCGATTTTAACCCTACCCACCCAGCGGGAACATGGTGGGCCAGCGGTTAAAATCGGGTGAATACACTTGCTGCCCCGTTCCCACCAGGAAACCTCAGGGTCGCGGCTTTAAAGGTGCCACTGACTGGGGCCGGAAACGCACCCACTGGAAACCGGTGGGCGCCTGATGAATATATTCAAATCAGGGTCCCATAATGTCACTGGGACCCCCAACGCTACTTTAACTGGGTGGGTCGGAAATCCCGCCCAGTGGCCAACCTGCTCATTAAAACCTCACAGGATTTACCTTCGAAACCGACCGGACAAACTATTTAAAGGGGCACTCGCCTGCAGTCATTTGGATTATTGGGATCTCTGTGCTTCTGCAATTACTGGATTACCAAGACATTTCAGAGCTTGAACATTACGGGCTGGATTTTGAATGACCCGTGGAGTCGGGTTTGGAGGCGTGTGGGGGGTTAAAGTTGCAGATTCGGGGGTCCCGACCCCATCCCACCTCCATGCCAGTTTCTCTGGCGGCGGGTACCCGACCTGTGCTGGGACCCGACTCCCCCGAGGCGGGAAGGGATTAGTGACAATTAACTGCCTGTTAACACTGGGCGGGCTCAACAAGGTCAATCAAGGGAAAATACAGTGGGTTGGCCACATCTCGATGGAGGCGGGTTTACAAGCCAGAATGTGTGATTCACGACCCCAACCCGACCTCAGTATCAAAATCCAGCCCTACTTCTTTTTGATTTGTTTGCCTTGCTCACCCTGACGAAGCATTTCCAGCTTATCGTGGGTGCAATCTTTGCTTCTTTATTCTGGATGAGGGAACAGTTGGAAGGAGAGATTTGATCGAGGTGTTTAAAATCATGAAGGATTTAGATAGAGTAAATAAAGAGAAACTGTTCCCAATGGCTGAAGGATCGATAACCAGAGGGCACAGATTTAAGGTGATTGGCAAAAGAACCAGAGGCGACATGAGGAAAGACTTTTTTACGCAACGAGTGGTTAGGATTTGGAATGCGCTACCTGATAGGGTGGTGGATACAGATTCAATAGTAGACTTCAAAAGGGAATTGGATCAATACTCGAAGGAGGAAAAATTGCAGGGATACAGGGAAAGAGTGGAGGAGTGGGACTAACTGGATTGCTCTTCCAAAGAGCTGGCGCAGACTCGATGGGACGAATGGCCTCCTTCTGTGCTGTACTATTCTATGATTCTATGAAGAGGACCAACAGCTGTAGCCACAGCAACCAAGACGAGCAGCAGCTGAGGGACACAACAGGTGAGGTGGGGGAGAGGCTGCCCGTAGAAGGCCTTACCCAGTCCACAGGATCTATCGGCCTAGAGTCACTTTCCAGGACATCTCGGAGGAGCGATGAGTCAGAAGGCCACCCTTCCCCAGGCGGGATGTTACAGATCTGTGCAGCCTCTCGCTGCATAGGCCATGCTGCCTGCTGAACCAGGGGGGGTGTGGGGGGTGGGGTGCCATTGCTTTGCCAGTGGCTGTCAGAGTCACCACTGCCGTGAACTTTTTCCGCCTCAGGCTTCTTCCAGGCAGCTACGGGAGACATCACCTGCATCTCCCAGTCAGCAGTGCGCAGCTGCTCAAAACAGGTCAGCAATGCCCTCTTAACCAGAGCCAGTCAGCGCATCACTTCCCCAATGGACAGCAACAGCCAGAAGGAGAGCTCTGGTATTTGTAGCAGTGGCTGGCTTTCCTCATGTACAGGGCATCATTGACTGCACGCCTGCAGCTATCAGGGCACTAGAGGAGGAATTTCTTCTCTCAGAGGGTCGTGAATCTTTGGAATTCTCTTCCCCAGAGAGCTGTGGAGGCTGGGTCATTGAATATATTTAAGGTGGAGATAGACAGATTTTTGAAAGGTAAGGGAGTCAAGGGTTATGGGGAACGGGCAGGAGAGTGGAGTTGAGGCCACGATCAGATCAGCCATGATCTTATTGAATGGCGGAGCAGGCTCGAGGGGCCGAATGACCTACTCCTGCTCCTACGTCTTATGTTCTTATGTCTTATGTTCTAGAGGACAAGCCAGCAGCTCTTCGCAACAGGAAGGCCTATCATTCCACCAATGTCCAACTGGTGTATGATCATCCCCGAAGGGTCTGTGCCAGTTTCGCTGGCACCTGCCACGGTGCTTTCACCCTGAGACACTCATCCATCCCCCCACATTTCTACCCCTTCAGCAAGTCAGAGATTGGCTGCTAGGGGACAAGGGATGCCTCCTGTCCCTGGTGATTCCCCTCCGCAACCCCACCCTGCCTGAGAAGCACAGGTACAATGGCAGTCACCAGGAACATCATGGAACACGCCCTTGGCATCTTGAAGCTTGATCGGCCTCGGGGGGCTCACTGCAATATACCCCAGACAAAGTGGGTCGTATCATAGTAGAGCACAGCATTCTGCACAATGTGGTTATGCAACGAGGACTGGAGTTGCAGGAGGCACAGCAACAGCAAGAGGCATCATCCGACAAGGAAGGATTGCGCGAAGGCGAGGGAGAACTGGAAGAAGGAAGGGCAGTATAATGCCTGGCAGCCAGAGAGGTCAGGGAGCAGACTTCCCTGGTCTGTCCGATTCAGTACCAATCCACACAGTGCTTTTGTGCATCGACGGATGAATAAATAGGACAAATTCTGCGGTTCTGTGCTGCCATGATCAAAGGAAGCATGAGCTAAAGAACGAGGTCACTGCATTGTACTGTCAATTCTCAGACCTTTGGATTTGGGGGAATTTACCATAATGTTTTATTAAACACATGTTTGCTGTTGCAGTATTTTTTTGCACCCACTATGTTCAATTTTTTATGGCCTATAATCCCAGATTTGAGCACAAAAATCCAGGCTGACACTCAATGGAGTGCTGAGGGAGCGCTGCACTGTCGGAGGTGCCGTCTTTTGGATGACAAGCTAAGTTGGCAAACGGTTTGCTTTTCCAGGTGGATGTAAAAGATTCCACGGCACTATTTGAAGAAGAGCAGGGAATTTTTCCCAGTTTCCAGGCCAGCATTCCCACCTTAACCAAAACCACCAAAAACAGATTATTTGGTCATTTATTTGCTGTTTGTGAGACCTTGTTTGACACAAATTGGCTGCCATGTTTCCCTACATGTGTCAGCCATGGCTCAGTTGGTGGCACTCTTGCCTCGGAGTCAGGAGGTTGTGGGTTCAAGTCCCACTCCAGAGACTTGAGCACAAAAATCCAGGCTGACACTCCAGTGCAGTGCTGAGGGAGTGCCGCACTGTCTGAGGTGTCGTCTTTCGGATGAGACGTTAAACCGAGGCCCCGTCTGCCCTCTCAGGTGGATGTAAAAGATCCCACGGCACTATTTCGAAGGGGAGTTGGGGAATTATCCCCGGTGTCCTGGGCCAATATTTATCCCTCAACCAACATAACAAAAACAGATTATCTGGGTCATTATCACATTGCTGTTTGTGGGAGCTTGCTGAGTGCAAATGGCTGCTGCGTTTCCCACATTACAACAGTGACCACACTTCAAAAGGTACTTCATTGGCTGTAAAGCGCTTTGGAACATCCTGAGGTTGTGAAAGGCGCGATAGAAATGCAAGTCTTTCTTTCTACATAACAGCCACTGAACTTCAAATTTAATTAATTGGATGTAAAATGCTTTGTTCACTAACATTAAAGGATAGGAATTCGAACGGTTGCTCACCACTGCACTCGAGTCCCTGATATATACTCCCATCGTATGAAGCCCTGTGCTCTGAGCGGCAATTCATAATATTTGCCCCTATGTCACAGCGTGACTCAAAGCACTGACTCTTGGCTTCCAGCTGACACTCAACATAAGAAACTCGATCATAAGAATTGCCAGGAACAGAGTAACACAATGTTTTAGTCCTCAGAAGCCTGCCTCTTTTAAACTGATCTGAACTACCCACCTTCTTACCATCATCTTCTATTTCTTATCTCTCCTGAAATGCATCAGATTGTCTATGAAACCCATTCACACTGTCAGCTTCAATGGCCTTCCCCAGTAACTTATTCTAAACCTCCATTACACTTTGGGTGAAAAGGTTTCTCCTGACTTCCCTTCTTCCTCCGTCCTAACAATGTAATTTTTAACTTGTGTCCCCAGGTGAGTTTGAACTCATAACCACAGCAAACAATTTGCCTGGATCAACATTGCCAATTCACTTGAAAGAAACAGAAACAACGGACCTGAACTGAAGCTGACAGGTCTCGAGAGTGAGGGACTGCGGGGAGACGTGTACTGCCACAGAAAGGGAAGAGTGGAAGGAGGGAAACATCAACGTAGTGTGGCTGAGAGCTATGCTCGGGATACAGAGAGACTAATAATGCAATCGGAGGAGGAATTTAATGCTTTGAGCTCCAGAGCCTTGCACTAACAGCGATGGGAGCCTGAGGGCTGAGGCCTACTCTACACCCAATGTGCACATGTGTATGTGATTTGGAAGTGCTTTGCATGCTATAACCTGCGCACAGACAGAAGGCTCATTAAGGGACCAAATTTAATTTAAATGAGGGGAGGTCCCCATAACGCCACATGGAGGCCTGAGCAGGGCCTGATAGGTCGAGCACTCATGTAAAATGAAAGGGAGGTCTGTTCCTTCCAGTTGGGTTCCAGTAATTAAAGGTAGATTTCAGCTCTTGCTGTATCTCCCAGCAACTGACTGTTGCTGAACTATTTTTGTTTTGTTGGCAAAGGAAGCTCAGGGAACGTGTCGGGGCCTTCCTAACAGTGACTGCAAGTTGTGCTGCAGCTTTTAACTACTGAGTTGCCACTATGGGTATTACTATGGCTATACCTCTCTATATAGAGGGTCAAGCTACAAGGATAGGGAGACCATGTTTTTTAAACCGAATCCGGGGACACACAGGGTAGGAGCACAGCAAAGTAGCCAGGACGGAATTTTTTTTAACAGCCTATATTTTAACAGTTGCACATATACACTACAAAGGCAAAACAAATGAGCAGAAAATCACCGCGGATGTGACGTCACACGATTGAAGCGGATTCAGACACCTGACTCCTCCCCTCCTAGTGACTGAGGTCACACCTGACCCCTCCCCCAGTGACTGAGGTCACACCTGACCCCTCCCCCCGTGACTGAGGTCACACCTGACCCCCCCAGTGACTGAGGTCACACCTGACCCCTCCCCCAGTGACTGAGGTCACACCTGACCTCTCCCCCAGTGACTGAGGTCACACCTGACCCCTCCGCCCGTGACTGAGGTCACACCTGACCCCTCCCCCCGTGACTGAGGTCACACCTGACCCCTACCCCCGTGACTGAGGTCACACCTGACCTCCTCCCTCAGTGTCTGAGGTCACACCTGACCCCCCCCCCCCCGCAGTGACTGAGGTCACACCTGGCCCCTCCCCATTGACTGAGGTCACACCTGACCCCCCCCCCATTGACTGAGGTCACACCTGACCCCTCCCCCCAGTGACTGAGGTCACACCTGACCGCCCCCCCATTGACTGAGCTCACACCTGATCCTCCCCCAGTGACTGAGGTCACACCTGAATCCCCCCCCATTGACTGAGCTCACACCTGATCCTCCCCCAGTGACTGAGGTCACACCTGATCCTCCCCCAGTGACTGAGGTCACACCTGACCCCTCCCCCAATGACTGAGGTCACACCTGATCCTCCCCCAGTGACTGAGGGCACACCTGAATCCCCCACAGTGACTGAAGGCACACCTGAATCCCCCACAGTGACTGAGGTCACACCAGACAACAGAGAACAAGTTCAGCCAGGCGGAGGAGGGTGGTGGTGGCTGGGGCCTGGTTGGGCCTCTGTTCAAGGAAGAAGCGGAGCGCCCTCAGGCCATCCTGGTGGGGGATGGAGGTGTAGAGGGATTGTACGTCCATAGTGAAAAGGAGGCGGTTGGGGCCAGGAAACTGGAAACTGTTAAAGTGGCGGAGGGCGTCGGAAGAGTCGCGGATGTAGGTGGGAAGAGACTGGACAAGGGGAGAAAAAATAGAGTCGAGATAGGAAGAGATAAGTTCCATGGGACAAGAACAGGCTGAAACGATGGGTCTACCAGGGCAGTCCTGTTTGTGGATCTTGGGAAGGAGATAGAAGCGGGCTGTGCGGTTGGCGGCCATGGGGGGAAGATCTCCAGAGGAGATGAGGTCAGTGACAGTCTTGGAAACGGTGGCTTGATGTTCGGTAATGGGGTCATGGTCCAGGCGGAGGTAGGAGGAGGTGTCGGAGAGTTGGCGTTCAGCCTCCGCTAGGTAGAGGTCGGTTCGCCAAACAACAACAGCACCACCCTTGTCAGCAGGTTTAATGACAATGTCGGGGTTGGATCTGAGAGAATGGAGTGCTGCAAGTTCAGAGGGAGGTAGGTTGGAGTGAGTGAGGGGAGCAGAGAAATGGAGACAGCTGATATCACGCCGGCAGTTTGCAATGAAAAGATCCAGAGAGGGTAAGAGGCCAGAGGGAGGGGTCCAGGTAGAACGAGAATTCTGAAAGCGGGAGAAAGGATCAGCTGTGCGGGGGGAAGACTCCTGGCCAAAGAAATGGGCACGGAGACGAAGGCGGCGGAAAAAGATCTCAGCATCGTGCCGAGCTCGAAATTCATTGAGGTGGGGGCGTAAGGGGATGAAGCTCAGGCCTTTGCGAAGGACTGATCGTTCGGGGTCAGAGAGGGGAAGGTCAGAGGGGATAGTGAAAACACGGCAGGAGGCGAAGGATGAAATGGAACTGCGGACCAGGACAGCTTTGAGATAGAGTGAGTCGGTGCTGCTGAAGAGAGAGGTCGAGAGTGTTCATGTGGCGGTGCATGGCATTCAGCGTGGATCTCAGGATGCGGCGAGAGCAGTGGTTCGAGGAACGCTGAATATCTTGGAGATATCTGCAGTCCTGGGTGGATCCAAAACATGAAGGGTGGAATTTCAGTTGGAATCCACGTGGAGTAAGTCGGAGCCGGAGACAGTTGCTGAGGAAAGATATGTGGCTGTGAAAGCGAGTTTTGGTAGATACCTGATCAAACACGAGAAGGGAGACAGAAAGCAATGAAGATGAACAAGGTAAAAGAGACAAACGAAAATCCCGTCGGAGAGAAGAGCAGAACTTCTTCAAGGTGGGCATTCCTGGAAGAGAGGGGGCAGTGAATTAAACACTAATACAAAAAGAAAATACTGCAGATGCTGGAAATCTGAAATAAAAACAGAAAATGCTGGAGATACTCAACAGGTCAGGCAGCATCTGTGAAGAGAGAAACAGAGTTAACGTTTCAGGTCGATGACCTTTCGTCAGAACTGGAAAAAAGCAGGAAATGGAACAGATTTTTAAGCAAGTGTAGTGGCTGGGAAATAGGGGAGGGGATGAAAGAACAAAAGGGAAGGTCTGTGATTGGATAGAAGGCAGGAGAGATTAAGAGACATTGAGAGACACTGCAGTCTTAGTTTCCCACCCCCACCCCCACCGTTTCAATATGGCCCCTTTGCGGCAGTGGTTGCACAGAATTACCGTGGGCCCACAGACATTGCAAGTTATTGTTGCATTCCATTCTTCCCTCTTAGTTTCAACCTGCCCCTCTCCCGATGAGGTGTGCTATGGTGGTTATAACGAGAGTGTGGCTGTGTCAGCACTTCACCAAAGAGTCTAGACTGCTTTATTCCTACATCCTGTTTGTACTCCAAACGATGTATCATCCATAGGTGTTTTGTCCACGGGTTTGTGGTGCGGGGGGTGGCGGGGGGCTGTTCTGTAGCAAGTTTGTAAATCTTCCCTCTGCTGTCTACCAAATCTTTTGCTTGTCTTGAATGGGATCTATAATCCTTGAAATTCAACTGGGATGGGCAATAAATGTTGGCCTTGCCAGCGACGCCCACATCCCATAAACAAATTAAAAAAAAACAACACTCCAAGACTTTCCATCTTCTGAAATGAGATGAGCTGTGACTCAGTGGGTCACACTCTTCCCTCTTGAGTCAGAAGGCTGTGGGTTCAGGTCATAAGCACAAAAATCCAGGCTGACACTCCAGTGCAGTACTGAGGGAGTGCTGCACTGTCGGAGGTACAGATGTTTGGATGAGATGTTAAACTGAGGCCTCTCTCAGGTGGACTTACAAGATCCCATGGCACTACTTCGAAGAAGAACAGGGGAGTGATCCCCGGTGTCCAGGCCAATATTTATCCCTCAAACAACATCAATAAAACAGATTATCTGGTCATTATCACGTCGCTGTTTGTGGGAGCTTGCTGTGTGCAGATTGGCTGCCGCGTTTCCTACATTACAACCCTTCAAGAAGTACTTCATTGGCTGTGAAGCGGTTTGGGATGTTCTGAGGTCATGGAAGATGCAATATAAATGCAGTTCTTTATTTTTTAATATTGGGCATCCAATGTGTTCCCAGTGAGTAATTTACTATTACGATAGCAAAATACTGCAGATGCTGGAAATCCGAAATAACAACAGAAAACGCTGGAAAAACTCAGCAGGCCAGGCAGCATCCGTGGAGAGAGAAAGAGAGTTGACGTTTCAGGTCGATGACCTTTCATCAGAACTGGGAAGAGCTGGAAATCAAATAGATTTAAGGCCAGGGTAAAGCTGGGAAAAGGGGGAGGGGATAAAGGAACAAAGGAGGAGATGAAGAGACATTAAGAGATATGCAAGGCTAGAGGTGGTGTTAATGTGACAGATTAAGGCTGAATGAAGTGTGAAATCTACTGGCAGAATGAAGGACAGCTGCCAGCTTCTAGGAGGAAAAAAAAGGTGGGGGGGACAAATTAATTTACTATGATTGGGAATTAGCAGTTAGACTTGGCAATGTGGTAGAGTGTGAGAACGCAGGTTTCTAGGAGTAAAAGACGGACTCTGCTTACACAAATTGTTTGCACGAGGAAAGAGGTGTTTAAGAAGCTTGACCTGGAACAACAGGCTCACTGGGCTGGGTGGCCCCTCCTTGCTGGCTGTGGGATAACATTTTTCACATTCATTTGGCAGCCACGAGCTGCCACGTTAAATTGTTAGAGCTCATGCTCGCAGCTTGAGTTCAATTGAAGAGGACTTTTTAAGGCCCTCAGTAAGAGCTACTGCCCGTCTGAGGGGCACCGTCAGCTTGAAAAAGTGCGAGTCAAAATACTTACATTCTTTTTGTGGAGGAGACAGAGGAACCAGATGGAAAATTGTGGGCAGCGCGCGCCCGAGTTTCTCCACGTGCGCCCCTGCCGGCAGCGTGAAGTTAAGAAGTGACTCCTATCGCTCACGAGTGGGGCGATGGTGTGCTTTGACTCGAGCCAATGCTTGCAAAACGAACAAAAGAAAGGCTTGCCCCGAAATGCTGCTTTATTTTGTTGTTGTGGTGAAGACGGTGGCCTCTTTAAAAGGGAAGGGGTCGTTCACTGCAGATGAATCCGTGCCGTGCTGTCGTCTCGTAACAGCATCGGATTCTGAAAGAAGTATGGGAAACTCCTCAGAGCTGGCAAATGGGAAAGCTGTGTGGGCTTTCCTGCCATTAGAATTGAATACAATGAAGCCCATTGTTCCTCTCCCGAAGGTACAAGTGTTGCCTGGTCACTGGCAAGATGTCTGTGGAAAATAATTACTTCTGTTGGTTTTGTAAGAATTTTTTTTTTTCTCGGTGGAATTTTGTTTTTGAAGCTCAGGACATCTGCCAGCCCTCAGTGAGGGACACTCCGCTCTGTGTGTGCATGTCTGCAAGGTTAAAGAAAAATAATTTTTTTACGATACTGCCATTGGTTTATAAGCCTGGAAATCCTGGCACGCTGTATTACTGTATGAGTGTTTGGAATATCTGCTGTTTTAAAAGGAGAGGTTAAGCCATGAGCTGATGCATCCATTAAAATAGCGGACAAGACTAGTCTGGCTCAAAGTGCTCCCATCTTAATGTGTGGAACTGCATCATTATACATTGCCCTCAGTCTATGTATTTGCAAGTGCATAAATCTGTAATGTAACATGTATACTGGTCCCAGAGGCATGTAGACCAGCTCTGTAAAACAGTACAAAGATAGCAGGCAGAGGAATTCTATACAAACCGTGCAGTGTCTTTTCCAATCTAAAGTAAAAGAACTTTTCTTAAACTTTACACACAGGGAATAAATATCTGGCATGATTTGAGGTTTGTTCCGTCTCGTTCCCCTTTAAGGAGCGTGATCCCAAGACAGCTGATGTACACACATGGGGCTCCAGCCTCACAATGCACAGAGCAAGTCTTTCGTTTATTGAACAGAGAGCTTTTTTTTTTAAATAAAAGAGATAATAACCTAGGGTGAATAGTCCAACACAGAAAGGGGTGAGGGGGGTGAGGGGGTGGGCAGAACAGTAATGGATCCACAGTAACTGGCATTGCTGAGGTCATAAAGTTCGAAACAGTGACATTTCTGGGGAAAACAGAACCAGGGACCTGGATTACAAGTGAGTTGGAGTCAATAGAACAGGAGTTGTTTGTTAGTCCTGCTGCATAGTGAGGCACATAGGAAGCATTGACTTGTGTTATTCTGCTATGTTATATAATATGTACTCAAGTCTGAACCAAGGCCATCAGCCATGGCTCAGTGGGCAGCCCTCCTTATCTCTGAGTCAGAAGGTTGTGAGTTCAAGTCCCACTCCAGAGACTTGAGCACAAAAAGCTAGGCTGACACTCCAGTGCAGTGCTGAGGGAGTGCTGCACTGTCGGAGGTGCTGTTTTTTTGGATGCGACGATGCTCTCTCAGGTGGGTGTAAAAGATCCCATGGCACTATTTCGAAGAAGACCAGGAGGGTTATCCCCGGTGTCCTGGCCAATATTTATCCCTCAATCAACATCACCAAAACAGATTATCTGGTCATTATCGCATTGCTGTTTGCGGGAGCTTGCTGTGCGCAAATTGGCTGCCGCGTTTCCTACATTACAACAGTGACAACACTTTTAAAAGTACTTCATTGGCTGTAAAGCGCTTCGGGACGTCCGGTGGTCGTGAAAGGCGCTATGCAAATGCAAGTCTTTCTTTCTTTACACGCTTGGCCCACTTCTTACTGGACTAGTCTCCGTATCCCTACCCCTCCTTTCCTGCATGCCCACCTCCAAGGAGAAGCAAACCTCTTTCAAAATTCCTGTCCGACCCCTCAAAGGTGATCAAGCAATCCCCAGGATGGCCCAACCCTAGTTTTCCAGAAATACATCTAATGATTCTTGACAGACTGCAAGGCGGCAGTCCTCACTACCACCTCCAGAATGCTGTTCCACAGGTCAGTTCCGAGGAGAAAAATAAGGAGGAAAATCAGGCAAAGCTTGTTTTTATTTTTTAAATATATTCATTCTTGGGATATGGGTGTCGCCGGCAAGGGCAGCATTTATTGCGCCATCGCTAGTGGCCCTGGAAAGGTGGTGGTGGACCTTCAGAGGGAAGTTAAGAGTCAATCACGTTGGTGAGGGGCTGGGGTCACATATAGGCCATACCAGGAAAGGACAGCTACACAACCATATTCCTTTTACATCCAAACTTTTTGTCCAAAATTAGTTACTGGGGAAGGCCAGTGAGGTGGGCAGTATAAAGGGGTTCACGAGGTGACTAGATTTGTTTCTGGAGAGAGAAGCGATTGAGGGATACACTGGGCTGGATTTTCATTGACCCGTGGAGGCAGGTTTGGAGGCGTGAGGGGGGTTAAAATTGCGAAAACTGGCGGGCAGGCACAAGTCTGCCTCCATCCCGCCTCCACGCAATTTTCATTAAATCGTGTCTGCTGGTCCCGACTCCGTCCCGCTTTAAGTGGCGGGATAGGCTGTTAAAGCCCTTAACAAGCACTAAATTGGCTCTATAATGCCATTTTGAAAGGCCTTTGTGATTTTAACCCTTGAGCTACGTGAAGCACACCTGTTCTGAACCACGATTGTGAAACCTGGCGGGAGCACATTTGGATAGCTGACTATCAGCTGCAGGTCCACTATTACAACGGAGATGTGATGAAGGTAGTAGTAGTATTAGGTCTGACAGTCGCCTCTGATGCTGCTGCATTGAAGGCCTTCGGAGACTGCCTGGCCTTTTCTGTGAGAGGACTTCGAGCTGCTACTCATTTTGCATCCAGGTCCTCTCACAGCAAAGGCCAGGCAGTCTCTGACCTTCAATGCAGCAGCAATGATGACATCATCAGAGGCGACTGTCAGACTGAAACCACTAATTGGTTCAGGGGTTACTACATGCTGGAACTCAATTGCCCAATTAGGTGAAAATGGCATCAATCTCCCACATCCAATTGCAGTCGGGTGGATAACACGAAATGCGGATGACACGACCCCAACCCGCCCCAGTATCAAAATCCAGCCCAGTGAGTAGGTGGAGTTCACCCACCTAACTCTTTGGAATTTGCTACCCCAGAGGGCTGTGGAGGCTCAGTCGTTGAGTATATTCAAGGTAGAGATCGATAGATTTTTGCATATTAAGGAATTCAAGGGATATGGGGATAGTGCAGGAAAGTGGAGTTGAGGTCGAAGATCAGCCATGATCTTATTGAATGGCGGAGCAGGCTCAAAGGGCCGAATGGCCTACTCCTGCTCCTAATTCTTATGTTCTTATGTTTTCTAAAAGAGGCGGGTTTGTTGGCCTTTTGCTGTTCTCAAAATAAAATTATTTAAACCTATTCTTTACTTATTTCTACATACATCACCCACAGACCTTTCTATATAATCAGTTTCTTATCGCACTTGCCTTATTTCTTGTGTGTGACTGTCTCCTTCTGTCCTTGCGTAGAGGGTTGTCGGAGCATGGAATGCTTTGCGACACAGAGTGAATAAAGCGAAACTGGATAAATACTTAAAGCTGAAGAATATGCAGAACCATGGGCAGAGAGCAGGGCAGTGAGGTTAGTTCGGGATTGTCCTAGCACAGACACAATGGGCCGAATGACCCCCTTCTGTGCTGTAAACTTCTATGACACACATCTTCTCAGGCCACGTTCCTCCTTCGGACGCTATGGGTGACCTGCTCTCAGATCTCTGCCATTCCTGCTCTTTGGATGGCCACTATGAGGTGGGAAACAGTGAAGACCAGTGCCAAGCTCTTGGAGGCTCCTTCACCCTTCTTTGCACCGGTGTGGTAGAGATGAGGAATTCAATGGGGAGGTGAGAATAAAACCTGCTTTTACCACTTTGGTGGTGCCTTATGTCACTGCACCTCTGCACTTTGCCAGTATTAATGTGATAGCTGACAAATTGGGTGATTGCATTATAGACTGAAAAGTCAAGACTCACTTGTAGCAGTTAACATTTTTCCTCCTCAATTTTCCTTCCTTTCCTCTCCTTCAAGGTTCTCATTCCCTCCTCTCTGCAGAAATGCATCCAATTCCCTCTTGAATCACTTCATGGGGATTGTTTCCACGGCCTTCCCTGGTAACCTACACCACAATTCTATTACCACTCCATCTGATTTCCCTTCTGATTCCTAATTTCCTCGTTTTTAGCTTGTGCGCCCCCTGGCGTTTGACAAACTTGCCTGGATCAAATTCCCCTCCATAAGTTTGAAAACTTCTTTTTAAGTAATCTCAAAGGGCAATCAAATTGATAACTAGCTTAAGGCACGAGTTATGAGAAGAGGTTGAAGAATCTGGGATTGTTTGCTCTGGTGAAGGGAAGGCTCAGGGGAGATATCCTTCAAGATCCTTAAAGGAATAGATGCAGTGATACCTGATAATGTGTTTGGCATGCCACAAACTCTAGAAGCAGAGGATTCACAGACCGATTAGATTTAATTACTTTCTGCAGAGCATGTTGTATGTGTGGAATGGTCTGCCGAGGGAAACAGATAGTGCAGAAAAATCGAAGGGAGAATTGGATAGATATTTGAGGGAGTGGGAGTCTGAAAGGACCGGCTAGACAGATTCCAGAGTCTGTTCCACTCTTGTCCTTTCCTATGCTCCTATCTGAGCATAGAATGATACAACACAGAAGGAGGCCATTCGGCCCATCGTGCCTGTGTCAGCTCTTTGGTAGAGCTATCCAATAAGTCCCACTCCCCCGCTCTTTCCCCATAGTCCTATAAGTTTTTTCCCTTCAAGTATTTATCCAATTCCCTTTCGAAAGTTACTATTGAATCTGCTTTCACCACCCTTTCAGGCAGCGCGTTCCAAATCATAGCAACTCACTGTGTTTCCTCATCTCTCCCTCTGGTTCTTTTGCCAATCACCTTCAATCTGGGTCCTCTGGTTACCGACCCTTCTGCCACTGGAAACAATTTCTCCCTATTTACTCTATCAAAACTCCTCACGATTTTGAACACAACCCTCTCTGCTCGAAGGAGAACAACCCCAGCGTCCTGAAGTCCCTCATCCCCAGACTTCACCGTCTTCTTAAATTTTCCCTTAAATGTTGAGTTCCTATTACAAGATTCTCGTTCATTGTACACATCTATAGCTTCTCAACAGCAGTAATATTCTTCCTGTGATTAAGTGACCAGAACTCCACTGTGCTGCAGATTATATAGCAACAATATAACCTCTTCCTTCTCACCCACACCTTGTGCCCTGAAATCACCTTCTCGAGAGTCTGAGTGAGATTGCCAATCCATTGCTTAATTGGAGGGCAGTTTTGTGCAGTGTACCTGCACCCACTGGGAACTGGGATTGAAACAGCCCAAATCTCACTTCATGTAAGATTGATACAGAAAGCAAGACTTGCATTTATATAGCACCTTTCACAACCATTTGATATCCCAAAGCGCTTATACAGCCAATGAAATACTTTTGAAGTGTAGTCACTGTTGTAATGTAGGAAACACAGTCACAAATTTGCACACAGCAAGCTCCCACAAACAGCGATGTGATAATGACCAGATAATCTGTGTTTAGTGATGGTGATTGAGGGATAAATATTGGCCAGGACACCAGGGAAAACTCCCCTGCTCTTCTTCGGAATAGCGCCATGGGATCTTTTATGTCCACCTGAGAGGGCAGACGAGGCCTCGGTTTAACGTCTCATCCGAAAGACGGCACGTCCGACAGTGCAGCACTCCCTCAGCTCTGCACTGGAGTGTCAGCCTAGATTTTTGTGCTCAAGTCTCTGGAGTGGGACTTGAACCAACAACCTTCTGATTCAGAGGCAAGGGTGCTACCCACTGAGCCACAGCTGACACCTGGCAGAGCAAAGCGATTATCATCCCATTAGTTGTGGCTGGTTGCAAATGTTGGTGGTGGTGGTGAAAGGGCAATCATTTAGTCTTTGTTGGTCTCAGTGTAAATTAAAGGGATAATTCCGCCATTGAACACTCCTGAGTTTCAGCAATATTTTAAATAGGGGAAAAGTTGATCCTTTTTGAGTCTCAACAAGCACACCTTTACTCCTTGCCTGAAGAAGCCATGTTGTAAATAATTAGTATGTGATTCCATTAGCAATAATCTTGCTGAGTGATATTAAACAAGGGCCATTGCCTCCACCTTGCAACACACAGACTTACACAACAATAAGTGAACAAAGATCATTTCTCTCACTCGCTCTCTGTGGCAATGTTGAAAAGAACAGGGTAACACCTGTAAACCATGGTGGGAAATGTAATTATTCTCTTCCAAAGTGATTTATTCTGCAGGCTCCTTGATGTTTCACAAGTGTAGAGGGGGGGGAACGGGGATTCGATAGAGCTGGTTTTTACATACAGTTTTCGAGACTTGTGAGAAGTGTGAGGTGATGCATTTTGGCAGAAGGAACAGGGAGAAGGAATTTACACTTAATGGCACAGTTTTAAAGAGTGTGCAGGGACAGAGGGACTTGGGAGTTAATGTGCATAGGTCCCTGAAGGTGGCGGGACATATTGAGAGAGTGGTTAGCAAAGCATATGGGATCTTGGGCTTCATAAATAGAAGTATTGAGTACAAAAGTAGAGAAGTCATGCTGAACCTTTATAAAGCGCTGGTTAGGCCACAACAACAACAACAACAACTTGTATTTATATAGCGCCTTTAACGTAGTAAAATGTCCCAAGGCGCTTCACAGGAGTATTTTAAGACAAAAAATTTGACTCCGATCCACATAAGGATAAATTAGGGCAGGTGACCAAAAGCTTGCTCAAAGAGGTAGGTTTTAAGGAGCGTCTTAAAGGAGGAAAGAGAGGTAGCGAGGCGGACAGGTTTAGGCAGGGAATTCCAAAGCTTAGGGCCTAGGCAACAGAAGACACGGCCACCAATGGTTGAGCGATTATAATCAGGGATGCTCAAAAGGGCAGAATTAGAGGAGCGCAGCTATCTCGGGGGGGTTGTGGGGCTGAAGGAGATTAGAGATAGCAAGGGGCGAGACCATGGAGGGATTTGAAAACAAGGATGAGAATTTTGAAATCGAGGCGCTGCTTAACCGGGAGCCAATGTAGGTCAGCGAGCACAGGGGTGATGGGCGAACGGGACGTGGAGTGAGTTAGGACACGGGCAGCCGAGTTTTGGATGACCTCAAGTTTACGTAGTGCGGAATGTGGGAGGCCAGCCAGGAGTGCATAGGAATAGTCAAGTCTAGAGGTAACAAAGGCATGGATGAGAGTTTCAGCAGTGATGAGCTGAGGCAAGGGCAGAGACGGGCGATGTTACGGAAGTGGAAGTATTGGAGTATTGCGTCCAGTTCTGGTCACCACACTTTAGGAAGGATGTGAAGGCCCTTGAGAGGGTGCAGAGGAGATTTACCCGAATGGTTCCGGGGATGGGGGATCTTAGCTACAAGGACAGGTTGGAGAAGTTGGATTTGTTTTCATTAGAGCAAAGGAGGTTGAGGGGTGATTTGATAGAGGTGTACAAGATTATGACGGGTTTGGATAGGCTAGACGGGGAAAGGCTGTTCCAATAGTTGATGGTACAAGGACTAGGGGACACAGATTTAGGGGGAAAAATTGGGTCACTGGGGCGCTAACTTCACCGGGGTGCAATTAGTGCTCCCACGCCCGAAATTCACCAGTAGCGCCCCAAGAGGCTCTGTGGCACGTCGCGCTGCGGTACTGCAGGCCTTCCTCCCCTTATTAAAGGGGAGAGGCCTAGCGCAGCACGACCCGGGGCCCAGCTGGGCCACCAGGGATCAGAGTGCCGGCAAAAGAGCCCGGCACTCAAGAGAAGTGCCGGGCTCACGAAGCGCAGCCGGCATTCCGCGGGGGGGTGCTGCAGAGGAGGCCGGGGACGGCAGAGAGGGCAGGTGCTGGCAGGCTGCCAGCAACAAAAATGGCCGCCCGACACCTTCCCTTTAATTAGCCCCACCCTGGCCGCAGGTAGGCCCCCCATAGTGTCCGGCGATAAGTCAGGGGGCGCTACCAAAGATTGCGGCTGGGGCGCAAGCGGGGCGCAAGCGGGGCGCTGCGCACGGCGATGACAGGAGGCGCAAAGCAACCAAATTTTTTGGCCTTAAGGTTTTGGGCAAGAGATACAGGGGGGATGCGAGCAAAAACTTTTTTACGCAGCGAGTGGTGAGGACCTGGAACTCGCTGCCGACGGAAGTGGTGGAAGCAGAGACACTCAATGTTTTCAAAGGGAGACTGGATAGGCACTTGAGGGAAATAAGCTTGCAGGGCTACGGGGATAGAGCGGGGGAATGGGACTGACTGGATTGCTCTACAGAAAGCCGGCACGGACTCGATGGGCCGAATGGCCTCCTTCTGTGCCATATGACTCTATGACTCTATGACTTCTGTACAGCTAACTGGGACTCCCCCTGAGTTTTGGCAGAACTGATGAAAGGTCACGACCTGAAACGTTAACTCTGTTTCTCTCTCCACAGATGCTGCCTGACCTGCTGAGTATTTCCAGCATTTTCTGTTTTTATTGGCAGAAATATTTGTTTGCTACCTGTAATATTCTCCTTTGAACTTGCTTTAGGGCTCATTGTATTCCAAGATCAAATATAAAAGGAACAACAATATTAAAGTTTAAAACAACTTCACGTACAGCAGCTCAATCTCTGCTTACAAACTCTATCTGCAGACTCATGGCTGGTGTAGCGGTGATCAAACTCGTTACCTAAGTGCAAGATTGTTTGATACTTAAAGGAACGTGTCTAAATTACATACTCAAAGTGATATCAAACATTCAGTAAAGTAATACGATAGCAAAATACTGCGGATGCTGGAAATCCGAAATAACAACAGAAAACGCTGGAAAAACTCAGCAGGCCAGGCAACATCCGTGGAGAGAGAAAGAGAGTTAACGTTTCAGGTCGAAACCCTTCGTCGGAACTGAGAGAGCAAGAAATAAACAGATAAAAATGCAAGGGGGAGGCTGGGGGGAGGAATAAAAGAACAAAAGGGATGGTCTTTAGTGAGTAGAGACATTGAGAGATGCTCAAGGCAAGACGAGATGGTAATGGGACAGGTTGAGAAACAAAAGGTAAGGTGTGAAATGCTGGCAGAATCAGAGACAGCTGCCGTGGGGGGAGAGAGAGAAAAAAAGGAAAAAGGCACGGACCAAAAGAGTGGATAAAATGTATACATATGTGGTAGGGGCCGGGGTTATGATCTGAAATTGTTGAACTCGATATTGAGTCCGGAAGGCTGTAAAGTGCCTAAATGGAAGATGAGGTGCAAGACTGTCACTGACCTCATCTCCTCTGGAAATCTTCCCCCCGCGGCCGCCAACCTCATAGTTCCCCAACCCCGCACAGCCCGCTTCTACCTCCTTCCCAAGATCCACAAACAGGACTGCCCTGGTAGACCCATCGTTTCAGCCTGCTCTTGCCCCATGGAACTTATCTCTTCCTATCTCGATTCTATTTTTTCTCCCCTTGTCCAGTCCCTTCCCACCTACATCCGCGATTCCTCTGACGCCCTCCGCCACTTTAACAGTTTCCAGTTTCCTGGCCCCAACCGCCTCCTTTTCACCATGGACGTACAATCCCTCTGCACCTCCATCCTCCACCAGGATGGCCTGAGGGCGCTCCGCTTCTTCCTTGAACAGAGGCCCAACCAGTCCCCATCCACCGCCACCCTCCTCCGCCTGGCTGAACTTGTTCTCACATTGAACAACTTCTCCTTTGACTCCACTCATTTCCTCCAAATCAAAGGTGTTGCTATGGGTACCCGCATGGGTCCTAGCTATGCCTGCCTTTTCGTGGGATATGTGGAACACTCTTTGTTCCAGTCCTACTCGGGTCCCCTCCCTCACCTCTTTTTCCAGTACATTGACGACTGTATCGGTGCCGTTTCCTGCTCTCGCCCTGAACTAGACAATTTCATTCACTTTGCTTCCAATTTCCACCCTTCCCTCACCTTCACATGGTCCATCTCCGACTTTTCCCTTCCCTTCCTCGACTTCTCCGTCTCCATCTCTGGGGATAGGTTATTGACCAACATTTACTACAAGCCCACTGACTCCCACAGCTACCTGGACTACACTTCCTCCCACCCCGCCTCGTGTAAGGACTCTATTCCCTTCTCCCAGTTTCTCCGTCTCCGCCGCATCTGCTCCGACGATGCCACCTTCCATACCAGTGCTTCCGACATGTCTTCCTTTTTCCTCAACCGAGGATTCCCCTCTACCTTGGTCAACACGGCCCTCGACCGTGTCCGTTCCATCTCCCGCACTTCTGCCCTCACCCCGGCCCCTCCCTCCCGGAACCACGATAGAGTTCCCCTTGTCCTCACCTTTCACCCCACCAGCCTCCACATTCAACGGATCATCCTCCGCCATTTCCGCCACCTCCAACGTGATCCCACCACCAAACGTATCTTCCCCTCACCTCCCCTTTCAGCATTCCGTAGGGACCGCTCCCTCCGAGACACCCTAGTCCACTCCTCTATCACCCCCAGCACCCCTTCCCCTTCACCCGGCACCTTCCCGTGCAAGCGCAGGAGATGCAACACCTGCCCTTATACATCCCCCCTTCCCACTCTCCAGGGCCCCAAACACCCCTTCCAGGTGAAACAGCGATTTACTTGTACTTCTTGCAATCTAGTATACTGTATTCGCTGCTCACGATGTGGTCTCCTCTACATTGGGGAGACCAAACGCAGATTGGGTGACCGCTTTGCGGAACACCTCCGTTCAGTCCGGAAGGGTGACCCCGAGCTTCCGGTCGCTTGTCATTTTAATTCACCGCTCCACGCTCACTCAGACCTCACCGTCCTCGGCCTCTTGCATTGTTCCACGGAAGCGCAGCGTAAGCTCCAGGAACAGCACCTCATCTTCCGTTTACGCACTTTACAGCCTTCCGGACTCAATATCGAGTTCAACAATTTCAGATCATAACCCCGGCCCCTACCACATATGTATACATTTTATCCACTCTTTTGGTCCGTGCCTTTTTCCTTTTTTTCTCTCTCTCCCCCCACGGCAGCTGTCTCTGATTCTGGCAGCATTTCACACCTTACCTTTTGTTTCTCAACCTGTCCCATTACCATCTCGTCTTGCCTTGAGCATCTCTCAATGTCTCTACTCACTAAAGACCATCCCTTTTGTTCTTTTATTCCTCCCCCCAGCCTCCCCCTTGCATTTTTATCTGTTTATTTCTTGCTCTCTCAGTTCCGACGAAGGGTTTCGACCTGAAACGTTAACTCTCTTTCTCTCTCCACGGATGTTGCCTGGCCTGCTGAGTTTTTCCAGCGTTTTCTGTTGTTATTCAGTAAAGTAACATCTGTAAATGCTCATACTATATCATCACACCATCATTAACTCATTATCTTTTTGACTTCATGTCACGGAGGGTTGTTAGGACATGGATAGCCAGGGCTTGACAGGGTAGACGCTGAGAGGTTGTTTCCCCCTGGCTGGAGTGTCTAGAACTAGGGGGCATAGTCTCAGGATAAGGGGGTCGGCCATTTAGGACTGAGATGAGGAGGAATTTCTTCACTCAGAGGGTTGTCAATCTTTGGAATTCTTTACCCCAGAGGGCTGTGGATGCTGAGTCTTTGAGTATATTCAAGGCTGAGATCAATAGATTTTTGGACTCTAGGGGAATCAAGGGATATGGGGATGGGGCGGGAAAGTGGAATTGAGATCGATGATCAGCCATGATCTCATTGAGTGGCGGAGCAGGCTCGAGGGGCCGTACGGCCGACTCCTGCTCTTAATTCTTATGTTCTACCAGAAACAGCGGTGGATGCTGGGGAAGTGGATAAATATTTGAAAAAGAAAACATTACAAGGCAATGGGAATGGGACTAAGTGAAAGCTCTTTCAGAGATTTGGCATGGGATCAGTGAGCCGAATGGCCTTATTCCGTGCTGTAAAACTCTCTGATTGTATTGATATGAATCGCTGTGAAGTGAGCAGGGAGAAAAAAAGCAGATCAGTGGTTACCTTCTATTTCTCGTAACGCAGGAGGATCTAAGCATGTTTGTGGCCTTCCTTCCAGCTACTTTTTGCCCTTCTCAGCCACTGCAGGGTGTCAGCCTACCCCAGTACATCCCACATGTTGCCTGGTCACGAATGATTGGAACGGAGTCAACTCTTTGTGGCAGATTCAGGAGTCTGATTCCTGAGGTAGAGTTGTGCTGGCATTCTGCAGACTTGCCTGGTTCATTGACAGTGGCTGAAAGGGGATTTCTGTCATGGGCAACTGGTACTCTTCCCACTCAGCACCAGACAACCCTGCAAGCCGATGTTCCAAAGGGTAGGGTGGTCCTAGCAGTGGGACGCCTATCAGTGCTCTGTAGGGTGTGCGGTTTTAGTCAACTAAAGTCTGGCACTCCCCTCTGCACACACCTCAGGGTCTCTGAGCCTTGAATTTTTCCAACCTCTTACTGAAGTGGGTGTGCCCCTTCAGGGGGAGAGTGCGCACTCCATATTAGGATAGCAAATCTAGCTGCGTAAATTTGTCCGTCATTTTATTTGAATGGGTTTCTACGCTGACGTTAAACAATCCCAATCCCAACAGGATGTCACGAGACAATGGAAGGTAAAGAAGAATGATTTGAAGTGGCTGTCTTACTTTACTTCAACATCTTCTTCTCTTAGGCAGTCCCTCGGAACCGAGGATGACTTGCTTCCACATTAAAAATGAGTTCTCAGGTGACTGATGAGTCCAATGCGAGACCTACAGTCTCTGTCACAGGTGGGGCAGACGGTGGTTGAAGGGACGGGTGGGTGGGGTGCTTGGGTTGATGTGCGCTCCTTGCGCTGCTTGCGCTTGGCTTCTGCTTGCTCCCGGTGAAGAGACTCGAGGTGTTCGACGCCTTCCCGGATGCTTCTCCTCCACTTTGTGCGGTCTTGGCCAGGGATTCCCAGGTGTCGGTGGGGATGTTGCACTTTTTCAAGGAGGCTTTGAGGGTGTCCTTGAAGCGTTCCCTCTGCCCACCTGGGGCTCTCTTGCCGTGTCGGAGCTCCGAGTAGAGCGCTTGTTTTGGGAGTCTCGTATCGGGCATGCGGACAATGTGACCCGTCCATCGGAGCTGATCGAGTGTGGTCAAAGCTTCGATGCTGGGGCTGTTGGCCTGAGCGAGAACACTGACGTTGGTGTGCCTATCCTGCCAATGGACTTGCAGGGTCTTGCGGACGCAGTGTTGGTGGTACCTCTCCAGTGCTTTGAGGTGCCTGCCGTAAATGGTCCATGTCTCTGAGGCATACAGCAGGGCGGGTATTACTACTGCTCGGTAGACCATGAGTTTGGTGCCGGGTTTGAGGTCCTGGACTTTAAACACTCTCTTTCTCAGGTGACCGAAGGCTGCACTGGCACACTGAAGGCGGTGTTGGACTTCGACATCGACGTCTGCCCTTGTTGACAGTAGGCTCCCGAGGTATGGAAAGTGGTCCACGTTGTCCAAGGCCTTGTTGTGGATTTTGATAATCGGGGGGCAGTACTGTTTGGCGGGGGCAGGTTGGTAGAGGACCTTTGTCTTAAGGATGTTTAGTGTAAGGCCCGTGCTCTCGTACGCTTCGGTGAAGGTGTTAACGATAGTTTGGAGTTCGACCTCCGAGTGTGCACAGATGCAAGCATCGTCTGCATACTGTAACTCGACGACAGAGAATGGGACGACCTTGGATCTGGACTGGAGGCGACGGAGGTTGAACAGTTTCCCGTTTGTTCTGTAAATTAGCTCCACTCCAGCGGGGAGCTTACTGAGGGCGAGATGGAGCATTGCAGCAAGGAAGATCGAGAAGAGCGTTGGTGCGATGACACAACCTTGCTTGACCCCGGTCCATATGTGAATTGGGTCTGTGGTGGAACCGTTGGTCAGGATCACGGCTTGCATGTCGTCGTGAAGCAGGCGGAAGATGGTGACAAACTTTTGAGGGCAGCCGAATTTGAGGAGGACACTCCATAATCCCTCACGTTTGACAGTGTTGATGGCCTTTGTGAGGTCAAAGAAGGCCATGTACAGCGGTTGGTGCTGTTCCCCAGCATTTCTCTTGTAATTGGCGCGCGGTGAAGATCATGTCCATTGTGCCCCTTAGTGGGCAAAATCCGCATTGCGACTCTGGGAGGAGCTCTTCAGCCACTGGGAACAGGCGATTGAGGAGGATTCTTGCGATGACTTTCCCTGTGGCAGACAGCAGGGAAACTCCTCTGTAATTACCGCAATTGGACTTGTCACCTTTCTTGAAGATGGTCACAATTACGGCGTCTCTGAGATCCCCTGGCATGCTCTCCTCCTTCCAGATAAGAGAAATGAGTTCATGATTTCGCACCAGTAGTGCTTCTCCACCATATTTTAGTGCCTCGGCAGGGATTCCATCTGCTCCTGAGGCCTTGTTGCTCTTCGGTTGTCGGATGGCCTTTTCAACCTCATGCCGGGCTGGGGTTGTGCTGAGGTGGTGGCGGGTAGCATGCTGCGGGATGGAGTTGAGGACACTTGCGTCGAAGACAGAGTCTCGGTTAAGGAGATCTTCGAAATGCTCCTTCCAGTGGGCACTGACTGCCTCCCTGCTCTTGATGAGTACCTCTCCATTCTTGGCCCACAGTGGGGTAGGACCTTGGGTGCTTGGGCCGTAGGTGGTCTTGACTGCGCTAAAGAATCCACGCACGTCGTGGTTGTCGGCTAGCTGCTGGATCTCCTGCGCTTTCTCCACCCACCATCTGTTTTTTAGATCGCGAGTCGAAAGAGGAATTCTACTCCCGCCTCGAACAATCCCTGTCCCGAGTCCCAATGGGTGACAAGCTGATCCTCCTTGGCAACTTTAACTCCAGAGTTGGAAAGGACACAGCCTTCTGGGGAGGTGTGATCGGCAGAGAGGGGGTAGGGAAAGCCAACTCCAACAGTACCCTCCACCTGACGAAATGCTTAGAACATGGCCTTGTCATAACCAACACCTTGATCCATCAGAGAGACAAGTACAAGGCTTCATGGCAACACCCTCGCTCCAAGCACTGGCATCTGCTGGACTATGTCATCGTCCGAGCGGGGGACCGCAAGGACGTCCGCATCACCTGCGCCATGACAGGAGCTGACGACTGCTGGACAGACCACCGCCTAATCCGCTCTGTCATCTCTATCAATGTAGCCCCAAAACAGCGGCGGCAACAGAAACAATGCCGCAGGAAAATCAACACTGGAGCACTCAAAGACCCTGCTAAGAAAGTCCTATTCAGCCTGTGCCTCACAAACAACCTGACGACTCCCAGTGATGCAGAGACACAGAGTGTCCACAGCGCCTGGTCTGCACTCAAGGCCTCCATAATCAGCACCTGTGAAGAGACGCTCGGCCTCTCGACCAGGAAACACCAAGACTGGTTCGACGAGAACGACCAGGAGATCCAGGAGATAATAAGCCACAAGCGCAAGGCATTACTGATCTGGAAACAGCAACAGAACTCGAGAGCAAGAAAGCAGCTCTACAGACGCCTGAAGGCCGAGGTCCAACAAAAAACTCGCGACTTCAACATACCTTTTCCTTCGATTAGGCACTTTACAGCCTTCTGGACTCAATATTGAGTCCAACAATTTGAGATCATAACCATTTTTTCAGACAGCAGCTGTTGATGATTCTGCTATTCCCATTTACACCTCTTCTTCACTCTTCCTTTGTTCCTTAACTTGTCCCGTTACCATCTCCTTTTGCCTCGCACCATCATCCCTTTTGTCATTTAATCTCTCCTGACTTCCACCCTATCACAGACCTTCCCTTTTGTTCTTTCCTCCCGCCTTTCCCTGCCTCTGCACTTGCTTAAAAATCTGTTCCATCTCTGTAACTTTTTCCAGTTCTGACGAAAGGCCATCGACCTGAAACGTTAACTCTGTTTTTCTCTCTCCACAGATGCTGCCTGACCCGCTGAGTATTTCCAGCACTTTCTGTTTTTATTATGTTTTGCCTCATCGGTTTGATTCTATCAATGGCATGCCTGAAATATGGAATTGCTCACATGGAAAAATCAGAGGCATTTGTCAATATCCCACCATGCTATGGTGTAGCCACCAGCACTCCAACACACTGCAGAGACTGTCCACTGACAGTCCAGCTCTCATTTCAATATGGGGCCTACTTATGTTGCAAGGTGAGATTCTGGATTAAATTTTGAAGCACCTCTGTCTACTTTTATTTAATTAAAAAAAAAAAATCTTATCAAATGCTTTACTGTTCCCAAGTCAAATATCCGGGAAACATTCTCGCGTTCCACCTCCCCGACCGAGGAAACTGTTTCTCACGGTTGCCATGGAAACCCAGAGGCAGGCACTCCATTAGACGGATCAGCGCACAGTTAGATCAACGCAGCATCTACAGTCGAGTTCCCAGGAGCATTTCTCCTCAACCTGTCATTTTAATTCTGATAACTATATCAGCCCAAGCTCAGGAATAACAACGGATGGCTTGCCTCGTTAGCCGCTCCCCGCTGCTCACGCTGTGTACGAGTCCTGTTGTCGCTCGTGTACGATTGGCTCATGGGGAGAGGCAACAGCATTCCCACACCAGCTTTCCATTATCTTTCCCTGCGTGGCTTTCTCTCTTTTTTCTTCTCTCTTTATTTTTCCCATCACACACACACACAAAAAAACAAACAGGCTGCATGAAGCTGGTAATAAACTGGGGACAAGAAGATCAGCAAAAAAAAAAAAAAAAATCCAATTTCAGGGTTGAGATTCTCTGAGAAGCCATCACTAAAATCTACGCTGGTTATTCCGTTTGACTTCTTCTCGCATTTTTCACACAGGCCGTTCTGCAATTGTAAATAATATGTCGACTGGAGTATGAGAATTTGGAGATGTTCCCTTAACATCGGTCTGCGCTGTACTAATCATGCAATTAAGCAACCGGTTACGCTCCCGACTTGACACGTAGGCCAGTCTGCAAGATGGAGTTTGTAAGTTAGCAGTAAGCTGCTGAATGAAAAGTTGTTGAAAACCAGCTGGTTTTCCTTTGTCGTTCAATGCTGATTATTGGAGACCCTGACAACAACAATAAGAAACATATTTTATAAGATCAGACATTAATGGGGCTGATAATACAGGCTGCGATGCTGAAAGTTCTGCAGTGCAATGGCCGCTGGCGCCTTGCATTATCAAGCACTGCGACCTGAGGCCTACTCAGCGACCAGCGTCTTCAGTGTTGAACAATGTGGACCTGAAGCACCGCCAGCTTCCCGAGCCAATGCAACACAAACCACACGCAAGGCTCATTACGGGAATTATTGAATTATTCTTCAATTTATTCAAATGATGCCCAAGCCTCAAAGCACAGCTCAAGCTCAGTGCCTGTTACAAATGGCTCTGCAAGGGAGGCCCCGGATTCATTTTTAATTGTTTTTTAAAAAAAAAAACTGGGTGGTCCTTTCTTTTCAATAAGGGCAACCCGGCATTCTCCTCCTCTTCTTCCTTGGCCCTTCAAAGTCCAGTCGTTGAAAGCGGTTGTTGTGCTGGCGCCTCTGTGACCTCGGAGCCCTCCCAGCATAACAAGGGAGGGCCAGAAAATGACGCTAACTAGCTGTCCTTGCATTACGGCCCCAATGGGTCTTTTGGTGTACTGTACAAGTACTTACTGGCATTGTAGTACAGGTTGAGCGTCCAAAATCCAGAGTTCCGGAATCCGGACTCCGGGACGATTGGTGGCAGGGTCGTCCGGAATCCGTAAAAATGTTCCAGAATCCGGAACTCCAGATTTTGGACGCTCAACCTGTACTTCAAAAAGCCATTAACTTTTGTTGTCTTTTTTTGAAAAATCCTATGAAAAATGCGAGTGATGCAATAAAACTTTAGTGTTGTGTTTTATCCTCCTTAATCTGCACAGCTCCACTAAGTGTTTCCGCCAGGCTGCGACCACGGCACCACGCCGCCCTGGTGGCCTAGTGTGGGCCATCGGATGCTCTGCAGAGCTCGCAGCGTCCCTCCCCTTTAACAGAAGGGGAGGGGGGCGGAGAAACGCGTCAGCGCTACGCGGAGCGGCCCAGGCATTTCCGGACTCGGAACGTGTTTCTGATGTCCGAAGTCCGGAAACGCCCGAGCCCAGGTTGCGATATATTTCCAGACTTCGGACATCAGAAACACGTTCCGAAGTCCGGAAAAACACGAAAACCGGCTCGGCCTCGGTCCCGAGGTTGCCAGATTCAGGACGCTCAACCTGTACTACATGCTTCAGGATCAAGATTTTTTTTACGTAGTATTACATAGAATGTACAGCACAGAAACAGGCCATTCAGCCCAACTGGTCCGTGCCGGTGTTTATGCTCCACACGAGCCTCCTCCCACCCTACTTCATCTAACCCCATCAACATATCCTTCTATTCCTTTCTCCCTCACGAGTTTATCTAGCTTCCCCTTAAATGCATCTATGCTGGTCCCTGTGGTAGCGAGTTCACATTCTAACCAACCTCTGGGTAAAGAAGTTTCTCCTGAATTCCCTATTGGATTTATTATTTCTGGCCTTGCCCGCAAGTGGAAACATCTTCTCTACGTCTACCCTATCAAATCCTTTCATAATCTTAAAGACCTCTATCAGGACACCCCTCCAGTCTTCCCTTTTCTAGAGAAAAGAGCCCCAGCCTGTTCAACCTTTCTTGATAGGTGTAATCGCTCAGTTCTGGTATCATTCTGGTAAATCTTTTTTGCACCTTCTCCAGTGCCTCTATATCCTTTTTACAATATGGAGACCAGAACTGTTCACAGTACTCCAAGTGTGGTCTAACCATTGCCTGTGCCAACTGCTGGTATGTATTCATGCATTCACATATGTCGCATCCCTCTCTCGCCCCCCACAGAAGTGTCCTGTGGGATTGATGGTGTTAAAAGAAAAAAGGAGATAGACTTGCATTTCTATAGCGCCTTTCACAACCTCAGGACTTCCCAAAGCGCTTTACCGCCAATGAAGTACTTTTGAAGTGTAGTCACTGTTGTAATGTAGGAAACACGGCAACCAACTTTTGCGCACAGCAAGCTTCCACAAACAGCAACGTGATAATGACCAGATAATCTGGTTTAGTGATGTTGGTTGAGGGATAAATATTGGCCAGGACACTAGGGGAGAACTCCCTTGCACTGCCATTGGATCTTTTGCAGACGGGGCCTCGGGTTAACATCTCATCCGAAAGACGGCACCTCCGACAGTGCTCCCTCAGTACTGCACAGGAGCGTCAGCCTGGATTATGTGCTCAAGTCCCTGGAGTGGGTCTTGAACCCACAACCTTCTGACTCAGAGCCGAGTGGTACCATTGAGGCACAGCTGACATGGTTGGGCTTTATTATGTGTGTCTCTAGGAAGGGGGGCCCGATACAATATTTTAATGGTAAAACAATGTACCATATTCAAAATGATCCCGCCTCTTTTCCTTTAGCATTCCCACCCCTCCATTTCATGCTATTTGGCGGCCATGAGGTCGGGCAAGTGGCGCAATTCAAGCACTGACCAGTGTCGCCGTTGCTCTATCTCCTGGGGATTGACTCAGGCTCTAGTTTTACTGTGAGGAAGCGCGTTGCCTCCACCACGCCTCCTCTCGGAAGGAGGAGTCGCCGTTGTATACTCTGTGAGAAGAAGGATGAACCCCTGTCCTTGCAATGTTTCTAGCCCTGTCTTTTTATGCTCATCTGAAAATGATTACTGCTGTTTCCATTCATTATTGTTCAAATCGGCGAACCGCAGAGGTAAGCTGGCTTATTACAGGACCGGAACTGCTCACGTGAAGGCTGCGCCACTCATGTTTGCTGTGAATGACGATGAATTCTTATTGCCCAACAGGATAGCAGATGGGTCTCAGATTTACACCCGAGGACTTTGTGTGTATGTAGGTCACAGCACAGAGAATTGCTGGAACAATTGTTCTTCTCTCTCATTCGCTCACTCTATATATCGTTTTATCATTCTCTCAATCTGCTACTCTCTCCCGCTCTTATTCTGTCACACTCACTTATTTTCCGATTGACATTATTTTACTACCAAAGAGTTGTGGGGATCTGGAACGCTCGACCTGAAAAGGTGGTGGAAGCTGATTCCATCAATAATCTTAAAAGGGAGTTGGGCAGATACTTGAGGATGAGGAGCTTGCAGGGTTACGGACAAAAAGCGGGGGGTGTGGGACTTTATTTATTTGTTCAAGGCCGGCATTTATTGCCCATCCCTAATTGCCCTAGAGAAGGTAGTGGTGGTGAGCCGCCTTATACAACTGAGGGGCTTGCTAGGCCATTTCAGAGGGCAGTTAAGAGTCAACCACATTGTTGTGGGTCTGGAGTCACATATAGGCCAGACCAGGTAAGGACAGCAGATTTCCTTCCCTAAAGGGCATTAGTGAACCAGATGAGTTTTTACTGCAATCTAATAGTTTCATGGTCATCATTACTAATACTAGCATTTTTTATTCCAGATTTATTTATTTACTGAATTTAATTCTTCAGCTGCTATGGTGGGATTTGAACTCATGTCACTCAGATTATTAGTCCAAGCTTTTAAGGATTACTGGTCTAGTGACATAACCACTACGCTACCATAGTAAGCAAGACTGCTCTTTCAAAGAGCCAGCACAGGCACGACGGGCCGAATGGCCTCCTTCGGTGCTGTAAGTTTCTATGATTCTATGATTAACCTGTATAAATTCAATGAGTTGACACCAATCAAAAAATCTAGGCTGTCGCCTCTCTTATTCAAGATCAGATTGTAACCCCCAGCCCCTGCGGGAACAGTGCGGGCAGGGGAAATTAAATGTAGAAAGGAAGAGAGTAGCAAAAGCAAGCATTGGTCCCTTAAAGGCTGACACAGGAGAACGTTGATTGGGGAACAAGGAAATGGCAGTGACCTTAAATAAATATTTTTTTATCTGTCTTCACAGTATAAGACACAAAAAGCATACCAAAAATGGTGGAGAACCAAGGGGCTAATGAGAGTGAGGAACATAACGTAATTAATATCAGTAGAGAAAAAGTACTTGGGAAACTAATGGGACTGAAAGCAAATCCCCTGGACCTGCTGGCCTACATCCTAGGGGTCTAAAAGAGGTGGCTGCAGAGATATTGGATACATTGGTTGTGATCTTCCAAAATTCCCTAGATTCTGGAAAGGTCCCAATGAATTGGAAGGTAGCGAATGTAACCCCACAATTCAAGCTGGAGAGAGAGAGAAAACAGGGAACTACAGGCCAGTTAGCCTGACATCAGTCATCAGGAAAATGCTGGAATCCATTATTAAGGAAGTGGTAACAGGGCACTTAGAAAATCATAATATGATTCGGCAGAGTCAACGTGGTTTTATGAAAGGGAAATCGTGTTTGACAAATTTATTAGAGTTTTTTGAGAATGTAACTAGCAGGGTAGATAAAGGAGAACCAATGAATGTAGTATATTTGGATTTCCAAAAGGCATTCGATAAGATGCCACATAAAAGGTTGTAACACAAGATAAGGGCTCAAGGGACTGAAAGTAATGTATTAGCATGGATAGAGGATTGGTTAATGGACAGAAAGCAGAGAGTTGGGATAAACGGGTCATTTTCAGATTGGCAGGCTGTAACTAGTGGGGTGCCGCAAGGATCAGTGTTGGGGCCTCAGCTATTTACAATCTATATTAATGACTTAGATGAAGGGACCGAGTGTAATGTATCTAAGTTTGCTGATGATACAAAGCTAGGTGGGAAAATAAGTTGTGAGAAGGACACAAAGAGCCTGCAAAAGGATATAAATAGGTTAAGTGAGTGGGCAATAAGGTGGCAGATGGAGTATAATGTAGGGGAATGTGAGGTTATTCACTTTGGTAGGAAGAATAGAAAAACAGAATATTTTTGAAATTGTGAGAAACTATTAAATGTTGGTGTTCAGAGAGATTTAGGTGTCCTCATACAGGAAACACAGAGAGTTAGCATGCAGGTACAGCAAGCAATTAGGAAGGCAAATGGCATGTTGGTCTTTAGTACTAGGGGGTTAGAGTACAAGACTAAGGAAGTCTTGCTACAATTGCACAGGGCTTTGGTGAGACCACACCTGGAGTACTGTGTACAATTTTGGTCTCCTTCTCTATGGAAGGATATACTTGCCTTAGAGTCGCTTCAATGAAGGTTCACTAGACTAATCCCTGAGAGGGCTGTCCTATGAGGAGATATTGAGTAGATTAGGCCTATACTCCTTGGAATTTAAAATGAATGAGAGGAGATCTCATTGAAACATACAAGATTCTGAAGGGGATTGACAGGGTAGATGCTGAGAGGCTGTTTCCCCTGGCTGGAGAGTCTAGAACTAAGGGGTCGGCCTTTTAAGACTGAGACGAGGAGGAACTTCTTCACTCAGAGGGTTGTGAATCTTTGGAATTCTCTACTCCAAAGGGTTGTAGATGCTCAGTCATTGGGTATATTCAAGGTTGAGATCGATAGATTTTTGGACTCCAGTGGAATCAAGGGATATGGGGATAGGCGGGAAAGTGGTGTTAAGGTCAAAGATTAGCCATGATCTTATTGAATGGCGGAGCAGGCTCAAGGGGTCGTATGGCCTACTCCTGCTCCTAATTCTTATGTTCTTATCGGCTGGTGGAGAGGGTTTGCATCGCATTCGTGATGTGTTCCCGTCCCTCTTGTCTGAACCTGCTTGAATTCAGCCAGAGGAGCGGGGGCCTAATTTAAATGGTGAAGTTGTGTCACAATAACGCCATGGCGACACACACGCCACTTTAACTGGAGGCCCAACTTTGACCCGCACAATCTGAAACCCACCAGCAAAAGCCACAGGAGGCTTTTCCCGAGGAGTTTCCCGATCCCCCCTCCTCCCCCAATTCCTGACTAACCTTACAAGGGTCCGTTTCCGTGGATCCCTGGCAGCGGCCTGACTCCCTAAAAATTCCGACTCCCTCCTGCTGATTTCGGGCGAGCGTCAGTATCGGAGCGTGCTAATGAGGCCGGGAGTTAAAATGTCCAGGCCTCATGTTCCGGGGCCAGACGGATTGCCGCTCGCTCCAGCACCCCGATCCCCGCTCTGAGTTACAATCGGAGCTTCTACCTCTCACGCGGTCTCTTTTGCTGTCTCATTCTGTTTCGTTCACTCTCTTTCACTTACTCATTTACCTGATCACTCACATCTCACACAGGCTGTTCCTCACACTCACACCTGCTCTTACACACGGAAAGAGAAATTTTAATTCTCACTCATTAATTGGACTGGATTCAAACTCATTTTCCAGAGCAGTGTTCAAACCCAGCGCAACACCCAAATCCATGAACAAAATGTAACGTATTCCAGGCACAGAATGTTGCAGGTTAACCGATGATCCTCAGGCTTTTGAATACATTAAGGAGGTGACTCATTGAAACCTTGAGACTTCGCTCCAGAGATTTCCATTGTCAAAATGGTAATTAACTCGAGACTTCCACTCTTGGGAACACCCTTCCTAAACCCCTCCACCTTTCCTCTCCTCCTTTAAAACTCACCTCTCCCAGTCTCTGCTTCTCATGCTCAGCGTCTATTTTCCTCCTGTGTCTCTGAGCATCTGGAGGTGTTTCTGCTATGTTAAAAGTGCTATATAAATGCAAGTTGTTGTTGTTGTAGGTTACGGGGGTATCCGCAGGGAATCCCGCAGTTTTGAGGTTGTGAGAGAGAATGAGTTGATTTGGTAAATCTTGATTACAGTGAGGATATAGAAAGGAGGAAGAGTGGGTCGGGTGGCATATCTGGGGCTTAAGAGGAACAAGAGAGGGAACTCCACAGGAACAATGACCGAGTATTACCGATTAAGTAGATTATGTCTTGATCAGCTGCGTGACTGATTTGCATAGAAACCCATCACCATGCTTCAGACTCTCCAAACCGAGCTACTGAGAAGACCATGCGTGGAGAGTCTCTGTTATCCCGAAATGGAGTGCACACTCTCTCCTTGCAGGGACGTCTACCTAAGACCAAAGAGCTTAGGTCGAGGTTGGTAACAGCCCAGCCTTCGGGACCCTCAGATGTGTGCAGGGGTAACCGGCTAAAATGATGCCACTTAGCAATACAGAGCGCCAGAAATGTTCCGCTGCTGGTCCAGCTGGGTACACCCAACTGGCTAGCAGGTTTATCTGGAGCCGATTGGGAAGAAGCCCAGTTACAGGTGCACCTCTCCAGGTCCTAGTAATGAGCTAGGCTGACTGGTAAGTCACCAACAATGCCTTGGAATACTGCAGACTTGCCTGGTTGAGGTATCAGGCTTGGTTCAAATCTTCTTTGATTCAAATTTGCAGTGTTAGCCGTGGCTCAGTGCCTCTGACTCAGAAATGGTTATGGGTTCAAGTCCCAGCCCAGAGACTTGTGTAAGGTTTCCAAAATTTGCAGATCCCCAAAACCTAAGGAAAAAGGACTTTGGAACTACCTCAGAGTGATAAAAATGCATTTGGGCCTAACCTAAGGAATTTAAGACCAAAAACCAAGTTTTGGCATTTTAAAAACATGTCTGGGCCTGTAAAGGGACAAGGAGGTGGGGTCGACCTCTGTAAAAGCAGTTTGGTTATTGCAGTTAATTACACTGTCTGGGGAACCAGGATGACCTCACTCAAGCCCCAGCAGACATTAACATTTGAACAATAGACCCTGGGAGAAGACAGTCCCACCCAAAGACAGGCCTCATCAAACCGATTACAGGGCCCATCAAAACCGATTACAGGGCCCATCAAAACCGATTACAGGGCCCATCAAAACCATGCATAATACAAATCACTCAGACCCATTTCTATAGAAAGACCGAGTCCAGCCTAGAAAACCAAACACAAAACCAATCAACTGTAATCAACCAAGGAGATCGACAGGACGCAAGCCATCCCAAAAACCAGTTTACACGCTAGTAAAGTCGTTACTGTTAACGAGGCCTCCAAAATCTTACAATGACCGGGATTTGATTTGGTTTTGATAAGGAAGCTTCAATTAGTGTAATTGAAAGGCTGTTTTCTCAAGAAGGCAGTTCTGCAGTTTTGAGTTCAATTGAAAGCCTGTTTTCAGCAGAAGTCAGTGCTGGAGTTACAGAGTTCAGGAGAAGCAAGTTGGGCAGTTAAAGAAGACAGTTCAGTAAGAAGGGAGTTCTCCAGTTCTCCAGCACAACAGTTCAAGTTCGGGTTCTCCAGTAGAGTTACACAGCAGCAGGGAGTTCAGCAAGCAGTTCTGCAGAAGGCAGTTCCACAGTTCTGCAAGAAGGCAATTCCACAGCTCTGAAGAGGACAGTTCAACAAAGAAGGCCAACAGCTCCAGAAGCAGGCCGACACGCAAGAAGAAACCAGAGCAACAGTTCCAGTGACCATCAGACACCTCGCGTCAACAAGGGCCTTACGAAACCTTTTACTCAGAAGACTCTAAACCCTAACTCTCAACTGTCAAGGATTCGTTTGGTGAGCATTATCCCTGGAGTCCAACCTAGCTAGTGAAGTGGGATTGGGAGGGGTGAAGTATTCTTCTAATGTTATTTCCCTCGTTTGTACCAAAGTGTTCCCCACTTTTAGAGTGTTAAGAGTGTTTGTGTTGTGTTTTACTTTCTTGAATAAAGATCAAAGTTCTTTCATCAAACTCAGTTGTCTGTTGCACCTTTTATCACAACCCCCAAATAAGTCCAAGGTCTAGAACCAAGGGTGTGGGAGCGATTCGAACCACTTAGAAGTCAGAGGTGAAGCTGACACAAAACACCACCCCCTACACTTGAGCACATAATCTAGGCTGACATTCCCAGTGCAGTGCTGAGGGAGTGCTGCAATGTCGGAGGGGCTGTCTTTCGGGTGAGACGTTAAACCGAGGCCCTGTCTGCTCTCTCAAGTGGAAGTAAAAGATCCCACGGCACTATTCCGAAGAAGAGCAGGGGAGTTATCCCTGGCATCCTGGCTAAAATCTATCCCTCAATCAACATAACAAAAAACAGATTATCTGGTCATTATCACATTGCTGTTTGTGGGAGTTTGCTGTGCGCAAATTGGCTGCCGCGTTTCCTACATTACAACAGTGACCACACTCCAAAAAGTACTTCATTGGCTGTAAAGTGCTTTGGGACGTCCTGAGGTTGTGAAAGGCGCTATATAAATGCAAGTCTTTCTTTCTATCATCAATCCTACCAACCTGCAACCAACTTGACTGCAAAGGGGTCTCCAGTTATTTGTTGGTCTTCCTCCTCCCTCAGGAAGGTAGCGACTAGTTCATCATGAGATCAGTTACAAAGGTGGGTTTGAGCCCACGCCCAGCAGACAGCAGATACCAGGACATCCTCACGAACAGGCATGGTGAGCAGCACGACTCACTATAAGATGCTTAGGTGCATTGCCACCATCCTTTGGACCACAGCACGGACACATAGCGTACCCCATTGAACTGATGGTTCCACCAATTGGAGATGCAGAGATTCAGCAACAACTGCTTGGCTCCTGACAACCTATTGTAGGAGGCACTGAACCCTGGATACATGAGCACACGTTCTCAACTTCTCATGTGCAGCTGCCAGCAAAGCCTCAGAGTTTCCACAGCAACTATACAGCTTTGCTTTCAGACTTTTTAATGCAGCGAGTGGTTAGATCTGGAATACACTGCCTGAAAGGCTGGTGGAGGCAGATTCAATCGTGGCCTTCAAAAGGGAATTGGATAAGCACCCGAAGAAAGAAATTTGCAGGGTTACTGGGAAAGGGCGGGGGGAGTGGGACTAGCTGAAGTGCTCTTGCAGAGAGCCGGCACGGGCTCGACGGGCCGAATGGCCTCCTTCTGTACTGTAACCATTCCATGATTCTATGGCCTAAGAAGGACATCTTCCGGTGTGGCCTCTCTACAATGGGGTGTCATAAAATGAAAACAGTATAACTGCAGCCCAACCATTGCCTTGGACAAATTAATCATATCCTGCTGCTCCATGCCCCAATTTACAAAACCCATAGGGGGAAAAAATTGGGTTGGTTTGCGCCTTTCATTAGCGCCCAAAATTCAGCGGGAGGTTAGTGGCAGCGGTAGCCGGTCGCGCCCCGTGCCGCTGCGCCGCCTTGCGATGACATCATCGCCGTGCGCAGCGCCCTGCTCGCGCCCCGGCCGCAAACTTCCCTTGCACCCCCTGACCTATCACCGCACGATATGTGCGACAGGATCAGGGGGCGGTTTGGCAGCAGCGGCGATGCAAGTTAAAGGGCAGGTGTCGGGCGGCCATTTCTATTTTGGCCGACTGCCAGCACCTGCCCCCTTTCGCTTTTGTATGCAGGGTGCCGGCCGCGATCGCTCCTCTTGAGTGCCGGGCTGTTTTCCCGGCACCCCGCCCCCCGGTGGTCTGGCGGGGCCCCGGTGCGCGCAGCGCGAGGCCCTTCCCCTTCAATCAGGGGAGGAGGCCTGCAATGACGCGGCGCTACGTGCCGACGCGCGTGACACTGCTGCATGTAGCGCCACAAAATTCAGTAGTAGCGCCCCAAGAAGGAGGTGGAGTGCTTCCAGTAGCGTCCCACCTCCTGCTTCTGAATTTATGGTGGGTGGGGGGGGGGCGGCGTTAACTTTTTTGGGGCGCTAAAATTAGCGCCCCGGCGACGTTAGTGTCCCAAAATGGGCGCCACCCAATTTTTCCCCCATAGAATCATAGAAATTTACGGCACAGAAGGAGACCATTCGGCCCATCGTGTCTGTGCTGGCCGACAATGAGCTATCCAGCCTAATCCCGCTTTCCAGCTCTTGGTCCGTAGCCCTGTAGGTTACGGCACTTCAAGTGCATATCCAAGTACTTTTTAAATGTGATGAGGGTTTCTGCCTCTACCACCCTTTGAGGCAGCGAGTTCCAGACTCCCACCACCCTCTGGGTGAATAAATCTCTCCTCAACTCCCCTATAGTCCTTCTACCAATTATTTTAAATCTGTGCCCCCTGGTTATTGACGTCTCTGCTAAGGGAAATAGGTCCTTCCAATCCACTCTATCTAAGCCCCTCATAATTTTGTACACATCAATTAAGTCTCCCCTCAGCTTCCTCTGTTCCAAAGAAAACAACTCCAGCCTATTCAATCTTTCCTCACAGCTAAAATTTTCCAGTCCTGGCAATATCCTCGTAAATCTCCTCTGTACCCTCTCTAGTGCAATCACATCTTTCCTGTAATGTGGTGACCAGAACTGTACACAGTACTCTAGCTGTGGCCTAATTAATGTTTTATACATATTACTGTTGGCCTGTTTTATGGCTTTATCTAGTTGCACTGAATCCAAGTCTAGTCCGATAATGTGGAGAAATGTGAAGCTATCCACTTTGGTAGGAAAAATAGAAAAGCAGAGTAGTTTTTAAATGGTGAGAATTTGGGAAATGTTGGTGATCAGAGGGACATGAGTATCCTTGTACACGAATTACTGAAATTAACATGCAGGTACAGCAAGCAATTAGGAAAGCAAATGGTATGTTGCCCTTTATTACAAGAGGATTTGAATATAAGAGTAAAGATGTCTCACTGCAATTATATAGGGCCCTGGTGAGACCACACTTGGAGTATTGTGTACAGTTTTGGTCTCCTCACCTAAGGAAGGATATGCTTGCCATAGAGGGAGTGCAACAAAGGTTTATCAGACTGATTCCTGGGATGGGGGGATTGTCCTATGAGGAGAGATTGAGTAGATTAGGCCAATATTCTCTAGAGTTTAGAAGAATGAGAGGTGATCTCATTGAAACATGCAAAATTCTTACAGGACTTGACAGGGTAGATGCAGGGAGGATGTTTCCCCTGCTGGGGAGTCTAGAACCAGGGGTCACAGTCTCAGAATAAGGGGTTGGCCATTTAGGACTGAGATGAGGAGAAATTTCTTCACTCAGAGGGTGGTGAATCTTTGGAATTCTCTACCCCAGAGGGCTGTGGAGGCTCAGTCGTTGAGTATATTCAAGACAGAGATCGGTAGATTTTTGAATATTAAGGGGATCAAGGGATATGGGGATAGTGCAGGAAAGTGGAGATGAGGTAGAAGATCAGCCATGATCTCATTGAATGGCGGAGCAGGCTCGAAGGGCCAAATGGCCGACTCCTGCTCCTAATTCTTATGTTCTTATGTACCAGGCACCCTTATTAACAATGGTTTCATCTTTATGTGATGGGCTATGGCAAAGAGATGATGGCAAAGGGATAGACAAAATTGTGGCAGAGAGAAAGAGAGAGTTCCGAGAGTAGAGGCAAGCTGCTGGCCTGGCAGCAGGTAGGTATGGGAGCTCTCCTGCTGTGCCCACATTGGCAGTTCCAGATTTCGGTTGTGCTGCCAAACGGAAGCCAGTGTAGTTGCCCACAAGAATGAGGGATGAAGGGGAAAAGCAAACCAAAATGGCGATCAAGCCAAGCCAGGCTGATCTTGGATGTCTCCTGCTGAGCAGCAGTGGCAGGAGCTTGAGAAGAAATCTCCAGCCCGCCCACTGAATCGGGGAGGCCGTAAGGGGAAGTGAACAAAAAGAAATATAAAGCAGAAGGGTTTCACATCATGGTTTAATTAGATCTCAGTCCCCACTTCCCCGTGGCCTGGTGGATATAGGGACTATCCGACATCGCACGGAGCCCCTACAGACTGGAAGTTCTCAAGGTTGATTCCCGGTCTGTGATGAGTCAGCAGATCTCAGCCAGCTCAGCAGTTGGCCGTGGGAGGAAGGGGGGGGCCAGGACTGAATTCCCCCAGGGTAGGGAGGGGAGGAAAAGTTATCAAAGACTCACATTCCTGATTGCTGTGACCCCTCCCTACAGGAATGTGCATATGTTGCCCATCTGGCAAGTACAGGATTGAGTACAGCTGTGATACCCTCCACAGAGGAATGGAGATTTACTGCCTGGGCTCACTCGGGCAACGTACTAAAGGGCTGTCGGAGAATCCATGTTAGTTTTCACCCCTCCCTAACCCTGGCTCAGATTACCTAACTCAGCCCAGAGCAGGAATCGAACCTGAGAACTGTTGTTGTTTCGTATGATGGAAAAGCTCATAATGGGACGTCTAGTTTGGCTCTCCATTCGATGGCCTCCTGAGATGCCGAGTGGAGAAACGAGGTGCCTCCCGCAGCAGATCTCAGTGGGCAGGTTGAGGTGATGTGTTCCACGGTCTGGGACTCATGGCCACAGTCACACTTCGGGTCGTCCCTCATCTTCCACTTGTGGAGCAGGAGGTCTCATCGTCCGTGCCCTGTGTGAATTCGGTTGAGCGCTGTCCACTGTCTCCGAGGGAGGTCGAAGCCAGGGACCTCTGCTGTTGGGTCAGTGATGAGCTGTTGGTTCTTTATGTTGCCGCGCGTCCCACGATTCTGTCCATCTGGATAGTGGCTTGATACCAGCTGCATGAATATTGACTGCTGTTTCCTGAGACCTTCTACACTGTACGGATCAGTGCCGCACCAGGTAATGCCCTTATCCATTAAAAAAGAAAAGAAAGAAAGACTTGCATTTATATAGCGCCTTTCACGACCACCAGACGTCCCGAAGCGCTTTACAGCCAATGAAGTACAGTCACTGTTGTAATGTGGGAAACGCAGTCGCCAATTTGTGCACAGCAAGCTCCCACAAACAGCAATGTGGTAATGACCAGAGAATCTGTTTTTATTATGTTGATTGAAGGATAAACATTGTCCAGGACACCGGGGATAACTCCCCTGCTCTTCTTCGAAATAGTGCCGTGGAATCTTTTACGTCCACCTGAGAGAGCAGACGGGGCCTCGGTTTAACGTCTCATCTGAAAGATGGCACCTCCGACAGTGCAGCGCTCCCTCAGCACTGCACTGGAGTGTCAGCCTAGTTTTATGTGCTCAAATCCCTGGAGTGGGATTATGAACCCACAACCTTCTGACGCTAGAGGCGAGGGTGCTACCCACTGAGCCACAGCTGACACTGATATATAGAAGGTTATGCTGATGGGGTGAGATGAAGAAGGGGTGGGGAGGAGGGTGTGGAGCATAAACACCGGCACGGACCAGTTGGGCCCAATGGCCTGTTTCTGTGCTGTAAATTCGATGTAAATTCTGTGTAAATCTGTTCCCCGTCAGATGGGATCCGAAATACCCGAATATTCAAACTCCTTCGATCTGCCAGTTGAAGGGCAAGTGACTGCATTCTGAAGTAAAATACCTAAGTGGAGAAAGCGAGTGGTCTGGCCCTGATTAATTTTACAGCCTGGCTGAGGTCCAAAGTGGCTGATAAAACCCAGAAGGACTCATCGGAGTGAAACACAGAAAGAGAGATGTCATCCACTACCACGGCCAGATTAGTGGTGTGGTTTAAATAAATGCGTTACTGGAATTCATACAAAAGGACTGAAAAAATAATATACAAACAGCTAAGCCTTCTCAAGCCTTTGCGCAATAAAATTAAATCATGTTGCAGGCCAGTGGACAGGATTATTACATCTGTATCAGTCTTTCCATGTTTCATCAATCTACTGACCTATTAAAAGGAATAAAAAAGTAAGTAACTGAAATGGAGGCGAGGCTGTTGTCCTTGAGAGATGACAGGGACAAGCAACAAAGATCATTCAGGGGATCAGGAATTTATGTTGTGAGGAAAACAGTCACTCCCTCTACCACCGGCGTACCGTGGCTGCAGTGCGCACCATCTACAAGATGCACTGCAGCAACTCGCCAAGGCTTCTTCGGCAGCACCTCCCAAACCCGCGACCTCTTCCACCTAGGACAAGGGCAGCAGGCGCATGGGAACACCACAACCTCCAAGTTCCCCTCCAAGTCACACACCATCCTGACTTGGAAATATATCGGCCGTTCCTTCATCGTCGCTGGGTCGAAATCCTGGAACTCCCCTCCCTAACAGCACTGTGGGAGTACCTTCACCACACGGACTGCAGCGGTTCAAGAAGGCGGCTCACCACCACCTTCTCAAGGGCAACTAGGGATGGGCAATATATGCTGGCCTCGCCAGCAACGCCCACATCCCATAAACGAATAAAAAAGAAGAGTTAAGGAAGTTGGACTTCTTTTCTATGGGAGACTTCAAGGTTATCTACTCGAAGTCTTCAGGATTGTGAATTGCAAAAGCTGACTCGGGCAAATTGTTGACTATAAAAAGAAAGACTTACATTTCTACAGCGTCTTTCATGACCTCAGGACGTCCCAAAGCGCTTTTCAGCCAATGAAGTACTTTTGAAGTGTAGTCACTGTTGTAATGTCGGAAATGCAGCAGCCAATTTGCGCACAGCAAGCTCCCACAAACAGCAATGAGATAATGGCCAGATAATCTGTTTTTAGTTATGTTGATTGAGGGATCAATATTGGCCAGGGCACTGGGAAGAACACCACTGCTCTTCTTTGAAATAGTGCTGTGGGATCTTTTACGTCCACCTGAGAGAGCAGACGGGGCCTTGGTTGAACATCTCATCCAAAAGATAGCACCTCTGACAGTGCAGCACTCTCTCAGTACTGCACTGGAGTGTCAGCCTAGATTTTTGTGCTCAATGTCTTTGGAGTGAGGACTTGAACCCACAGCCTTCAATGATCTTAGATGTGTGAGAGTGCTACCCACTGAGCCACGGCCGACAAGAGAGGGAGCACGTTAAAAATGAGGAAGTTACGGGTAAGGAGGGAAGTCTGCGGGACCGTTTCTCCCAAAGGATATTAATGGACAGGAAGATCGCAGGCCGGCGAGCGCAGAATCGGAAAACCCCGACCATGTAGTACGTTACCAGGCTAGTCGCTGAAGTGGACAGTTTAAATAGGTTCAAGCGACAGTTAGATATATTCTGCAGAGAGAAGAGTTTGAGAGATATGGTGAGAAGGTGGCTATCTTGGGCTGATCTATATGCAGCACACAGGAATGTGTAGTACAGTAGCATAGTGGTTATGTTACTGGACCAGTTAATCCAGTGGCCAGGATTTAACAATCTGCGTGGTGACGTGAGTTCAAATCCCAGCACGGCAGCTGGAGAATTGAAATTCAATTAATTAAAATCTGGAATGAAAAGCTCTCGTATCATGAAACTACTGGATTGTGGCAAAAATCCCATCTGGTTCACTAATGTCCCTTTAGTGGAGGAAATCTGCTGTCCTTACCCGGTCTGGCCTATATGTGACTCCAGAACCACAGCAATGTGGTTGACTCTTAACTGAATCTCAGAAATGGCTGAGCAAGCGACTCTGTTGCATAAGGCAGCTCACCACCACCTTCTCAAGAGCAATTAGGGATGGAAAATAAATGCTGGCCTTGTCAGTGATGTCCACATCCTATGAGTGAATTAAAAAAAAGATGGACAATACATAAGGACTTGCCTTAGAGCAAATTAAAAAAAACATTCCTTCTTGATCTTCTATTCAATCTAATTGGTGATGTTCTGCTCCATGGATCTTGGTTGACTACTCCCCTTTGGTTGCTCAATATAATAATTTAAAAAATCTCATTTTTTTTTTAACCATCTCATTTTGTCAAACCCAGTAGTATTTCTTCTCTCAGAGGGTCGTGAATCTTTGGAATTCTCTACCCCAGAGAGCTGTGGAGGCTGGGTCATTGAATATATTTAAGGTAGAGATAGACAGATCTTTGAACGATAAGGGAGTCAAGGGTTATGGGCAGCGGGCAGGAAAGTGGAGTTGAGGCCAAGATCAGATCAGCCATGATTTTATCGAATGGCGGAGCAGGCTCGAGGGGCCAAATTGCCTACTCCTGCTCCTATTTCTTATATTCTTATGTTCTTATGTATTTGATTAGTATTTTCTTAATTCTCTTTTATTTATTTGACAATTTATCTCGCAAGCTTAACAGGTTCATTGTAAGTAAATATATAAATACTGTGGCCACAAGATCAGGTCAGAGGCTGGGTATTCTGCGGTGAGTGTCTCACCTCCCGACTCCCCAAAGCCTTTCCACCATCATAAGTCAGGATGTGATGGAATACTCTCCACTTGCCTGGATGAGTGCAGTTCCAACTACACTCAAGAAGCTCGACACCATCCAAGACAAAGCAGCCCGCTTGATTGGCACCCCATTGACCACCTTAAACATTCACTCCCTCCACCACCGGCATACCGTAGCTGCAGTGTGTACCATCTACAAGATGCACTGCAGCAACTCGCCAAGGCTCCTTCGGCATCACCTCCCAAACCCACGGCCTCCACCACCTAGAAGGACAAGGGCAGCAGGCGCATGGGAACACCATTAGCTTCAAGCTCCCCTCCAAGTCACACACCATCCTGACTTAGAAATATATCGCTGATCCTTCATCCACGCTGGGTCAAAATCCTGGAACTCCCTCCCTAACGGCACTGTGGGAGTACCTTCACCACACGGACTGCAGCGGTTCAAGAAGGCGGCTCACCACCACCTTCTCAAGGGCAACTAGGGATGGGCAATAAATGCTGGCCTTGCCAGTGACGCCCAGATCCCTGGAATGAATTTAAAAAAAGTGTGAACATTGGCTCTGCCCCCACACTCTGCAGCAATGTTCCCTTTAATTTGTTTTTGCGTGCAAAGCCCCTTTAACGGGCTGCGTGGCCCATGATTTCACGGCCTTACATATATTGTCACTTCCATATTGTCAGTAAGCCCTTTCTGTGGCCCTGAAGCCTTCCTGACATATTTCCCACTTCAAACGGGCACTTTTGAAACTTATCACCTGTGACAGCTGTTCACTGGTCAGGGGTGTTTACAGCAGATTGCCTTGAAGTGGCGGATCAGCCTATCCAAAGCAAACCATCAGAGAAGAAAATCCAACAGATGTAACCCTGCTACTTCTGTTTATCCATTATTCAAGTCAGGCTTATCGATGCAACACATCCCATTTCCACAGTGACTCCTCCAATTGAGCGACATATACACTCAAATGTACTCAAGCACCTCACTGAGCCTGGTCTAGGATAAGCCAAACACTTGAGAAATGTCCTTCCACTTGGCCTGCCTCTTGGCTGACTGCAGGAAGCAATGCCTAGAACCACAGAATCATAGAATAGTACAGCACAGAAGGAAGCCATTCGACCCATCGAGTCTGCGCCGGCTCTTTCGAACAGCGATCCAGTTAGTCCCACTCCCCCCGCTCTTTCCCCATATCCCTACAATTTTTTTCTCCTTCAAGTATTTATCCAATTCCCTTTTGAAAGCTACTATTGACTCTGTATCCACCCCCCTATCAGGCAGAGCATGCCAAATCCTGACCACTCGCTGCGTAAAAAAGTTTCTCCTCATGTCGCCTCTGGTTCTTTTGCCAATCACCTTCAATCTGTGCCCTCTGGTTAGCGACCCTTCAGCCAATGGGAACAGTTCCTCTTTATTTACTCTATCTAAACCCTTCATGATTTTAAACACCTCTATCAAATCTCCTCTTAGCCTTCTCTGCTCCAAGGAGAACAACCCCAGCTTCTCCAGTCTATCCACATAATTGTAATCCCTCATCGCTAGAATCATTCCAGTAAATCTCCTCTGTACCCTCTCCAAAGCCTTCACGTGCTTTCCAACAGCTGCCTGGAGCTGGAGGTTCACAATTTCAAGTGCTCAGTGGTGGCAAAGTTTAGTTGAATAATCAGTGCCTATTCAATGGTCCCTTGTCAGCCATTGCTTCCAAGATCACTATCGACAAATGACAGGGAACAGGCTATCGGAACTGAAGGACCTATGTTTGTATTCTACGGAGCTCAATAAATTCTGATGTGGCTGATTGATCTCTGATATTTCATGACGATTTTATTTTAGTCCTGGAGAGATGGAGACCATTTTGGAGGAGCAATACTGCATTATTTTGCTCACTTCCTCACCGAATCCGTGAGGCATAAAGTGGTTGCAATGCGAATGGACTTTGTAGTCTTTATATTAAACACTTTGAGATGGTTGACTTACTATGCTAATTTCAGAAAAAAAATCTTGATGTGTGTGGATTTGTTTTGAAACCATTACAATTTCTAGAAGAATCTTTTATTTTTATTTAGTGTCAGGATGTGAGCGACGCTGGCAAGGCCGGTATTTATTGCCCGTTGGTGGTTGGCCTGAGAAGGTGGTGTTGGGCCTTCTTCTTGAACCGCTGCAACCCTTGTGGTGATGGTGTTCTCAGAATTCTGTTGGCTAAGGAATTGCAGGACCTTGACCTAATGACTCAGTTGGTAGATTATGACGGGTATGGATAGGTTTGACGGGGAAAGGCTGTTCCCACTAGTTGATGGTACAAGGACTAGGGGACACAGATTTAAGGTTTTGGGCAAGAGATTCAGGGGGATGTGAGGAAAAACTTTTCAAAAAATGACTGGTGATGACCTGGAACTCGCTGCCGACGGAAGTGGTGGAAACGGAGACACTCAATGTTTTCAAGGGGAGACTGGACAGTCACTTGAGGGAAATAAACTTACAGGGCTACGGGGATAGAGCAGGAGAATGGGACTGACTGGATTGCTCTACAGGGAGCCGACACGGACTTGATGGGCCGAATGGCCTCCTTCTGTGCCGTTATGACTCTAGGGCTGGATTTTGATACTGGGGCGGGTTGGGGTCGTGTCATCCACTTTTCGTGTTATCCACCCGACTGCAATTGGATGTGGGAGATTGATGCAATTTTCACCTAATTGGGCAATTGAGTTCCAGCATGTGGGAACCCATGAACCAATTAGTGTTTTCAGTCTGGAAAGTCGCCTTTGATGATGTCATCATTGCTGCTGCATTGAAGGTCTTCAAAGACTGCCTGGCCTTTGCTGTGAGAGGACCTGCAAAATAAGCAGCAGCCCTAAGTCTGCTCCCAGATATGTCTCCTCTCTATCCATCCATATATACATCCATCCACATATCCATCCACATATCCATCCATCCATCCAGCCAGCTAGCCAGCTCCAAATGTGCTCCCGCCAGGTTTCACATTCGTGGTTCACAACAGGCGTGCTTCACGTAGAACAAGGGTTAAAATCACAAAGGCCTTTCAAAATGGCATTATAGAGGCAATTTAGTGCTTGTTAAGGGCCTTAACAGCCTATCCCGCCTCTTAGAGGCGAGACAGAGTCGGGACCAGCAGACACGATTTAATGAAAATTGCGTGGAGGCGGGATGGAGGCGGGCTTGTGCCCGCCCGCCAATTTTCACAATTTTAACCCCCCACACGCCTCCAAACCCGCCTCCATGGGTCAATGAAAATTCAGCTCTGTGACACTCTTGCCTCTGAGTCAGAAGGTCATGGGTTCATAGTCCCACTCCAGAGACTTGAACACAAAAATCTAGGCTGACACTCCAGTGCAGTACTGAGGGAGTGCTGCACTGTCGGAGGTGCCGTCTTTCGGATGAGACGTTAAACTAAGGGCCTGTTTGTTCTCTCAGGTGAACGTAAAAGATCCCATGCACTATTTTGAAGAAGAGCAGGGGAGTTATCCCTGGTGTCCTGGCCAATATTTATCCCGCAATCAAAATCACTAAAACAGATTATCTGGCCATTATCACATTGCTGTTTGTGGGAGCTTGCTGTGCACAAATTGGCTGCCGCGTTTCCTACATTACAACAGTGACTACACTTCAAAAAGTGCTTCATTGTCTGTAAAGTGCTTTGGGATGTCCAGAAAGGCGCTATATAAATGCAAATCTTTCTTTTCTTTTTAACGAGGAAGGAACTGTGATATATGCCCGTCAGGATCGTGTGTGACATGGAGGGAGTTGGGGGGTGGCGGGGTGGGGGCGGGTGGAGGGGGAATTTGGAAGGGATGGTGTTCCCAAGACATTGCTGCTCTTGTCCTTCTCAGCGGTAGAGGTCACAGGGGAGCGAGATCCTGTCGAGGTAACTTCTGACGTGAGCCTTGTGAGATGGTGGAGAGGCTTTGAGGGGTTAGGGGGCGAGGCACTCGTTGCAGAGTACCCACCCTCTGCCCTGCTGTTGTTGTAGCCACCGTGTTGATATGGCTGGAGAACTGTTGCAGTGAGAACCATTCTGCATCCTTTCTATATATATATTTTTACTGGATCTCTGCTTTGCTGTCAGAGTTGGATGAATACCTGCTTCAGATCAGCACTGAGTAGAGACAGCGATATTCAAATGTTATGTGGAATATAAAGCAAAATAAATACTTGCATTTATGCAGTGTTTGATGTCTTCTGTTGCCTAGGCCCTAAGCTCTGGAATTCCCTCCCTAAACCTCTCCGCCTCGCTATCTCTCTTTCCTCCTTTAAGACGCTCCTTAAAACCTACCTCTTTGACCAAGCTTTTGGTCACCTGCCCTAATTTATCCTTATGTGGATCGGTGTCAAATATTTTTTGTCTTAAAATACTCCTGTGCAGCGCCTTGGGACGTTTTACTACGTTAAAGGCGCTATATAAATACAAGTAGTTGTTGTTGTAACACTTCAAAGAGCTTCACAGATTGAATAACATTCTGCTCACCTCTGGGTCGAAGGTCATAGTTGGGCTTGTGTGAACAGACTCAGCTGAAACTCCAGGGCAGTGCTGAGGGAGTGCTGCACTGCCCTGCGGGAGGTGCTGCACTTTGGATGTGATGCTAATTAGGGGGAATGTCTGTCTATTTAGGTGGACGTTTAAGATGGTATTTCACCATTCAAAGAAAACCGGGGCGTTGTCCTGAGTGTCCTGATCAGCATTCCTCCCCCAACTGACATCACTACAACAGATTATCTGGTCATATAAGAACATAAGAATTAGGAGCAGGAGTCGGCCATTCGGCCCCTCGAGCCTGCTCCGCCATTCAATGAGATCATGGCTGACCTTCGACCTCAACTCCACTTTCCTGCACTATCCCCACATCCCCTGATCCCCTTAATATTCAAAAATCTATCTGATCTCTGTCTTGAATATACTCAACGAGTGAGCTGCCACAGCCCCTGTATACGTCGTTGCGGTTTGTGGGAGCTTGCTGTGTGCAAGTTGGCTGCCGCATTTCCCTGCAACACAATAATGACTACACTTCCAAAAGTACTCGATTGGCTGTGAAGTGCTTTGGGACACTATGAGAGGTGCTTCTTTCAAAGCACTTCAATGATTTATTCATTTGGTGTGGGGAAAACAGGTCGGCAAGGCCGTGCGCTAATTTAATGCCAGAATCGTGCATTTCAGCACAATTTACAACATCAAGTTGGGTGCGTGAAAAGAGGCTCGCAAAACACTATCTTTTTTTTACAAAGGGGGCTGCCTCACTAACACATTAAATTTAAACCTGCCTGTTGTCCAACTAATTCTAACATTCCGTCAGAACTTCCTGAAGGGCAGCAACATGCTGCAAGCGTCGAGCTTCCCTGCACAAAGGACGAATCATCAGCAGACAGCCTGACCGAGGAGGTGATATTAGCTCCAATGTCATTCATGTACAGCAAGAACATAAGGGGACTTAGCACTGTGCGCTGCAGGACACCAGATTCTACATACACCTTTCCTGATGACTCTCTATTTATCGCCACCTTTTGTGACCTGTTTTTGTCAGCCAGGCTGTTAGACACCCCGCCGCTCTGGCTCCACCACCACATGGAAAAAGGGAACAGACGAAAGACTTTGGCGAAGCACAGTGTCAAAGGCTTCACTGTCTGAGTAGCAGTCTATGTACTCAGTGTCCTGTATATCTGAACGGATTTTGGTTTCAAAGGCAAAAATGGGGCTTTTACAACAACAACAACAACTTGCATTTAGAAACATAGAAACATAGAATCTAGGAGCAGGAGTAGACCATTCGGCCCGTCGAGCCTGCTCCACCATTCAATACGATCATGGCTGATCATCCAAATCCAGTACTCTGTCCCTGCTTTAATCCCCACAGTACACACATCCCACCCTACCCCCGTAACCCCACGTATTTAATTCCCCCTAACATATCCCATCCTATCCCCATAACCCCACATATTTAATCCCCCCCTAACACTAAGGGTCAATTTATCATAGCCAAATCAACCTAACCCACACATTTTTGGACTGTGGGAGGAAACCGGAGCACCCGGAGGAAACCCACGCAGACACGGGGAGAATGTGCAAACTCCACACAGACAGTCACCCGAGGTCAGATTCGAACCCGGGTCCCGGGTCCCTGGTGCTGTGAGGCACCAGTGCTAACCACTATGCCACCATTTATATAGCGCCTTTAACGTAATAAAACGTCCCAAGGCGCTTCACAGGAGCGTTAATCAGAATAAAAATTGGATTACACGAGCCAAATAAGGAGGTATTAGGACAGGTGACCAAAAGCTTGTAGGTTTTATGGAGCGTCTTAAAGGAGGAGAGAGGTGGAGGCCGGGAAGGTTTAGGAAGGGAGTTGCAGAGCTTAGGCAGCTGAAGGCACGGCCGCCAATGGTGGGGCAAAAGAAATCGGGGATGCACAAGAGGCCAGAATTGGAGGAACGCAGAGTTCTTAGGGGGTTGTAGGGCTGGAGGAGATTACAGAGATAGGGAGGAGCGAGGTCATGAGGTATCAGAATACAAGGATGGAGAATTTTAAATTGACTTTTATCATGGCATCCTGCCCTGAGGGGACGACTGCCATTCACTTCCCTCCTGCTTTTACATGCAGGATGGGGGGGGGGGGGCATATTTCCGGAGGTTTGCTGGGGTCTCCTGTTAATACAGCGAGCAAACATGCGGGACCAATCGCTCACCCCGAATTGACATTGCAGAAACCGGCAGTCTTATCCCAACAGCGGAATTGTCGTTATGTTTTCCTGAACATACGTTGCAGTTAATTCCCAGAGCCTGGGCATGCTTGCCTTATGGAGTGTGACCAATGGATGGAAACCAAGTCACCTGTAACCCGCTGTGCTCCTCGGGGGCCATTTTAATTTGGGAGATTGTGTAAAATGGGAGATATCGTTTGGTCGTCCATTACGCACCACGACCAATGTTCCTTTCTGTGGAAGTCAACTATTTGGACACGTCTTGTACGCCACCAGCTAAACTTGCATTAAGACTTTGTTGGGTTGGAGAGAGATGAAAAAAGACTAAAGTGTCTTTTATCCCTTCTCAGCATTGTATCAATTGAACTAAATGGATAAGATCATAACTACTGCATTCCATTGGCTAGCTCTGGCTGTTTCCTCAGGGATATTTCATTGCTTGCTGCCTACATAAGTGTCCTTTTAAGCATCCCTCTGTATTTGTGGGTTTTGGACGAGGAGGATCAGGCGTGGCATCAGATGCTAGACAAGTGCATTTGCATCTTAGCTGATCAGTTAGGACCCTCCCTTATGGTGCTACCCACGTGTACAGTGTTGGACAATAGGACTTGAACATGTCTGAAGACATTTGCATGTAGTTCCTAAAGAAATGCCTTCACAGAACTGTCCACAGTCCTGTATCCAGACCTGGAAATCGCTTCCACAACAGAGGCGTCTCTGTCAACTGCACTGAAGTTTTATGTCACTGCGTCTTTCCAAGCGCCAGCAGGAGATGTATGCCAAATCTGCTGACCTCCTGCACACAGCTGTAGTACCCAAGCACAGATGCCGTCTTTGCTTGGGCTAGTTGATTCAGCTACTTACCTTCGAAAAATATGCAGTAACACGAGAGAGATGCACACTTTCGCCATCTGGCTAGATTCCCCTACGTACAGGGCATTATTGATGGCATACATGTGGCTGTAGTAGCCCATACTCCCAGTGCCAATCCCTTCATGAGCAGAAGAGGTTCCACTCCGTGAATATGCAGCTGGTCTGTGACCATAGGTGTAGAATAATACATGTGAATACCTGCTACCCTAGCTGTTGTCATTACTCATTCATTTTGTGCCAATCCACGGTACCACTATTATTTCAAGGGCCAGTAAGATGGATGGATGCTGGGGGGCGGGGGGTGGATTAAGGCTATCCACTGCAGTAATGGCTTCTTATCCCAGTGAGACACCCAGGAGCAAAGACTGATGAACAATCTAACAAGGCGTACATTGCTACCAGGGTCTTGGTAAAGGAGACCATCAATATCCTGAAGCAAATAGAGTGAGAAGCAGGGAGGGGACAAAGCACGTCGGGCACAAGTTTTCAGCTTTAGGAGGAACAGGAGAGGAAAGACTGGAGGAGCACTGCCCATGATTCAATAATATAGAGAGTCAAGAATGGCTGTGATAGTGCGAGAGAAGGAGGTTGGATTGGGGGACTACCTATCAGACTGTATTCTGTTCAGGAGCTATATTATGTTCAAGTCCCATAGCTTTTTTTAGGACTACTAATGTCAGATGGTTCAGGACCGAAAGTTATTGGTCTCATAAGATCCCTGCAATAAAAGGTTGGACTCATACTGTCCACTTAAGATGTAGCGGCAACATCTTAAAGCTTCCCAGTGTGCTCAGTGATAGCATTGTCAATCATAGCCCTGACATTTTAAAGACTTAAAAAGATTCAAGAAAGTAACTTCAAGGTTACAAATTGGAGAGCACTCCCTATTGACAGTATAAGTGGAAACCTCTCCTGATGCGATTCATATTTGATAGCTCAGTTGGTAAGTGTTGAAACTAAGAATAAAAGAAAATACTTGCATTTAAACAGCACCTTATCACATCATCAAAATGTCTCAAGACCCTTCACATAATGAATTACTTTTGAAGCATTGACTGTTGTTACGGAGGCTGACACAGTAACCCTTATCCACCAGCAACATCTCACAAACAGCAATGAGATGAATGACCATTTAATCTCCTGGAATTTCTGTGGCGGTTCTCCCGATTTAATGCTGTAACTTTGGTGGATTGATCGACAAAAAACCCTGGAGAAATGGCGTGTGAATGGGAGATTGGAAGAACCTCACAGAAATTCCCGGCGGATCTGTCTTTCGTGGTGTGGGTTGAGGGAGGAATTTTGGCCGGGCTGGCGGGGTAATTCCCAGCCCTTGTTCGAAAAGGGCCGTGGGATCGTTCACGCTCACCTGAACAGGCAGTTCGGGCTTTGGGTAAATTCGCCAACCCTGCGCTGCCGGTGGGAAACTGCATTCGAAGCGAGTTGAGAGCCCAGAGTCACTGCCGCAATGTCGCAGGGCTACCTCCAGCGGGCACTCCCTTTGAGGGTTGTGAATCTTTGGAATTCTCTACCCCAGAGGGCTGCGCATGCTCAGTCGTTGAGTCTATTCAAGACAGAGAGCGATAGATTTTTGGATATTAAGGGAATCAAGGGGTATAGGGTGCATATTAAGATGGAGTTGAGGTAGAAGATCAGCCATGATCTTATTGAATGGCGGAGCAGGCGCGAAGGGCCGAATGGCCTACTCCTGCTCCTATTTCTTATGCTCTTATGTTCTTATGAGCATGGCTCCCAACTGGGAGTGCAGGATCGGTGGAAACAAAAGACACTACAGACCAGGAGGATTCAACTTCAATTCCCAGGTTTGTGTTGGTTTTAATAACAACAGAAAGCGCTGGAAAAACTCAGCAGGTTTTAGTTGATCTCGTTCAGGATGGCAGAAGGAATGTTAACCAGAACACCAGTGCTCTCTGACCTTTGTTCTAACCCTTCCTGACCAGGTGTCGGATACAGGTTGACAACACTGTGGCTCTGATTCTCTGACCTGCGCTTCCCTTGAGCTTGGTTGCTGGCTGATCCCAGCGTCCCTGGGAGAGGAGATATCGGGCAGCATTTCATCTCCTGGCCACTGTCTTGTGCCAAACCTGTAAAAAGTGTGAATGTGGCCATCAGCTGTGGACTGGTCTCAGCTTTGATGCTCTTCATGGTTCAATCGTCTGTTGAAGCTCCCCGTATATGATTAGGTCACTCAGGCGAGGTGTTGCAGGGCTGCTGGTTTCCACGGAAACTTACCCCCAGCAAGAGTGAGTTGTCTTCTGGAGAGGCGGCGACAAAGGGAGAGGGAGAAGAAAGCACCATCGCTGGGTTCCTGTGTAAAGTACAGCTCAGCAGGCAGGCAGGCTCACAGTCCTTTACACGCACCAGTGCTTGAGATGATAACCTCAGAAGATGTGCAGTTTCTACATCTATTAACTCATGAGAAAGGCTCACCTGGGAAAGCCAGAGAGACCTATTTAGCATTGAGATCTTTTACAGGAGCGGGAAAGCAGAAGAGAAGCTCATTAGAGAAAGCACCACAGCCTGTAAAAGCGGCAGAGAGGAGCTGGGAGAGACCAGAGACTCGGAAAGGGCAGTGGTGAATAGTAACTAGGCAGACGGGAAGAAAGGACCCCTCAGAGTTGGCTGGAGACTCGCGACACAGAAGCGGGGTTGAAAGAAAAACTTAGAATGCTAGAAATGTGAAATATAATTGGAAAATGCTAGAGATACACAGCAGGCAAATCAGCATTTGAAAAAAAAAACAAGAGATTGGTGAAAACATTGGGTGTGGCCCTCCATCTGAATATTCCATCAATGGCTGAAAGTATTGATCCAATAACGATAACATAACGTAGTCTGAATTAATGCACAAAGCTGGTTGGCTTTAAGAGCTTTGAAACCCCACAATATTGGTCCAATGCATCAAACTTCATAACCTAAAGCAGCGTTAGCTGTGGCTCAGGGGTAGCACTCTTGCCTCCGAGTCAGAAGGTTGTGGGGTCAAGTCCCACTCCATGAGACTTGAGCACAAAAATCTAGGCTGACACTCCTAGTGCTGTGCTGATGGAGTGCTGCACTGTAGGAGGTGCTGTCTTTCGGATGAGATGTTAAACCAAGGTCCCGTCTGCTCCCTCAGGTGGATGTGAAAGATCCTATGGTAGTACTTTGAAGAAGAGCAGGGGAGTTATTCCTGGTGTCCTGGCCAATATTTATCCCTCAATCAACATCACTAAAAACAGATTATCTGGTCATTATCACATTGCTGTTCGTGGGAGCTTGCTGTGTGCAAATTGGCTGCCGCGTTTCCCACATTACAACAGTGACTACACTTCAAAAAGTACTTCATTGGATGTAAAGTGCTTTGGGTCGTCCGGTGGTCGTGAAAGGTGCTATATAAATGCAAGTCTTTGGATGTTAGTGGGTGTTACTCGATCACTCATAGTAATAATTTCTCATATTAATCTATTATTCAAATATGCAATGAGAAAGTAACACCATTAAAAGTACCTGGTACTTCGGTTCAGGGTTAATTGTGCAAGAATATTGGCCCAGAAATTAAACAGTGAGTGTTCACACGGGGGTAAGGCTTCCCCGCGATATCTCACTCCACGCCTACCTTTTTCCTCCGGGCCCACACGAACTTTAGTTTCAAGGCCAGTCCCACATGCAGCTGTGCAGTGCTTGCGTGACCCAGAGACGCAATTAGTTCGTGCGAGCTCTGGGATCACGTGATTCAGTTAGAGCCAATGGCAGCACACCATCTTTCATTCATAGTTTTGACAGGAAGAGCTGTCAAAGCTATGAATCCTACACACCCCCAAAAGAACAGCTAAACCTCAATTAAATTTTTTAAAAAAGCCATCACATTAATAAAATAAGTATAGTTAAATAAATTAACCACTTTAAACAAAAAATTAAATTTTTGAAAAATTTAAAATCTTTTTAAAAGTTATAAAAATAAACTTACCTTTCTTTAAAGTCTCTAAAAAAGATAAACCTGTTGAAAAAAATTAAAAATAATACTTAATTAACTACTTACCTTGTTAAAAGAGGGTCTTACGCCTCCTTTCTTTATGTGTAAAATCTTCCATGCTTACCTGCGCGTTCAAAGCTGCAAAAATAACTAAGTGCACTGCGTGCGCGCAGCCTGTAGCGCGCACGCGGTTCACTTAGGAACCGCCCCCTTTTGAATTCACGAAGTGCCGGTTTCCCGCGCATGCGCAGTGCATGCTGGGAACCGGCAATTGGAGACCTAAAACGCGAGAGTACACAGTGCGTACTCTCGCGTATTAGGTGTAATTTTCGGGCCATTATTTACATCCGCTTGGCCCCTTTGCTAAAGATTAAAATTCGTCCTTTAATGAAAGATTGGAGAAGGTAATACTTCTCTGAAACAAATCCCTTTCTTGGAAATTCTAGATTTCAAAGTTGTGCTCTCCTGAAATGTAGTTAGTGGATCGTTAATGAGAGAGAAAGATAGGCATCTTCTCATTTTTCATTAAAGGAGAAATTTCACTCCTGAGTCTTTTATGAAATGCCTTCGTATTGTTTCACTCCAGTTCCTCACAGGCAGGTCCACATCAGAGAACTACCCATAATTTGGCACTAAGTTGGGAGACTCAGTCAATGAGATGACAAGGACAGCTGGAGTGAAGGAGAAAGATATTTCTCCTACCTTCTCTCACACTCTTAAACCGACAACTCTTCATCACTGACCGACCAACCAAAGGAAGTGGTCTTTCCCTATTCACCCTATCAAAACCCTTCGTAATTTGACAACTTCTGTTCAATCTTCTGTTAGCCTTGCTATTCTTTAACTTGAGGAACACAAAATCTTCATAGCAGATTCTAAATTATGAAAATAAAGAAAGACTTGCATTTATATAACGCCTTTCACGACCACTGGACATCCCAAAGCGCTTTTACAGCCAATGAATTACTTTTGGAAGTGTGGTCACTGTTGTAATGTAGGAAACGCAGCAGCCAATTTGCGCACAGCAAGCTCCCACAAACAGCAATGTGATAATGACCAGATAATCTGTTGTTGATTGAGGGATAAATATTAACCAGAACACCAGGGATAACTCCCCGCTCTTCTTCGAAATAGTGCCATGGGATCTTTTACATCCAGCTGAGAGCGCAGACGGGGCCTCGGTTTTAACGTCTCATCTGAAAGACGGCATCTCCGACAGTGCAGCACTCCCTCAGCACTGCACTGGAGTGTCAGCCTAGATCTTGTGCTCAAGTCTCTGGAATGGGACACGAACCCACAACCTTCTGACTCAGAGGTGAGGGTGCTACCAACTGAGCCACGGCTGACACATGACCAGGATTATTACAGTGGAATTTCCGTTGTCCACCATAAAGGAGGTACCCCATGGTTGTCAGTGGATTACTGGGAGTACTGCCATAGAGGGAGTGCAGCGAAGGTTCACCAGACTGATTCCTGGGATGGCAGGACTGTCGTATGAGGAGAGATTGGGTCAACTAGGCCTGTATTCACTAGAGTTTAGAAGAATGAGAGGGGATCTCATTGAAACGTATAAAATTCTGACAGAGCTAAACAGACTGGATGCAGGGAGGATGTTTCCTCTGGCTGGGGGCTCTAGAACGAGGGGTCACAGTCTCAGGATACGGGGTCGGACATTTAGGACTGAGATGAGGAGAGATTTCTTCACTCAGAGGGTGGTGAACCTGTGGAATTCTTTACCACAGAAGGCTGTGGAGGCCAAGTCATTGAATATATTTAAGAAGGAGATAGATAGATTTCTAGACAGAAAAGGCATCAAGGGGTATGGGGAGAGAGCGGGAATAAGGTATTGAGATAGAGGATCAGCCAGGATCATATTGAATGGCGGAGCAGGCTCGAAGGGCTGAATGGCCTACTCGTGCTCCTATTTTTCTATGTTTCTATGTTTCTAGTACCCAAATTTTGATCTTGTACATACGGTACAGCAATAGTATCATTAGCTTGGGAATGAAGACATGCACAATCCAATAAAATCCACTTTAGCTGTGAGGTTAATTTATGTCAGATGGAAGGAGATTGATGTTAGCAGGCTGCGTAGTGAGGTTATGTCAAGCACAAGGCTTTGGCCCATGAAAATCGAGATATGCCAATTGGCAAAACACACAGCGAGTTCCTTATCTGGGTTGGGCTTTTAAAGTATGTGCAGGGGAGGTAGAACAGGAAAATAGGAGGATGGCTCAACATTTTTATGTACTTCCCGGCAAAGACACAAAGCACAAACAACACGCGACCTCTACCACCTAGAAGGACAAGGGCAGCAGGTGCATGGGGACACCACCACCTCCAAGTTCCCCTCCAAGTCACACACCATCCTGACTTGGAAATATATCGCCGATCCTTCATCGTCGCTGGGTCAAAATCCTGGAACTCCTTCCCTAAAAGCACCTTCACCACACGGGCTGCAGCGGTTCAAGAAGATGGCTCACCACTACCTTCTCAAGGGCAATCAGGAATGGGCAATAAATGCTGGCCTTGCCAGCGACGTCCACATCACAGGAATGAACAAAATAAAACACGTCCAAACAGTTCTGCTCAGTCAGGCAGCCAATGTGCGAAATCCAGGACCAAGATGTGAAGTGGATGAGTGGCAAAAAGGGGAAATGATTGTAAAGAAGGAAGGCTGCAGCCTAGACTGACCTGCCACTGACTACACTAGAGTGGCAATCAGCCTCAAAACAGGCACCACTCTGGATTAAGCAATTGATGCCATTATCTTGGTCCATGACATTTGATTTGTTTGGCTGGAACATCAAGTTGACTGTTGTGTCGCAAGCTCCCCTGTGTAGGTCCTACCGCCAACCTGAAGCTACATGTCCATCGCCTAGCTGATGAGGAAACTCTGAGGCTTGCAACAACTGTTGCCTGGCGCCCGGGCGCGGTGCCGCTAACGCCTTCAGCGGGAGGTTAGCGGCAGTAGCCGGTAGTGCCCCGCGGCACTGCGCCTCTGGTGATGACATCATCGCCGTGCGCAGCGCCCCGCCCGTGCCCCGCCTGTGCCCCGGCCGCAAACATCTCTCATGCCCCCTGACCTACCGCTGGATGCTGTGTCCGACAGGGTCAGGGGTGGTTTTTGCGGTCGCGGCGGTGCAAATTAAAGGGCAGGTGCCAGGCGGCCATTTTTTTTGGGGCCGCCTGCCAGTACCCGGCCCCCCTCCCGCTTCTTCATGCGGGGTGCCAGCCGCGATCGCTCCTCTTGAGTGCCGGGCTCTTTTGCCGGCACCCCGTTTCCCGGTGGTCCAACAGGGCCCCGGTGCGCGCAGCGCCAGGTCCCTCCCCTTTAATCAGGGGAGGAAGGCCTGTGATACCGCGGCGCTACGTGCTGATGCACGTGGCGCTGTTGCACGTAGTGCCGCGATATTGAATGGTAGCGCCCCAGGAATGAGGAGAACGCTTCCAGTAGCGCTCCGCCTCCTGCTTGGGGCGCTACCATTCAATTTACGGCGCAGAGGTGCTAACGTTTTCGGGGCGCTAAAAGTAGCACCCCGGCGAAGTTAGCGCCCCAGAGGGGGCACGACAGAATTTTTCCCCCTATATGTTTCAATGAGGTAACCTCTCATTCTTCTAAACTCTAGAGAATATAGGCCTAGTCTACACACTCTCTCCTCATAGGACAATCCCCCCATCCCAGGAACCAGTCTGGTGAACCTTCGTTGCACTCCCTCTATGGCAAGTATATCCTTCCTTAGGTAAGGAGACCAACACTGTCCACAATACTCTAGGTGTGGTCTCACCAGGGCCCTATATAATTGCAGTAAGACTTCTTTGCTCTTATACTCAAATCCCCTTGTAATAAAGGCCAACATACCATTTGCTTTCCTAATTGCTTGCTGTACCTGCATGTTAACTTTCAGTGATTCATGTACAAGGACACCCAGGTCCCTCTTATACTACTGTTTTATCCTGCTGTCTCTCGTTATCTGTTTAAACAAAGTAAGTGGATTACCAGTGCAACATCTAGGCAGGAAGAAATGATCCCAGAGCATTTTTACTGCAATATTTTGGGCATAGAACTCTCAAATCGCAATCCTCTGCTTTTTTTCTCCATTCCCTATCCTCAAGGGGGAAAGATGTCCCTTGATTTAGATCCTAGTCACCAATGGGACTTCACTATCATTGTGCACAAGAGGATATTTGCATTGTAACACTCGCCCTTCCGACCCATCTGATGCAGTGGTTTCTTACTGGTTTGCTCAGAGCACTCTGTGCTCACTTATTTATTATAGTTAGGACAAGCGATTCACCGCAGTGCGACATGCCACGACAGACCCGGTGAATTTCTACACTTAGTGAGACTGACTGCTCGAGTACCTCAATATTACATCGCAGGTGCCAGAGGCAGTGAAAACGCCAGTTCCTGAGCAGAATGCAGCCAGTTGATTGCTGCAACACATCACTTATCCTAATTCTGTGCAATATTCGCAGGAACCAAGCCATTCAACTGCGTACCAGCAGATACCATTGACCAGAAGCTTAACTGAACCAGCCACATAAATACTGTGGCAACAAGAGCTGGCCAGAGGCTGGGTATTCTGCGGCGAGTGTCTCACCTGCTGACTCCCCAAAGCCTTTCCACCCTCTACAAGGCACAAGTCAGGAGTGTGATGGAATACTCTCCACTTGCCTGGATGAGTGCAGCTCCAACAACACTCAAGAAGCTCGACACTATCCAGGACAAAGCAGCCCGCTTGATTGGCACCCCATCCACCACTTTAAACATTCACTCCCTCCACCACCGGCGTACCGTGGCTGCAATGTGTACCATCTACAAGATGCACTGCAGCAACTCGCCAAGGCTTCTTCGGCAGCACCTCCCAAACCCGTGATCTCTTCCCCCTAGAAGGACAAGGGCAGCAGGCGCCTGGGAACACCACCACCTCCAAGTTCCCCTCCAAATCACACACCATCCTGACTTGGAATTATATCGCCGATCCTTCATCGTCGCTGGGTCAAAATCCAGGAACTCTCTCCCTAACAGCACTGTGGGAGTACCTTCACCACACGGACTGCAGCAGTTCAAGAAGGCAGCTCACCACCGCCTTCTCAAGGGGCAATTAGGGATGGGCAATAAATGCCGGCCTTGCCAGCGACGCCCACATTCCGTGAATTAATTTTTAAAAAGCCATGCGGTGCTGTTAAACTCTTGGGGTTGATTTTCCACCTGGCACTACTCCCATATGGATGGGTTAACCCATGCACTAGGAAAATGCAAGAGAGGAATTTAGTAGAAGTGGGTTAAGCATTGGCACAGGAACAGTGCCTGTAAAAAAATCTCCAGCTTCTTGTATCGTGGTTACAGCCTTCGCTCCTTCGTTGATCCTGAATGGAAACAGTTAAAAAAGGCCACATTATTCCAAGAAACACAGTGCATGAAAATCATCGCTAATTAATTAAGCTTTATGAATAATAGATAAACTAGGAAGGCAATCGTCCCTGGAGCAACACAAATGTCTCTCTCGCCGCAGCACAGTGCAGCGCTGTGATTGAAGCAGGATGCAGCGCCAATCTCTCGGGTGATGGAGGCTTTAACAAGCGCCATCTGCAGACTGCAGCATCCCCACTTACACACACACACACACACTACGCCTTTACCGCTGGCAATTAGTTACCCATTAAAGAGTTAAACATCTTTGCCATTTTGCTCCCATCAAGGACGCACTATAAAAACAAGGAAGGGGCCACTTGAGTCAACACTACAATCAAGCTCCAGCTAAAACATTAATTGACGGAACTTAACCAATCGTGATTATCTGAACCTAACGGTTAATGCAGTCGCATCTCTTACACTTGTGTTTTTCTTGGCCGACCGCCAGTCTTAACACCAGTGAATAATTGTTTGGTTACGTAAAGCAATTATTACTGTTTCCAAGTGATTATTACCATGGTGTTGCACAGAGAATAATAGAGGGCGAGGAGCAGGGTACAAGGCCCGCGAGGGGGCCTCGTGACGTCATAAATTGCAACAGCAAATGCAGCAGGAGGGAGTGAGACACACACACACACACACACACACACAATCTTGAATCATCCTCTCAGACATTTTCAAACGTCAGCTTGGCCCAGTGGGGTAGCGCTCTTGCTCTTGAATCAAGAAGGTTGTGGGATCCAACACCTCATTCCAGGGCTTGAAGTTCATAGAAAACTGACAGGCCCTGTGAAGCGTTGGAGGGGCCGCTGCAAGGTCAGAAATACTGTCCTTTGGGCGAGGCATTAAACAGAAAGAAAGACTTGCATTTATACAGCACCTTTCACAACCTCCGGACGTCCCAAAGCGCTTTACAGACAATGAAGTACTTTTTTGAAGTGTGGTCACTGTTGAAATGTAGGAAACACAGCAGCCAATTTGTGCGCAGCAAGCTCCCACAAACAGCAATGTGATAATGACCGGATAATCTGTTTTAGTGATGTTGGTTCAGGAATAAATATTGGCCAGGACAGCAGGGATAACTCCCCTGCTCTTCTTCAAAATAGTGCCATGGGATCTTTTACATAGAAACATAGAACATAGAAAAATAGGAGCAGGAGTAGGCCATTCAGCCCTTCGAGCCTGCTCCGTCATTTCAATATGATCATGGCTGATCCTCTATCTCAATACCATATTCGCACTCCCTCCCATACACATTGATGCCTTTTGTGTCTAGAAATCTATCTATCTGCTTTTTAAATATATTCAGTGGCTTGGTGGTGCAGAATTCTACAGGTTCACCACCCTCTGAGTGAAGAGATTTCTCCTCATCTCAGTCCTAAATGTCCCACCCCGTATCCTGAGACTGTGACCTCTCGTTCTAGAGCCCCCAGCCAGGGGAAACATCCTCCCTGCATCCAGTCTGTCTAGACCTGTCAGAATTTTATACGTTTCAATGAGATCCCCTCTCATTCTTCTAAACTTTAGTAAATACAGGCCTAGTCGACCCAGTCTCTCCTCATACGACAGTCCTGCCATCCCAGGAATCAGTCTGGTGAACCTTCGCTGCACTCCCTCTATGGCAAGTATATCCTTTCTTAGGTAAGGAGACCAAAACTGCACACAGTACTCCAGGTGTGGTCTCACTAAGGCTCTGTACAACTGTAGTAAGACATCCTTGCTCTTGTACTCAAATCCTCTTGCAATGAAGGCCAACATACCATTTGCCTTCCTAACTGCTTGCTGCACCTGCATGTTTGCTTTCAGTGACTGGTGTACAAGGACACCCAGGTCCCTTTGTACATCAGCATTTCCCAATCTATCACCATTTAAATAATACTCTGCCTTTCTGTTTTTCCTACCGAAGTGGATAACTTCACATTTATCCACGTTATACTGCATCTGCCATGTATTTGCCCACTCACTCAACTTGTCTAAATCGCCTTGAAGCCTTTTTGCATCCTCCTCACAACTCACAACCCCACCTAGTTTTGTGTCGTCAGCAAACTTGGAAATATTACATTTGGTTCCCTCATCCAAATCATTGATATATATATTGTGAATAGCTGGGGCCCAAGCACTGATCCCTGCGGTACCCCACTGAGAGGGCAGACGGGGCCTACGGTTTAACGTCTCATCTGAAAGACAGCACCTCCGACAGTGAAGCACTCCCTCAGTGCTGCACTGGGAATGTCAGGCTAGATTTTTATGCTTAAGTCACTGGGGTGGGTCTTGAACCCACAACCTCTGAGTGCTACCCACTGAACCACGGCTGACACTATGCTGTGAGACCCTCTGATGGTTCAGGCGGACTATTTAAAAAAGAGCAGGAAACTCTCTCAGTGCCCTGGCCAACATCTCTCCCTGAACCAACATTACTAAAAAAACCAGTTTGACCGGTCAATGATTGCTGTTGATGTACAACAATGGCTGCTGCATTTTCCTACTGAACACCAACCACTGAATTACAACATTAATGCATTGCACGTGAAGCGATTTGGGACTTTTTAAGAGACATGATAAGGTGCTATATAAGCAATCACCATTGCTTTCCTAAACACTGCCAACTACCCATTATGGACAAAAATGAGAAGTCGCACAACACCAGGTTATAGTCCAACAGTTTTATTTGAAATTACGAGCTTTCGGAGCGCTGCTCCTTCGTCAGGTAAAGTGAGGGAACACAAATCAGATACAAAGTATATATAGACAGAGAACAATGTGTTTGCAGAGATACAATCCGTCAGGGAGGCACTACATCAAAGACACAGCAGAATACAGCTAAGACAATGAGGTGGGGTCACAGGGGGTCCAACGTGTCAAATGCTGCAGTCTGCAGTTAAGCTTTTTACTTTTTTTTAAAACTGGAAATCACATCTGTGAACCAGACAACGATGACTCTAGTCTTGTATTCCCTCACTTCACCTGACGAAGGAGCAGCGCTCCGAAAGCTCGTAATTTCAAATAAAACTGTTGGACTATAACCTGGTGTTGTGCGACTTCTCATTTTTGTCCACCCCAGTCCAACACCGGCATCTCCGCATCATACCCATTATGGCACCAGGTTGTGCCTCACATGACAGGATGCCAGGAGTTTTACAAGATTTTTGGTTCTAAACCAGGGCCTTGCCAGTCAAGTGGCAGCTAGGGCAGGAAGCAGAAGGATTCACATCCTGACTCCCAAATAAAGATTGAGATTGCAACAGCATTTATATAGCGCATTTAACATAGTAAAACGTCCCAAAGAGCTTCTCAGAAGCGTAATTAGACAATAATTGACACCAAGCCACAGAAGGAGACATTAGGACAAGTGACCAAACGCTTGGTTTTAAGGAGCGTCTTAAAGGAGGAGAGAGAGGTGGAGAGGCAAAGAGGTTTGGGGATGGAATTCCAGAGCTTAGGACCTGGGTCGCTGAAGGCATGGCCGGCAATGGTGGGGCGAAGTAAATAGGGGATGCGCAGGAAACCAGAATTTGAGGAACTTTTTGAGTTCTCGGAAGGTTGTAGAGCTAGAGGAGGTTATAGATACAGGGAGCGATGAGCCCATGGAGGGGTTTGAACACAAGGATGAGAATTTTAAATTAGAGGCGTTGCCGGACCGGGAGTCAATGTAGGTCAGCGAGCACAGGGGTGACGGGTGAACGGGACTTGGAATACGGGCTGCAGATGAAAAAATGAGATAAGTTACCCTGCTAAGGTCTGCCTGCTTTAAACACAGAGTTGGCCTGCTTGGGTGTGGTGCTGAACCCAGTTATGTTGCTGAACAGTTTGAGGACAGGACACTGCGCTCATACTCCTGCTTCTGCCTTACACTCTAAGATACAATGCCTTCAAGTAAGATCACCTCCAATTAAAGAAAGTCTATAAATATATTAAAATGTCTCTGTGTTTCATTATGAAACTGGCTGATTTCCCATGGCTTTTGAAGATATGCTGTTCAGCTGAAAGAGAAATCATATTATTTTTTTATTTGTTCCTGGGATGTGGGCGTCGCTGACAAGGCCAGCATTTATTGACCATCTCTAAGTACCCTTGAGAAGGTGGTGGTGAGCCGCCTTCTTGAACCGCTGCAGTCCGTGTGGTGAAGGTGCTCCCACAGTGCTGTTAGGTAGCGAGTTCCAGGATTCTGACCCAGCGACGATGAAGGAACGGCAATATATTTCCAAGTCAGGGTGGTGTGTGACTTGGGGAACTTGGAGGTGATGGTGTTCCCATGCGTCTGCTGCCCTTGTCCTTCTAGGTGGTGGACGTGGCGGGTTTGGGAGGTGCGGGGTCGAAGATATAACAGATGCGCTCAGAGACAGTGACAAAAGGGTTAAGTGTTGTTCGTGATTGGTATTTGGGAGACTTGAGCCAATCAGGATTTTTGCGCACCAGACACTTTGCATGTGTGACTCGCATGCCTCAGGACTTTAACATACGTGTAAAGGGCAGTGTTCTGAAAGGCACGTTCCTAAAGGAAATTTCAAACAAGGAACTCGAGTCACCCCTACGCTAATCGATGCCATGGTAACCGAGGGACTGCATTGGGGTCCGAGGTTTCCATTCATCGTCTGAACCGTATAGTGTCCCTTCAGTGTAATGTCACTTTCACACAGACTAGGATGTTAGTGTTTCGCATGACCACAGTCAGACACTGGACTTATCATTGGAACAGGCGGAGGCCATTCGCCCCTCGAGCATGTTCTGCCATTCAATTAGATCATGGCCGATCCGTATCTCAACTCCATTTACCCGCCTTTGCTCCATATCCTTCAATACCCTTACCCCAAAAAAAACTGTCAGTCAAAAATTTCAATTGAACCCCTAGGGGGAAAAATTCGGTTGATTAGCGCCTCCCGTTAGTACCTTAAGAGGGCGCTAATGGAGTGCAAAGCAACTAGCGCCCAGACACGGCGATGTTTGCGCCGCTCGTGAAATTGACCAGACATTTTGCGGCGGCGCTAAACACTACCGCCACGATCTCCTGCGCCCGCAGATCGTGACGTCAGTCGAGCATGCAATGCCCCGGTAGCGCCCCGGACCGGATATTGAGTCGCGCCCCCTGCCTTTTCGCCTGCCGCTAGCAACGACAGGTAGAGGGAAACGTTTTGCAGTCGGGAAGGGGCTGGGGAGCGCTATTTAAAGGCGGCCACTTCCTGCTTTTTTTTGTCGGTGATATTTTTGCACCACGCATTCTGAGAGAGAGAGACTTCTGGAGAGATTCAACGTTGTGTGAAGGAGTTTTGGGTACTGAGCAGCACTTTGCAGATTCATTTTGATTTGACCTTCCTTGCATCGATTTAGAAGAGACTATGGGGGCTGCACTCTGAGCTCTTTCCCTGGGCCTCTCCATTGTTCTTTCCAGCAGAATTGATGTCCATGTCTCTCCAGGCTGAGATTCAAGGCTGCAATGAGCAGGGTGTGGCTGGACAGCAAAATCGACCCTCCCCTTTAAGAACTGGCCGGCGCCAGTGCGTCTGTGTTCCATTGCTAACTGGCAACACATGAGCTTCGCCAGCGCTCTGAGGTAGCGCCTCGCTCCTCGGCGTTAACGCCTTAAGAGAGGCGTGTAGCGCCTAACTTAGCGCTCCAATCACCTCCAGGGGTGATAGTAGCCAAGTTTGCAGTCAGAGGCGATAATTAGCGCCAGGCGCTAAACTTTGCGCCCGGCCGATAATTGCGCCCCAAATAGGGCAATACTGAATTTCTTCCCCATAGCCTTTTGAAGAGATAGTTCCAGATTTCCACTACCCTTTGTGTGAAGAAGTGCTTTCTGATTTCACTCCTAAATGGTCTAGCTCTAATTTTAAGATTATAGTTAAGAAATAGTTTCACTGTATTTACCCTATCAACTCCTTTAATCATTTTCATCAACAGGGTGCGGTAGCATAGTGCTTAGGGTACTGGACCAGTAATCCAGAGGCCTGGACTAATGATCTTGACTCAGCTGGGGAATTTAAATTCAGTTAATTAAAGAAATCTGGAATAAAAAGCTAGTATCAGTGATGGTGACCATGAAACTACCAGATTGTTGTAAAAACCCATCTGGTTCACTAATGTCCTTTCGGGAAGGAAACCTGCTGTTCTTACCCAGTCTGGCCTATATGTGACTCCAGACCCACAGATTGACTCTTAACTGCCCTCTGAAATGGCCCAGCAAGCCCCTCAGTTGTATAAGGCAGATCACCACCACCTTCTCAAGGTCAATTAGGAATGGGCAATAAATGGTGGGCTTGACAGCGACGCCCACATCCTGTGAATGAACAAAATACTTCAATCAAATCACCCCCTTCTAAACTTGTCAAGGCCATTTCTCCTACAGACTATATGCATGGAATCTGTCCCATCCGTTTAAAGTTCTGAGGGAAGGTTATGCATAAATATTTCCTGATTCCCAGAGGTTACCAAACAGTATTTATCCATTTTCGCATGGTCATCCTTTAATCCTGGCCTGCCGACACGATGCTCCCCAACTCCAACCCAGCCCCAGGCTCATACTAACCGTCATTTCCAATTTCAGTCTCGACCGATGACTATGGGGCTAAACTCCATTCCAACCAGATCTTTACCCACTGGAAGGCCCTGAATTCCTTCTGACTTCCTGCCGCCGTGGTTACGCCCCGCGCGCATACGGAGTCTCTGCTGGACTTCCGATAAAGTTACGGCGGCGCAGCAGCGGAAAGTCCGGACCTCTGTCTCCTTACGAGGCATTCCTGGATTTTTGCCGATGTTTCAAGGATCACGATCGTGACCATTTTTCCATGAATATCAAAAGCTTTGATGATAATGAAAGCAGTGTATTCAGTGAAGAAGGGGAAGAGCTGGGGTGGGGGGAGGGGGCGGGGGGGGGGTGTTGAGCGAAGTGGGGGCGGGGGGAGGTGGGATTAGGGGTTCAATTCACCTGTAAAGGTGATTGGAGAGCCAGGTAATGTAAACTAGTATTGCACCCAGAGTTCGTCTCCCCCTTTAAGATGTCTGATTCAATGCATTGTTATCGTTTCCATGGTGCCACCTAGCTTCACCTATATTGGATAGTTTACACAACAAGATCAAGGGTGTCCCAGCTGTTACTGCTACTGTTGCTAAGCAACATGAGAATCATGGTTCAAGGAGACAAAAGACTTGCAGCTTCAGAATTTATAAAGTGTCAGCCTTTTCTCAGTAGACGGGCATTTTTTTTTTACAAAGTGCAGCCACAAGAACCTTGGAGAGAGGACGAATCAATCACACAGCAAGAAGATAAAACTTCAGTTTGTAATTTCTCCGTCTTTAGCAGATTTAGATGGGGCAGGAATTTGTTGGCCACGTTTAGCGCGAGCTGTAATTCTGCAGGTTTGGCAGGTAAATTGCAAGGCCCCCCCCCGAATGAGACAAAACATTCAAGTCTCGAAACGAAGGAGAGTGGAGCCCAATTAGTTGGCCATCAGAGGCCACACTGATATTTGGTGCTAAGATAAAGCCAAGTGTGGTTGAGGCCTTCCTAATTATCGGTCGCTATCACACTTCAGGAGGGCGCGCGTTCCCCCCTTCCACAGAAGGTAATGGGAATTGATGCTAACTGTTTAATATTTATGAAACATACCCTTGTTATGACCCAGACATCACGATGTAAGTCAGATTACTGTTTAAGCACTGCATGTAGATACAAATTATGCAAACATATTAGGGGGAGGCGAGGGGGAAATCATTGAGGTCTGAAAACGTGCTGACATTGCATTAGGAGCCTTAAAGGAGCATATTTAAAAACATGTTCTGAAAACTTTATTTTTTGGAGGTGGTTGGGTAAATCCCCCAACCCCTTTAATTTCATCTCCTTTTTTTTGGTGCATCTATCTGGCCTGACACCCCTGCAGCTGATAGGGTTGAATGCAACAAGACCTGGACGACGTTCAGGCTTGGGCTGATAAGTGGCAGGTAACATTCGCGCCACACAAGTGCCAGGCAATGACTATCTCCAACAAGCGAGAGTCTAACCACCGCCCCTTGACATTCAACGGCATTACCATCGTCGAATCCTCCACCATCAACATCCTGGGGGTCACCATTGCCCAGAAACTTAACTGGACCAGCCACATAAATACTATGGCAACAAGAGCAGGTCAGAGGCTGGGTATTCTGCGGTGAGTGTCTCACCTCCTGACTCCCCAAAGCCTTTCCACCATCTACAAGGCACAAGTCAGGAGTGTGATGGAATACTCTCCACTTGCCTGGATGAGTGCAGCTCCAACAACACTCAAGAAGCTCGACACCATCCAGGACAAAGCAGCCCGCTTGATTGGTATCCCATCCACCACCTTAAACATCCACTCCCTCCACCACTGGCGTACCGTGGCTGCAGTTTGTACCATCTACAAGATGCACTGTGGCAACTCGCCAAGGCTTCTTCAGCAGCACCTCCCAAACCAATGACCTCTTCCACCTAGAAGGACAAGGGCAGCAGGCGCATGGGTACACCACCACCTGCAAGAACCCCTCCAAGTCACACACCATCCTGACTTAGAAATATATCGCTGATCCTTCATCGTCGCTGGGTCAAAATCCTGGAACTCCCTCCCTAACAGCACTGTGGGAGTACCTTCACCACACGGACTGCAGCAGTTCAAGAAGGCGGCTCACCACCACCTTCTCAAGGGCAATTGGGGATGGGCAATAACTGCTGGCCTTGCCAGCGACGCTCACATCCCATGAAAAAACAAATTAAAAAAAACGTACCTTGCCATTAGGCTGTAGTCACGAGAACCCATGATGCTATCAACCAGGGAGTACCAGAGATCACCACAGGTATGGTTCTCCTCTCTGATGTTCCCTCCCCTCTTGCTGGGGGAAGACAGAACTTTGAATAAGGAATACTTGCATCTCTATTGCGCCTTTCATGACCTCAGGACGTCCCAAAGCACTTTACAGCCAATCAAGTACTTTTTGAAGTGTAGTCACTGTTGTAATGCAGGAAACAAGGCAGCCAATTTGCGCACAGCAAGATCCGACAGAGAGCAACATTTTAATGACCAGATAATCTGTTTTTAGCGATGTTGATTGGGCCAGGACGCTGGGGAGAAATCCCCTGCTCTTCTTTGAAATAGTGCCATGGGATCTTTTACGTCCACCTGAGAGAGCAGATTTAATATCTCATCCAAAAGACGGCACCTCTGACAGTGCAGCGCTCCCTCAGTAATGAACTGAGTGTGAGCCTAGATTTTTTGTGCTCAAGTCTCTGGAGTGGGACTTGAACCCACAACCTTCTGACTCAGAGGCGAGGGCGCTACCAAAGCTGACACTGTGCTCAAGTGGCTCAGATTAGAAAGTGAGGAAAGTGGGACTCGAATCTGTGTCTCAGTTCAATTTGAGATGATGAGCTTTCTTCAAAAGGGAGCTGGACAGACATTTTGTTGGGAATGCACTTGGAGTTTTTAGGGACAGGTAAAGGCTGAGATAATCGGATACTCCATCGGACGTGATGGCACCTGTGCTGTAAGACAGGAGAGAATTCTGTCTGTGAGGGACTGCCCTGGTGGAGCTTTGGGCGAAATAGGCAAATATGTTGGATTCTTGCTTAACAATAGTTGGGGATCAGGGAGTGTGGGGTTGGGTATTGACAATGATGGGGTTGGTTATACCTGGCTTTGAAGAAGGAATGGGCTGATAAGTTCTGCTCGTGGTGAATTCTCATTAACAATCCTCATTCTGTGACACTGAGCATACGTTCCTTAGCAAATCATTTTGGTATTGCATAATTACAGAGTTTATGCATTCTAATTTGCATAGGCATGAATATTCATGTGTTTAACATTAATTTTTTCCGGGTGACTTTTCAGATCACTGAGATGCATAAGCTATATGTATGTATATATATATATATATAAAAAATGACTTTTCACTACCTGTATTTATTTATATTTGTCTAGATCCTCTCCTGAATGGCCCAACACTTGCTGTGACACAGTTACATGGGTTCCCATCTCCTCAGACACCTCATCTAAGTTGTCATTCTTAATGCATGACAAGCTATTGAAGGGTGTGGGGGAAGAGGGGGTCTGGGGGTGGTGCAGGTGAGGCAACCAGGTCTCACCCAGGCACTGGGTAGTTATAGGAGGAAAATCCTATGAAATTTCCCCCCAGAAAAGGGGGATAGAGTTTAAAAGTAGGGACGTCTTTGCTCCAACTGTAAAGGGCGTTGGTGAGACCACACCTGGAGTACTGCGTAAAGCTTTGGTCCCCTTATTTAAGGAGGGATATACTTGAATTGGAGGCAGTTCAGTGAAGGTTCACTAGGTTGATTCCTGGGATGAAGGGTTGTCTTATGAGGAAAGGTTGAGCAGGTTGGGCCTATACTCATTGGAGTTTAGAAGAATGAGAGGTGATCTTATTGAAACATATAAGATTCTGAGGGGGCTTGACAGGGTAGATGCTGAGAGGATGTTTCCCCTCATCAGGGAATCTAGAATGAGGGGGCATAGTCTCAGAATAAGGGGTCGCCCATTTAAGATGGAGATGAGGAGGAATTTCTTCTCTCAGAGGGTCGTGAATCTTTGGAATTCTTTACCCCAGAGAGCTGTGTAGGCTGAGTCATTGAATATATTCAAGGCTGATATAGACAGATTTTTGAGCAACAGGGGAGTCGAGGGTTATGGGTAACAGGCAGGAAAGTGAGTTGAGGCCAAGATCAGATCAGCCATGATCTCATTAAATGGCGAGCAGGCTCGAGGGGCCGAATGGCCTACTCCTGCTCCTATTTCTTATGTTCTTATGTAGGACACTGAGGTCACTCGTCTTACTGCAGTGACGAGCTACCTGAGGCCAGGTGACACCCATGGAGCCATAACAAGAATCAGCAACCCTGAAAAGAGGAGGGAGTGGGGGGAAAGGGCATTGCTGTAAGTCATTAGTGCTCAGAAGAGTAGATGGACTGCCACAATTGGTACCACCTCGCTGTTGCACTGAAAGCTTTCAAAAAAACATAATTATGTGAAGGATTATCAGCACAGGTGCTGAGATGCTGAGATAAGGAGAGATAGAGAATCCAGCGCACACTTGAATTTTATCAATAAATTATCTTTTATAAGTTTGAAATGTCTTTTTCCAGTTGACCAAGCGATGCAACAACATTCAATATGTTTCAGCATGACTTCTTTTCAGGCAGATGTACAAAAGTAAGCGGGTTCCCCGTGTTTTCTTTGTATGCAGATGATAATGCTCTAACCTACCTGGTTATCTTTCCAGCAATGCGTTTCAAGATAAGTAGGTTCTTTCCATATGAGGTTTGCTACTTGCTAGCACAGAGATTGCATCTAGCTTTAGATCACTTATGGCTGGAGGTTGCTTTTAAAGGAAATAGCTATCCATATGTAAAAGCGATACTTCTGCATGAGCCGATCTGCTCAACCACTCCCTCACCTCCACCTTTGATGCCCTTGTCCCCGGTAAAATCGTTATTCCATTTCACCCAGGTCGTTGCCCCCTGCTACAGCTCCCTCGAGTCCAAGGGACGCAGGCTTGAACGCACCTGGTGCACAAGTGGTTTAGCCAGGTGGGCTGGACCTTACCAAGTACGATCGGTCCTCACTCTCCTCCGTCAAAACCATTCACGGCTTCAGAATTATCCTGCAGAGAAAAGATAACCCCCAGGCTTCTTTGGTCCAGTGAATACTATCTTCTTAAACCCCTCGTACCTGCCTCCTCCACCCTCATGTTCCAACAAGTGTGGAAGGAACACATGGATTCTTTTTCACTAAGACGGAGATTGTCTGTGCGGCTGCCTCCGTCGCAACCCCCTTCCCCTTGCCCGCCAACCCCCTCCTCGAAAAACCCACCCTCACCCCAAATGGCCTGTTTCTGTGCTTGAACAGTCAATGATTCGATCAATGGCCTTTTCCCATTCCATACTTCCTCATGTAGAGGAGCATGAGTAAAAAGTAGCACTATTTTGACACACTCCTTAGCTCTGGACAAAGAGGTCTATAAACCACACGGATAGCTGAACAGTAAATCATGTTAAACTGGAGTGATAGCACAGGAAAGCAATTGGGAGTAATCTTGATTGTGCACATAGATTAGTCAACGCAAGTAATATAGTCTCAATCAATAGTTAGAGATTTTACAGAAATTACAGTTCCCCCTCCCACCCCCGCCCCACCCCGTTCTGAACTCGAAGTGGGTAATTTTCACTCTGGGTGGTGCCGGGTAACTGACGGTAGTGCTTATTATACAACAACAACAACTTGTATTTATATAGTGCCTTTAACATAGTAAAACATCCCAAGGCGCTTCACAGGAGGGTTATAAAAGATTTGACCCTGAGCCACATAAGCAGATATTAGGGCAGAAAAGCAGTGGGTTTTAAGGAGCGTCTTAAAGGAGGAGAGAGAGGAGAGGTTTAGGGTGGGAATTCCGGAGCTTAGGGCCAAGGCAGCTGAAGGCACGGCCACCAATGGTGGCGCGATTAAAATCTAGGATGCTCCAGAGCCCAGAATTGGAGGAGCGCAGATATCTCAGAGGTTGTAGGGCTGGTGGAGTTTACAGAGAGAGGGAGGGGCGAGGCCATGGAGGGATTGGTAAAACAAGGATGAGAATTTTAAATTCATCTCAATGGAAAAGAATATCGGGCGAGGTATATAACAGGCGGCCAATTCACTACTGCCAATTTTCCACCCTCGCCAGAGTTGAACATTACCCCCTAAATGTTCCTCAGTAGTATTTGGAGAGGATGAAACATCTTGTTTTTTCTTGAAGTATTTCCTCCCCTAACTGTGAGTTCCCCCATGCCATCCACTAGGCTTGGCCAAGAGAGCAAGTGGATGATGTCATCTCAGATCTCCACCAGTGTTGCTCTGGAACCCTTTGGTGGGAGGTCCCCAGGTTGGACCCTCCCTCCCGTATTTCCCCCTTTCCTTACAGAGGAACGCTGAACTCTGCTCGGTGCCTCACAGGACGACGCAGCTGAGACTGGCGATCCATGATGTGGGCATGAATCCAACTCCCACTACCTCACAGCACAACACAATGGGGCTGGAATGTACTGCACCACCAGCTCTCCTCTTTGGAAGATGACACAGCACTATAATACATCACAGTTAGCATCTGTGGCAGATACAGTACATTTTGTTTTCAGTGGGGACGGTACAAGACAACCTAGGCCGAACTAATATAGATAAATCAAAGATAGCAGTGACGACGGGAGTGGAAGCACGTTGGATTAAGAGACCTGTATATGTAACATAAATTACACACAATAAATTAGAGCATTGAATGGAGTGCAGGGCATTTGACTAAATACGCATTAGTGCTTCATTTCAATGGAGAAATGCCAGCTGATTATATGCTAGTGTGACAATTGTTCTGACGAGGATAGTTCAGTAGGTTTTATTAGTGTTGACGGAGACGTGTTGTAAAGGGGATTAAACTGTTTACCCGCAAAATGTTTTGTTCATTTTAATATTCATTCAATAATGTCTTCAGTAATGGAGGGTAAATAAGGTACTGGGGTCATTAGCAGAGAAGTGGAGTACAGATAAAAACAAGGCTGTACTGGTCAGATTCCAATTGTAGTGCTGAGCGCTGTTCTTGACACCTATTCATAGGCAGGATATTATTGCCCTTAAAAGGGTGCAGAAGGAAGCAAATGAAAGCTGAAGTTACGAGGAACGGATTCAGAAATGGTTCTGCTCGAGGAGACTTCAATGTGACCGAGTTGAAGTTTTCAAGATTATGAAGGCGATTGCCGAATCTGACCCAGGCAAACTGCTCATTAAGGCTCAAATAATAGGGGACTGGAGGTTAACAAATAGGACTTAGGAGGTAAGAATGGCCATTCTTCATGTGCAAGACTAGACGTTGAGGGTTGGGGGCTAGTCAACTGCGGGGGGGCCTCACAGTCAAGCCTTACCCAACATCCTCCACACATGTGCCACATATTCCAGCAGGGTCCCGGGATGGTGATCAGAGGGCGAAACCGGCACTAATAGTTACCCTTCCTAGTCTAGGAACACTGGAGCCAATCGTAATGGTCCTATTGCTATCCTGGCTGAGATTGAGAGAGAGAGAGAAGGTGGGAGGGATAGACTGGCTACCAGACACGGGCTCATCTTCTGCACCAGGACCACCGAGCCATCAGGTAGCTCCTTAACCTATTGCTTTAAAGACAGAATTTTGCTTGGAAGTGGCTTGGGTGACTTGACTTCGCTATTGGCAGAGAGCTGAAAACTCCACTCTGACCAAAGCACTTCTGACAAAGGGGGTCCCGCCTGAAATTTCAATCTATCTTTCGCCTCCATTTCCTGACTGTCTTGCTCCGCACTTCCGGCATTTTCTGATTTTATTTCAGATCTCCATTTGTGGTTCATTTTTAAAAAACAATCTGTACAAGGCCCAATGGGGTAGAGTTTCAACATACTGCCCGGACGTATGCCTATCGGCGGCCCGTTACAGAAACCACCCGCTATACAAGTGAGAGTAAAAATTGGGCCGTTTCTATAACGTGCGGCTGATCTGCAACACCAGTTTTATGCCCGGGTGACATGTTGAAAATCTACCCCGATAAACGTTCCAGAGTTTGGTGGTTGTGCAGGGACTGAGAAAGTGTATGTAACGAAATGGAGTCAGAATCATAGAATCGTAGAATCACACAGCACAGAAGGAGGCCATTCAGGCCCATCGTGCCTGTGCCGGCTCTTTGAAAAATCTATCCAATTAGTCCCACAGCCCCCCTGCATTTTCCCCACAGCCCTGCAAATTTTTTTCCCCCTTCAAGTATTTATCCAAATCCTTTTGAAAGTTATTATTGAATCTGCTTCCACCGCCCTTTCAGGCAGTTACGGACAGAAGTGTCATAAAGCAGGGATCAGAATGTCTGGACGTGATGGGAAGAACAGATCGGGGAAGGGGTACAATTGCCAGTGAGGAAAGCTCTGACATTCTGAACTGCCCCTCTGAAATGGCCCAGCAAGCCACTCAGCTCAGGGGCAATTAGGAATGGGCAATAAATGCTGGCCTTGCCAGGGACGCCCACATTCCGCGAATGAATAAAAAAAAAATGAGACATCGGGCAGTCGGGGCACGCTCCTAAACATAAGACACTCAGGCCACCTCCAGGAGTAGCCGTCACTGCTGCACCACAGAGAATATCTAAGGCAGGACCCCAAACTTGTACTGGAGTATGGGGGAAGAGAATCTTGAGAAAATAAATTGGAATAGACAAGGGAAGAGATGCAAAGGGATTTTTTTGGGTCCATTCATAATGGGGGAAATGTTAAAGGACTCGCGGTGCCCTTCAAGGATGATTAAGTGAGGTACTGGGGGAAGCAAGGAAGAATTATTAAAATCGGTTTGTTTCATCATAGAATCGTAAAATTATAGAATTGTAAAGTCAGAATCATAGGTTGTTGTAGCACAGACTCAGGTCATTTGGCCCATTAAGTCCGAATCGGTACTTTTCTTCATATGAGCCACCTAGTCTAATCCTACTCTCCTGCTCACTCCCCATATCCTTTAATATTCTCTTTTAAATTAATTTATGGTCACAACAACCACTTATGGCAGAGAAGCCCACATTCTAACCACCCTCTGTATAAAGAATTTCTTCTAACCTCGCGTTAAATATTTTTTGGGGGTTTGTCCTCTTGTTATTGTTGCACCAACCCGTGGAAGCAATCTCTCACCATTTACCTTATCGTGATCCTTTATAAGCCTGAAGTCCTCTATTGGATGACCATTAACCTTCCCAGCTCCAGTGGAAAAGCCCTGATGCTATTTGACCTGTGTGAAGGAATATTCCTGCAACTAAATATAAATTTTAACAGAAGCCTGTGAGATGGAGGCTCAGAGTCTCAGAGTATTAATAGTCATGGCAGAATATGTAATATGCCCAATCCAGTCACCGGCATGCTGGAAGATCCATCAAAATTGAAGGTAGAAGTGGAGGATCTATGCAAGATTTGAAGTTTACTAGACATATGGGAGGGGGCTTCCAGGGAACAGCACAATAACCAGTGCGATTCCAATCTTTAAACATGGTCAGAAACACAAGCCTGAGAACTGTAGTCAGTGTTAGGTTGATAACGTTCTCTCCTTCTCCTCTATTGTTACACCAAAATCGAGAATGAGAAAGCAACGGGTGGGTGGGGGGGGGGGGGGGGGGGGGGGGGGGGGGGGGCGTGGTGGGGGGGCCCCTACCTTAATAAGAAATATGAGATGATCATACAGACAAAATCTGTTGCTCTCAAGAGGACTTTGCTGTAAAACGTTGCAGTTTCGGGTTGTGGGCATTTGCAACACTTTCAGTGCTCATCCCTTCTGCCATTTTAGTGTCTTGGCTTCACCCAATTCCCACAGAGCACCGTATCTGTTGTGTGGACTATCAGCCCACTTTTAGAATAAGGTTAGGAGCAGGACTGAGGGTTCAAAGGATAAACACAGACAGGTTTAATCCAACGTCATGGTGCATGAGCTGATTGAACCTCGCAAATGCCACGTCAAAAGCAAAGATGAATATTGTAGAATGGAAGGTTAGGCAGGTATTCTGAAATTGTTTCTTGATTCTCCTTTGAGAAGGTCAAAGAAGATATTTTGCAGAACATTTCCTGAGGAGACTAAAGAGTTAGACACAGTCCATGTTATATCATAGACTCATAGGGGTAAAAATTCAGTTGGTTGCGCCTCCCGTTAGCGCCTTAAGAGGGCGCTAATGGGGCGCAAAGCCGCGAACGCCCGGGCGCAGCGATGTTTGCGCCGCTCGGGAACTTAACTAGAGATTGTGCGGCGGCGCTAAACTTTACCGCTGCGACCACCTGCGCGCGCAGATTGTGACGTCATTCCATGGTGCAACGCCCTTGTGGCGCCCCGGAGCGGAAATTGAGTGGCGCCCCCTGCCTTACCGCCTGGCGCATCCAACGACCAGAAGACTGGAACGCTATCAATCGCTGTGGGGCTGGGGGGGGCGCTATTTAAAGGGGGCCTCTTCCTGTCTTTTATTGTTGGTGGCATTTTTGAACTACGCATTCTGAGAGAGAGAGGGAGAGACTTCTGGAGAGATTCAACGTTGTGTGAAGGAGTTTTGGGTACTGAGCAGCACTTTGCAGGTTCATTTTGATTTGCCATTCCTTGTATCGATTTAGCAGAGACTGTGGGAGCTGCACTCTGAGCTCTTTGCCTGGTACTCTCCATTGTTCTTTCCAGCACATTTGATGTGCAAGTCTCTCCAGGCCGAGATTCAAGGCTGCAATGAACAGGATGTGGATGGAAAGCAAGATTAACCATCCCCTTTAAGAACTGGCCCGTGCCATTGTGTGTGTGTTCCATTGCTGACTGACATTACATGAGCTTCGCCAGCGCTCTGAGTTAGCGCCTCACTCCTTGGCCTTTGCGCCTTAAGACAGGTGTGCAGCGCCTGATTTAGCGCTCCACTCACCTCCCGGGGCGGTAAAAGTGAAGTTTCCAGTCAGTGCCGATAATTAGCGCCAGGCGCTAATATTTGCGTCCAGACGATATTTGCGCCCCAAATGGGGCGCGACCTAATTTTTCCCCCATAGAATAGTACAGCACAGAAGGAGGCCATTCGGCCCATCGAGTCTGTGCCGGCTCTTTCAAAGAGCGATCCAGTTAGTCTCACTCCCCCGCTCTTTCCCCATATCCCTGCAATTTTTTCTCCTTCAAGTATTTATCCAATTCCCTTTTGAAGGCTACTGTTGACTCTGTATCCACCACCCTATCAGGCAGCGCATTCCAGATCCTGACCACTCGCTGTGTAAAAAAGTTTTCCCCTCATGTTCAACGCTCGCTATATTTTGCGGGGCCGCGCAGCTCTCTGCCAGTTCCGCACAGCCGCAGACCAGCTTTTTCAATGTTAAGTTCAACTGTGAATGGGCCGAGCACATCCAAAGGAGAAATTAGGGGGAGCATTGATCATCTCGCCTCTGGTTCTTTTGCCAATCACCTTAAATCTGTGTCCTCTCATTATCGACCCTTCAGCCACTGGAAACAGTTTCTCTTTATTCAATCTATCTAAACCCTTCATGATTTTCTATCAAATCTCCTCTCATAATCTTCTCCGCTCTGAGGAGAACAACTCCAGCTTCTCCAGTCTACTCACGTAACTGTAACCCTCTCATCCCTGATATCATTCTAGTAAACCTCCTCCGCACCCTCTCCAAAGCCTTCACGTCCTTCCTAAGGTACGGAGCCCCGAATTGGACACAATACTCCAGCTGGGGCCGAACTAGTGTTTTATATATATTGTACCTGGCCTGTGGATGGCATAAGTTTAATAGGCTGTGTGAACCATTTTTCATTCCATGCGGTTACTTATTAAGTTAGGGGATCACCAGTGCTTTCTCTTCCTTGTTTTGCTGTTATGATAGCGCTCCTTAGGAAGCCCATCATCAGACATCCAGTTACGGGCCAAATTGAACTATGGAGGTGTTGGTCGAGTGCTCACCGAAACCGATATTGGCCTGTATTTGAGGTCTTGCTGCAATTGTACAGGGCTTTGGTGAGACCACACCTGGAGTACTCTGCATTGTTTTGGTCTCCTTACCTAAGGAAGGATATACTTGCCTTAGAGGGGGTTCAATGAAGGTTCACTAGACTGATTCCTGGGTTGTCCTAGGAGGAGAGATTGAGTAAACTGGGCCTATATTCTCTGGAGTTTAGAAGAATGAGAAGTGACCTCATTGAAATGTATAAAATTCTTAAGGGGCTTGGCAGGGTAGATGTTGAGAGGATGTTTCCCCTGGCTGGGGAGTCGAGAACCAGGGGTCATAGTCTCAGGATAAGGGGCCGGCCGTTTAGGACTGAGATGAGGAGAAATTTCTTCACTCAGAGGGTGGTGAATCTTTGGAATTCTCTACCCCAGAGAGCTGTGGATGCTCAGTCGTTGAGTATATTCAAGACAGAGATCGATAGATGCTTGAGCATTAAGGGAATCAAGGGATATGGGCATAGGGCAGGAGAGTGGAGATGAGGTAGAAGATCAGCCATGAATCAGGAACCTTCTTTCCTCAACCCGAGTGAGGGTCCAGTTGCTCTACAGTTACACCATTAGGAAGACCCAGAAATGGATGGACAACCAGTCCCTGTCCTTTTTCAGATTGTCCATCTGCTTTGTCAATGAATGCATCTAGTTCCTTTGGAGCCACTGGTATGGCCACACCTGGAAGCACTGTGTACAACGCTGTTGTTCTTCCCGCTTACCTGTCTTGTCCGACTCATTCTGTAATTTCTGAGCTTCCTCTTCCCATTCCTCTGCCCCTCCTAGTTTGGTACCACCAGGAAATTTGACCATTTTGCACTGAGCTTCTGAATCCAGGTCGCTTATGTAAATTAGAAACCGCAGTGAGCCCTGAGGCCCCCCATCCCCCACTCAGTGCTTCCCCCCTCCACGCCGACATAACTCTTCTAACTAGTACTCTGTTTCCTAACATTCAGCCAGTTTCTTATCCATTCCCAGGGTTTGACCGACATCGCCACAGCTTTGATTTAATTAATAGCCTTTCATGTGGAACTTTGTCAAAAGCCTTTTGGAAGTCAAGGTACACCAGGTCACAGGGCTTCCCACAGTCCACTTAGGTTTCCACTCCCTCAAAGAAGTTGAGGAGGTCGGTCAGATAAGGTCTGTCCCTTCTGCATCCATGCTGACTGCTGTTAACTAGGTTAATGTTGTACAGATAATCTCCAAGTTTATTCCTGATAATCGATTCCAATATTTTACATGGAATGGATTTAAGACTAATGGGTCTGTCGTTGCTTGTATCTGTTCTGTCATCCTTTTTGAATATGGGCATCACATTCTAATCTACTGGTATTTCACCAGAGCCCAGTGACTACCTCAAAACGATTGTCTCACAAATCCCCTCCCTAGTCTTTCTCAGCACTCTGGGGTAAATAGCGTCTATCCCTGGGGATTTATTGGTTTTCAGCTCTTTAGTCTGTCTAGAATTTCCAACTCATTTATATCAGCGATTGACTTTGCTGAAGTTATCACTGTTTGGAGAGGGCAGGCTGCTCATATCTTCCCTTGTCAATCCTCGGAGGAAGCAATCGTTCAGGGTATCTACTACAGTGATCGGATGCGAGAAGCATCATCGCATTGCACGGTGGCGATTGCCTGGACACAAATGAATGTTGGTTTGTAGGAACGGAATGGAAGACCTCTGACAGCGGTGGAAAAGCCACATGCGAATGAGACTTCCCTCCAAGCTCGGCATAAGTGGAGGAGCCGCTGTTGTTTTGTCGGCAAAGATGGTCGTCGCTTTGTGCGCAACATGGTCCTCACAAACAGCAACGAGATGAATGACCAGATGATCTGCTTTGGTGGTGGTGGTTGATGGAAGACCACTGGCTCGCGCACCGGGAGAACTGTTCTTCAAATGGTGCCATAGGGTCTTTCACTTGTGAAAGAACATGCAGGGCACTCGCAAGGAGCCCCCCTGATTGTGGAATCACACCTTTTTGCGGCGCGTTTCCTTAAAGCCGAGGAACCTTGCTTCTTTGCCATTGGCTCAGCTAGTTAAGGCTGCAACAGAGAGATCAGGAAGATCCCAGATATGATCCCCGACCTGCTGGTCTTCGATGCGGTGGTGGTTGGAGTGCTTCAATTGGCCTCAATTATGTGTTAGAGAAAGGAAAGCGAGTCCCACACTCCTGCTCGCTACCCAGTGATCCGGGCTGGAACTGTGGACATCGGTTGAAGGCAGGCTTGGGCTCAGCTGTGAGGTGAAGATCCCGGTAGTTGAATAGCCTGCTGACACTTGACTGCCTGGGCTCCCACATAAAGAATAGCTGTCCAGGTGGAAGGTGGGTGGGATGTGTGGAGAGGAGAGGAAAGGAGGGATAGAAAAAGAGTTTTAGAAACATGTGTCAAGGACAGCCTGAAAGCTGAGAAAAGTAGGAGACAAGGTGAGGTAAATCAATGAAAGGAAGAAAGACTTGCATTTATATAGCACCTTTTACGACCTCAGAACGACCCAAAGTGCTTCACAGCAAATGAAGTACTTTTTGAAGTGTGGTCACAGTTGTAATGTAGGAAATGTGGCAGCCAATTTGTGCACAGCAAGCTCCCACAAACAGCAATGTGATCATGACCAAATAATCTGTTTTTGTTATACTGATTGAGGGATAAATATTAGGCAGGACAGCGGGGAGAACTCGCCTGCTCTTCTTCTAATAGTGCCATGGGATCGTTTATGTCTACCTGAGAGAGCAGACAGGGCCTCGGTTTAACGTTTCATCTGAAAGACGGCACCTCCAACAGTACGGCACTCCCTCAGTACTGCACAGGAGTGTCAGCCTAGATTTTTGTGCTCAAGTACCTGGAGTGGGACCTGAATCCACAACCTTCTGACTCAGAGGCGAGGGTGCTACCCACTGAGCCACGGCTGACCCTGAAGGATGAAGGTTTATTGATTATAAGAGGAAGGAAGATCAGAGGGAAGTAAGGAACTCCACAGTTTGAGGTCCTCTGGGACACAGGTTAATTGAGACCTCAGCCACCGTCGCCCTTGAACAGGCCACGAAGGACTGACTGGGGAATCTGAAGTTCCCCTCTCGCTGTGTGACTCCCTCACCTCCACCATTCTGCGCCTGCGCCGTCTCCAGTAAAACGCCCCTTTCTGCTTTGACTCATCGCTGCGGCCTCACAGGAACAGGGGGAGGCCATTCAGCCCCTCGAGCCTGTTCTGCCATTCAATCAGATCGCGGCTGATCTGCATCTTCACTCCACTTACCCGCCTTGGTGCCGCATCCCTCGATACCCTTGACTTAACGCAAATGTGCGCCCGAGCGACCGCCAACCGCCAGTACCTCGCGGTGGACTGGCGCCACCTCGCTAACTGCCAGGAATCAGCGGGTATTTGTACTGAGCCCTGGCCTGGCGGGAGCTCCAGGCTGCAGTGACTTCCATCTGTCAAACAGTTCCTTGAACTCGCCCCCCTCTCTCCCGTCCAATCACAAATAGGAAAACCGCACTTAAAAAAAACACACACAAGAATGTACTCAAGGAGACTTAACGCAGTCCTCAGTACGAGCTGGCTCAGTGACATTAAAATGGCAGATCTGAATAATGAGACATGTAATCTCTTTTCGAGACACTGGAAGGACTTGTCAATTCCAACTTGGATCAGGGGCTTCGCTGTAACTGCGCCGTTACAGCAGGCTGTGCCTGCCACCCGGTGGCGATATAGTGGCACTGCACAGAAGTATGTTTCATGGAATCAGTCCTTACAGCACGGAAGGAGGCCATTCAGCCCATCGTGCCTGTGCCGGCTCTTTGAAAGAGCTCTCCAATTAGTCCCACTCCCCCCTGCTCTTTCCCCATAGCCCTGCAAATTTTTCCTTTTCCAGTAGAGGGATAGAATTGTAAAGCAGGGAAGTTATGTTAAACTTGTATAGAAGCTTGGTTAGACCGCACTTGGAGTATGGTATGCAGTTCTGGTCTCCATATTATAAAAAGAATATTGGGGCACTGGGGAAGGTAGAAAAAAGATTCACAAGGATGATACCAGAACTGAGAGGATCTACTTATCAGGAAAGATTGGACAGGCTGGAGCTCTTTTCTCTAGAAAAGAATCACAGAATCCCCACAGTGCAGATAGAGGCCATTTCGGCCCATCGAGCCTGCACCGACACATATCCCACCCTATCCCCGTAACCCCACGTATTTAATCCCCCTAACACTAAGGGTCAATTTATCATAGCCAAATCAACCTAACCCGCATATCTTTGGACTGTGGGAGGAAACCGGAGCACCCAGAGGAAACCCACGCAGACACAGGGAGAATGTGCAAACTCCACACAGACAGTCACCCGTGGCCGGATTCGAACCCGGGTCCCTGGCGCTGTGAGGCAACAGTGCTAACCACTATGCCACCGTGATGCCCTGAGAAGGCTGAGGGGTGACCTGTCAGAGGTCTTTAAGATTATGTTAGGGTAGATGTAGAGAAAATGTTTACACTTGTGGGGGGAGTCCAAAACTAGAGCCATAAATGTAAGATAGTCACTAATAAATCCAATAGGGAATTCAGGAAAGTGGTGAGAATGTGGAACTCGCTACCACAGGGCGTGGTTGAGGCGACTAGCACAGATGCATTTAAGGGGAAGCTCGATAAACACATGAGAGAGAAAGGATAGAATAATATGTTGATGGGGTGAGATGAAGAGGAGGTGCGAGGAGGCTCGTGTGGAGCATAAACACCGGCACGGACCTGTTGGGCCGAATGGCCTGTTTCTGTGCTGTATGTAAGTATTTATCCAATTCCCTTTTGAAAGTTACCATTGAATCTGTTTCCACCGCCCTTGCAGGCAGCGCGTTCCAGATCGCTGCGTAAAAATAATCCTCTCCCCTCTGGCTCGGTTGCGAATGATCTTAAATCTGTGTCCTCTGGTTACCGACCCTCCTGTCAGTGGAAACATTTTCTCCCTATCTACTCCAACAAAACCTATCATAATTTTGAATAACAGAAAACGCTGGAAAAACTCAGCGGGCCAGACAACATCCGTGGAGAGAGAAAGAGTTAACGTTTCAGGTCGATGACCTTTCTGACGAAAGGTCATCGACCTGAAACGTTAACTCTGTTTCTCTCTCCACGGATGTTGTCTGGCCCGCTGAGTTTTTCCAGCGTTTTCTGTTGTTATTTCGGATTTCCAGCATCCGCAGTATTTTGCTATCGTATAATTTTGAATACCTCTATTAAATCTCCCCTTAACCTTCTCTGTTCTAAGGAGAACAATCCCAGCTTCTCCAGCCTCTCCACATCACTGAAGTCCCTGCACCCTGGTATCATTCTGGTAAATCTCCTCCAAGGCCTTGACAACCTTTCTAAAGTGTGGTGCCTAGAATTGGACGCCATACTCCAGCTGAGGCCTAACCAGTGATTTATAAAGGTTTGCCATAACTTCCTTGCTTCAATTCATCGGAACATAGGAACAGGCGGAGGCCATTCAGCCCCTCGAGCCTGTTCCACCATTCAATTAGATCATGGCTGATCTGGATCTTCACTCCACCTACCCGCCTCGGCTCCATAATCCTTAATACCCTTGTCCAAAAAACATCTATCAATCTCAGTTTTGAAATTTGCAATTGACCCCCAGCCTGAGCTTTTTTGGGGAGAGGGTCCCAGATTTCCACTACCCTTTGTGTGAAGAAGGCATCACCCCTGAACGGCCTGGCTCTATTTTTAAGGTTACGCCCCCTTGTTCTGGACTCTCCCACCAGAAGAAATAGTTCCCCTCTATCTATCCTATCAAATCCTTTAGTCATCTTAAACACCTCGATCAGATCACCCTTTAATCTTCTATAGGCGAGGAAATACAAGCCTCGTCTGTGCAACCTGTCCTCATCATTTAACCCTTTGAGCCCCGGTATCATTCTGCTGAATTTGCGCTGCGCCCCCGCCCCCCCCCCCCCAAGGCCAATATATCCATCGTGAGGTGCGGGGCCCAGAACTGAACGCAGTCACTCCAGATGGTGTCTGACCAGAGCTCTGTACAGCTGTAACATAACTTCCAGCCCTTTGTATTCCAGCCCCCTTGAGATAAAGACCAACATTCCATTAGCATTTTTAATTATTTTTTGTACCGGTTCACTCGCTTTTAGTGATTTCTGTACTTGGACCTCAAAAAATCTCTGCTCATCCACAATTCATAAGAACATGAGAACATAAGAAATAGGAGCAGGAGTCGGCCATACGGCCCCTCGAGCCTGCTCCGCCATTCAATAAGATCATGGCTGATCTTCGACCTCAACTCCACTTTCCCGCCCGATCCCCATATCCCTTGATTCCCCCAGAGTGCCAAAATCTATCGCTCTCTGTCTTGAATACAATCAACGACTGAGCATCCACAGCCCTCTGGGGTAGAGAATTCCAAAGTTAGCCTGCCAGAGTTTTGTCCACTCCCTTAATCTATCAATGTCCCTTTGCAACTTTCTGCTCCCATCTACACTATTTACTGTGCCTCCTAACTTAGTGTCGCCAGCAAACTTAGATATAGGGCTCTCTACTCCTTCATCCAAGTCATTTATAAATATAGTGAAAAGCTGTGGCCCCAGTACAGATCCCCAGGGGTCACCACTAGTCACATCCCACCAATTTGAATACATACCCATTATTCCTACTCCTAACCAATTCCCTGTCCGAGCCAATAGGTTGCCTCCAATTCCATGCACTCTCATTTTTGTTAACAGCCTCTTATGTGGAACCTTGCGGAATGCCTTCTGGAAGTCCATATAAATAACATCCATAGACACTCCCTTATCTACCACATTTGTTAACTCCTCAAAAATTCAACTAGGTTCTTTAGACATGACTTATCCTTTACAGATCCATGCTGGCTCTCTTTGAGTCCGTACCCAAGCTTTTGGTCAACTTTCCTAATATTTCCTTATGTGGCTCGGTGTCAAATGTTGTCTGATAATCGCTCCTGTGCAGCGCCTTGGGATGTTTTACTGCGTTAAAGGTGCTATATAAATGCAAGCAGTTGTTGTTGTTGAGCAGCTCCTAGTGGCCCAATTGCTCAGTCACTCTGTCCCTAGTAACAGGTTCTAGTAACTTCCCCACAACACACATTAGATTAGTCGGCCTATAGTTTCCCAGCTTATCTCTCCGACCCTTCTGAAATAATGGTACATACAATGAGGTGTGGGGCGCGCTTTGTTGTTTGAAGACTTTGAATCATCGGCCTTTGGGAAGGCGAAGAGCAATGGCAGTAATGCACGTCGCGGTGTGACACCATCCTGGACCGCCGGGGAATATGTAGTGAAAAGAAAGACTTGCATTTATATAGCGCCTTTTACGACCTCAGGACGTCCCAAAGCACTTTACAGCCAATGAAGTACTTTTTGAAGTGGAGTCACTGTTGTAATGTAGGAAACGCGGCAGCCAATTTGCGCACAGCAAGCTCCCACAAACAGCAATGTGACAATGACCAGATAATCTGTTTTTTAGTGATGTTGATTGAGGGATAAATATTGGCCAGGACACTGGGGATAACTCCCATGCTCTTCTTTGAAATCGTGCCATGGGATCTTCTACACCCACCTGAGAGAGCAGACTGGACCTCGGTTTAATGTCTCACCGAAAGACGGCACCTCTGACAGTGCAGCTCTCCCACAGCACTGCACTGGAATGTCAGCCTAGGTTTTTGTGCTCCAGCCTCTGGAGTAGGACTTGAACCCACAACCTTCTGACTCAGAGGCAAGAGTGCTACCAACTGAGCCACTGGCTAGTGGCTACACTAACAGGACTAATAATCCAGCGGGACCATGAATTCAAATCCCACCCTGGCGGTTTGAGAATTTGAATTCAGTTTTTAAAATCTTGAAATGAAAAGCAGGTTTCGGTAAATGTGACTGTGAAGCTGTCGGGATTGCTGCAAAACCCAATCGGTTTACTCATGTCCTTCAAGGAAGGAAAGCTGCCGTCCTTACCCGGCGTGACTCCAGACTCACAGCAACGTGGTTGACTCTTAACTCCCGTTCTGGTGTCCTAGCAAGCCACTCGGCTGTACTAGGGATGGGCGCCGTCTCCGTCTCCGTCCTGAGAATGAATTATTTAAGTGAATGGTCGGAATCAATATTCTGGCGACCCCCTGCTGGAGAATGCGTGAACTTCGGATGAGGCAGGATCGAGCGAGTTTCTGGGGCCCCCGTAATTAAACAGGCCGCTGAGACTCATTACCGAGGTTCAGACGTGAAGAATGGATCAACAGCTGCCGTCTGAAAAAATGGGGGCAGAGGTTATGATCTGAAATTGTCGAATTCGATGTTGAGTCCGGAAGGCTGTAAAGCGCCTAATAGAAAGATGAGGTGCTGTTCCTCGAGCTTACGTTGAGCTTCGTTGGAACAGTGTAAGAGGCCGAGGACAGAGAGAACAGGTGAAACAGCGATTTACTTGTACTTCTTTTAATTTAGTCTACTGTATTCGCTGCTCTCGATACGGTCTCCTCTACACTGGGGAGACCAAACGCAGATTGGGTGATTGCTTTGCGGAACACCTCCGTTCAGTCTGTAAGGGTGACCCCGAGCTCCCGGTGGCCTGTCACTTTAATTCTCCGCTCCACTCCCACTCTGATCTCGAGGAACAGCACCTCGATTCGGCACTTTACAGCCTTCTGGACTCAACATCGAGTTCAACAATTTCAGACCATAACCTCTGCCCCCATTTTTTCAGGCGGCAGCTGTTGATGATTCTGCCATTTAACCACTCCTGCCTTCCACCCTATCCCAGACCATCCCTTTTGTTCTTTCCTCCCTTTCCCTGCCTCTGCACCTGGTTAAGATCTGTAACATCTCTAACTTTTTCCAGTTCTGACGAAGGGTCACAGACGTTAACTCTGTTTCTCTCTCCACGGATGCTACCTGGCCTGCTGAGTGTTTCCTAGCATTTTCTGTTTTTGTTTCGAATTCCAGCATCTACAGTATTTTACTATTGTGAAGAATGGATGATCTGGACACTGGGGGGAGCCCAAGGGCTGCTGGTGACTATGGATCCGTTACCCGGTGGCATCAGGAGATGAAATGGCACCAAGGGATTAAAGTCTGGGGGGGAAAATAAATTGCTTTGACCTCCGTCAAAGCTAGAAGGCTGGAGAACGCTATGTGAATATAAAAACATAAGAATTAGGAAGAGGAGTCGGCCATTCGGTCCCTCGAGCCTGATGTCAATAAGATCATGGCTGATCTTCGACCTCAACTCCACTTTCCCGCTCGATCTCCATATCCCTTGATTCTCCTAGAGTCCAAAAATCTATCTATCTCAGCCTTGAATATACTCAGACTCAGTGTTCACAGCCCTTTGGGGCAGAGAATTGCAAAGATTCACAACCCTCTGAGTGAAGAAATTCCTCCTCATCTCAGTCTTAAATGGCTGACCCCTTATCCTGAGACTATGCCCCCTAGTTCTAGACACTCCAACCAGGGAAAACAACCTCTCAGCATCTACCCTGTCAATCCCCTTCAGAATCTTGTATGTTTCAATGAGATCACCTCTCATTCTTCTAAACTCCAGAGAGTATAGGCCCATTCTACACAATCTCTCATCATAGGACAGCCCTCTCATCCCAGGAATCAATCTAGTGAACCTTCATTGCACCGCCGCTAAGGCAAGTATATCCTTCCTTAGGTATGGAGACCAAGTACTCCAGGTGTGTTCTCACCAAAGCCCTGTACAATTGCTGCAAGACTTCCCTACTTTTGTACTCCAACCTCCTTGCAATAAAGGTGGGACACTCACTCCACTTATACAAGTGCACATGTTACCATCCCCTATTCCACATGTGCTGTAATATTTTATAAGAGGGAGACATGCCCCAAAGCTTGAAACAGTCTGAGGACGGCCAAATGTGCAGACTCTTGAAATCGTACAATCTAAACAATTTTCTACCCCTGCCCACACCAGATCCATGAAAAATATGAGTTGGGCGAGGGAGGAGCAGGTGGAATGTGTCTCCTTCAGCAGTGACCTTGTCTCCAGTGCCAGCTTGGCTCAGTTGGTAGCACTCTCACCTCTGAGCCAAGCCTCACTCCAGGACTTTGGTACGTGATGTGGCATTGTAGGGGATGCTGGCATCCGGTCGGGACTACAAGCCGAGGTCCCATCTACCTGTCTGGGTAAATATAATAGATCCAGCGGCACCATTCGAAGAAGAGCAGGGAGCTCTCTGGTGGCTCGGCCAACATTCCTCCCTCAACCAACACCATCGAATCCACATTAACTGCTCGATCATCTCATTGCTGTTTGTGGGAGCTTGCTGTGCCCATGGTTCGGCTGCTATTATGCAGTGTGGCACAGCCGTTGTTCAAGAGAAAAAAAAGAAAACTTGCATTTCTATAGCGCCTTTCACGACCTGAGGTCCCAAAAGCGCTTTACAGCCAATGAGGTACTTTCTTTTTGCGTATAGTCACTGTTGTAATGTAGGAAACGCGGCAGCCAATTAGCGCACAGCAAGCTCCCACAAACAGCAGTGTGATAATGGCCAGATCACGGCACTAATTCGAAGAAGAGCAGGGGAGTTCTTCCCGGTGTCCTGACCAATATTTGTCCCTCAACCAACATCAGTAAAGCAGATTATCTGGTCACTATCTCATTGCTGTAATGGATTCCGAGGCGACACCAGATTGGGTACAACAGTCCTTTATTTCAAGCACATGCGCATCGTAATACATTTCCGTATTTAAGCAGTAATTTACAGAAAAGTAAAACGGTGTGACCCCGTTCCTCCTCTGGGTAGAGCTTGTAGTCCAGCTGCCCCTTCCAGTGCCGCATCTCCATCTCGACAACTAGAAGCTGCTTCATCTGTTTTCTTATATCCCTTTCAGTCACGTGACCCCATGAACCATCAAAACACAGCCTTCCCAGTTTCGTCTTGCCTTATCAGGCAGTGCTACACTGTCTGCTTTCGGACTTGTCTGCTTGAGGATGAACCAGACCGCTCGCAACCTTGGTGTCATATTTGACCCCGAGATGAGCTTCCGACCACATATCTGCGCCAGCACTAAGACCGCCTACTTCCATCTCCGTAACATGGCCCAACTCCATCTCTGCCTCAGCTCATCCGCTGCTGAAACCCTCATCCATGCCTTTGTTACCTCTAGACTTGACTATTCCAATGCATTCCTGGCCGGCCACCCACTTGAGGTCATCCAAAACTCGGCTGCCCGTGTCCTAACTCGCACCAAGTCTCATTCGCCCATCTCCCCTGTGCTCGCTGACCTACATTGGCTCCCGGTTAAGCAACGCCTCGATTTTAAAATTCTCATCCTTGTTTTCAAATCCTTCCATGGCCTCGCCCCTCCCTATCTCTGTAACCTCCTTCAGCCCCACAACCCCCCTCCGAGATATCTGCGCTCCTCCAATTCTGGCCTCTTGAGCATCCCTGATTATAATCGCTCCACCATTGGCGGCCGTACCTTCTGTTGCCTGGGCCCTAAGCTCTGGAATTCCCTCCCTAAACCTTTCCGCCTCCCTACCTCTCTCTCCTCCTTTAAGACGCTCCTTAAAACCTACCTCTTTGACCAAGCTTTAGGTCATCTGCCCTAATATCTCCTTGTGTGGCTCGGTGTCAAATTTTGTTTGATAATCGCTCCTGTGAAGCACCTTGGGGCGTTTTACTACGTTAAAGGCGCTATATAAATACAAGTTATTGTTGTTGATCAAGTTAACCTTTGTTTCCTTTTGGCATATCAGAAGAACAAGATGTCTGACACACAGCCCAGACGTTTAATGTGATCAGGGGCTATCTGTTTACCAGTTCTGCTTTCCCCATTGTTTCAGGTAAAAACCGATACGAGCACTTCCTTGTCTGATGATGACCTCCTGATGTGATTAACCTCGGACTAGTATGCAAGCTCCAAATAGTCTTTGTTCTCTCTTAATGCATCAGCAGTTGATTTTAGGTTTAAACTAGGTCGATTTGACTACATAAGGCATGATGGTAAAGTAGGCAGCCAAAGATGTCAATTTCTAAATCCTTACAGAGCTTGCTGTGCGCAGATTGGCTGCCATGTTTCCTACACTACAACAGTCACTACTCTTCAAAAAAAAGTATTTCATTGGCTGTAAAATGCTTTGTTATTTCCTCAGGTCGTGAAAGGTGCTATATAAATGCAAATTAAAATTTTGTCATTTAATCTCTCCTGCCTTCCACCCTTCCCTTTTGTTCTTTCCCCCCTCCCCCACTTTCCCTGCCCCTGCACTTGCTTAAAATCTATCTATCTATCTATCTATCTATCTATCTATCTATCTATCTATCTATCTATCTATCTATCTATCTATCTATCTATCTATCTATCTATCTATCTATCTATCTATCTATCTATGTATCTATCTATCTATCTCAATCAATCTAAATCTATCTATCTGTCTGTCTTGTCTCTTGGAGCAATGCTCCAACTCACCCTCAGTAAGCTCCCCACTGGAGTGGAGCTAATTTACAGAACAAACTGGAAACTGTTCAACCTCCGTCGCCTCCAGTCCAGATCCAAGGTCGTCCCATCCTCTGTCGTCGAATTACAGTATGCAGACGATGCTTGCGTCTGCGCTCACTCTGAGGTCGAACTCCAAACCATCGCCAACACCTTCACCGAAGCGTACGAGAGCATGGGCCTTACACTAAACATCCGTAAGACAAAGGTCCTCTACCAACCTGCCCCCGCCACACAGTACTGCCCCCCGGTTATCAAAATCCACGACAAGGCCTTGGACAACGTGGACCACTTTCCATACCTCGGGAGCCTACTGTCAACAAGGGCAGACGTCGACGACGAAGTCCAACACCGCCTTCAGTGTGCCAGTGCAGCCTTCGGTCGCCTGAGGAAGAGAGTGTTTGAAGACCAGGACCTCAAACCCAGCACTAAGCTCATGGTCTACAGAGCAGTAGTGATACCCGCCCTGCTGTATGCCTCAGAGACATGGACCATGTACAGCAAGCACCTCAAAGCACTGGAGAGGTACCACCAACGCTGCCTCCGCAAGATCCTGCAAATCCATTGGCAGGATAGGCACACCAACATCAGTGTTCTTGCTCAGGCCAACATCCCCAGCATTGAAGCTTTGACCACGCTCGATCAGCTCCGATGGACGGGTCACATTGTCCGCATGCCCGATACGAGACTCCCAAAACAAGCACTCTACTCGGAGCTCCGACACGGCAAGAGAGCCCCAGGTGGGCAGAGGAAAATCTTCAAGGACACCCTCAAAGCCTCCTTGAAAAAGTGTAATATCCCCACCGACACCTGGGAATCCCTGGCCCAAGACCACACAAAGTGGAGGAGTAGCATCCGGGAAGGCGCTGAACACTTCGAGTCTCTTCGCCGGGAGCAAGCGGAAGCCAAGCGCAGGCAGCGCAAGGAGCGCACGTCAACCCAAGCACCCCACCCACCCGCCCCTTCAACCACCGTCTGCCCCACCTGTGACAGAGACTGTAGGTCCCGCATTGGACTCATCAGTCACCTGAGAACTCATTTTTAATGTGGAAGCAAGTCATCCTCGGTTCCGAGGGACTGCCTAAGAAGAAGATCTATCTGTCTATCTATCTATCTATCTATCTATCTATCTATCTATCTATCTATCTATCTATCTATCTATCTATCTATCTATCTATCTATCTATCTATCGATCTATCTATATATCTATCTATATCTCTATATCAATCAGTCTAAATCTATCTATCAATCTAAAGCTATCTATCAATCTAAATCTATCTATCAATCTAAATCTGTCTATCAATCTGAGTCTGTCTATCAATCTAAGTCTGTCTATCAATCTCTGTCTGTCTGTCTGTCTGTCTGTCTGTCTATCCATCTCTCTATCTCTCTATCTATCTCTCTATCTCTCTATCCATCTCTCTATCTCTCTATCTCTCTATCTATCTCTCTATCTCTCTATCTATCTCTCTATCTATCTATCTATCTATCTTTCAAGAAATCCACCCGGGGAATCTAGATAGTTCCGATGAGGGTTTGTCACTGGGTGAGTCACAGGGCAGGATGGTACTGAGGGAGTCACAGGTGGCAGTGGGCGAGGGGGGGGAGTGGGGCTGACCCTGAGGAGTGGAGGTGCCACAGATCGCAGCCCCTGACCTGAGAGACTCAGGACTCAGATCTCCGAGGTCTAAAATGGAAAGGTGCTGGGTGAGCATTACATTTACACGGAGGTACGGAGGATCATCTCGGAGGGCCTGAGGCAGACGGCATGTGTATTGGCAGAGTCCAATGCCACCATCTGGGATGGCAAAAGAACCAGGGAGGAAATGAGGGGAATTTTTTTTCACGCAGCGAGTTGTTGTTGTTTGGAATGCGCTGCCTGAAAGGGCGGTGGAAGCAGATTCAATCGTAACTTTCAAAGGGGAATTGAAAATTAAACGTTTGCAGGGCTATGGGGAAAGACTGGAACTAATTGGACAGCTCTTTCAAAGAGCATCTCTGCTATTCGCCTCAACTACTCTCTGTGGTAGCGAGTTCCACATTCTCACCACTCTCTGGGTAATGAAGTTTCTCCTGAATTCCCGATTGGATTTATTAGTAACCATCTTATATCGATGGCCCCAAGTTCTGGTCTCCCCCACAAGTGGAAACATCTTCTCTACGTCTACCCCATCAAATCCCTTCATAATCCTAAAGACCTCGATCAGGTCACCCCTCAGCCTTCTCTTTTCTAGAGCCTGTTCAGTCTTTCCTGATAGTTATATCCTCTCAGTTCTGGTATCATCCTTGTCGATCTTTTATTGCACTTTCCCCAGTGCCTCTACATCCTCTTTGTAATTATGGAGACCGGTACTCGAAATGAGCTCTAACCAATGTTCCGTATCGGTTTAACGTAACTTTTCAGCTTTTGAATTCTATTCCTCTAAAAATGACCCAGTGCTTTGTCTGCACTTTTTGTGGCTTTGTTAACCTGCGTTGTTACTTTTAACGTTGTTTCCCACATTACAACAGTGACTCCTCTTCAAAAGTACTTCATTGGCTGTAAAGCGCTTTGAGACGTCCGGTGGTCGTGAAAGGCAAGCCTTTCTTTTTTCTTTCTTGAATGATCTGTGAATCCGTACCCTTCGATCCCTTTGCTCCTCTACCATATTTAGACACATGTTTTCCAACGTCTATGTGGCCTCCTTATTCCTCCTACCAAAATGCACCACCTCACACTTATCCACATTGAAATTTATTTGCCATTTACACGCCCATTCTGCAAGCTGGTTAATATCTTCTTGTAGTATGTCGCAGTCTTCCTCAGTATTAACTATACCCCCGATATGGTGTCATCTGCAAATTTTGATATGGTATTGCCGATTCCCGAGTTCCAATCCTTTTTGTAACCGGTGAACACCAGTGGTCCCAGCACCGAGCCCTGTGGAACATCACTTCCCACCTTTTGCCAGTCTGACTAAATACCTTTAACCCCGACTCTCTGTTTTCTGCTTTGTACCCAGCTTGCTATCCATTCTGCTACTTGCCCCCTGACTCCACATGTTCTGACCTTAGTCATGAGTCTACTATGCCTTATCGAAGGCCTTTTGCAAGCCCAGGTATATTACATCTACTGCATTACCCTTGTCTATGCTTTCTGTTACTTCTTCAAAGAATTCAATAAGGTTGGATAAGCATGACCTCCCCTTTTGAAATCCGTGCTGACTGTTCTTTATTATATTTTCGGTTTCTAGATGTTTTTCCATTACAAACTGTCGGAGAACCTCTGATGTGTCACACACTGCGGTTCCCTCGAGTGCCCCTCTCTGAAGTCGGGGCTCCACTGTCTGCTCTGCCAGTGCTCCTCTCATTATTCCAGTCTCAGATCTGCTCCTACAGCCCGTGTGGTTGCAATACCTTAACTCGCCACTGGATGGCAGGCGCGCTGCACTGTAGGAAACCAGTGACAAAGTCTCGGGACGTGTACTGCAGTTTCCTGAAATCGTGGCCCGAAAATTAGACCTAATGCGCGAGAGTACGCACTGTGTACTCTCGCGTATTAGGTCCCGAAGTGCCGGTTTCCTGCATGCACTGCGCATGCGCGGGAAACCGGCACTTCGGGTATTGCGAAGGGGGCGGTTCCTAAGTGAACTGCGTGCGCGCTACAGGCTGTGCGCACGCAGCGCACTTAGTTTTTTTTTCAGGTTTGAACGCGCAGGTAAGTGTTGAAGATTTTACACATGAAGAAAGCAGGCGTAAGACCCCCTTTTAACAAGGTAAGTAGTGAATTAAGTATTATTTTAAATTTTTTCAACAGGTTTATCTTTTTTAGAGACTTTAAAGAAAGGTAAGTTTATTTTTATAACTTTTAAAAAGAATTTAAATTTTTTCAAAAATTAAAGTTTTTGTTTAAAGTGGTTAATTTATTTAACTATAGTTATTTTATTAATGTGATGGCTTTAAAAAAAAATTTAATTGAGGTTTAGCTGTTCTTTTGGGGGCTTGTTGTATTCATAGTTTTGACAGCTCTTCCTGTCAAAACTATGAATGAAAGATGGTGTGCTGCCATCGGCTCTAACTGGCCCACGTGATCCCAGAGGTCGCATCGCACTAACTGCGCCTCTGGGACACGCACACACTGCGTGCTGGCACCAGGGAGAGGCCCAGGAAATGAAGTTCGTGTGGGCCAAAACCATAAAGGCAGGCGCGGAGTGCGATATCGCGGGGGATCCTTACCCCCGCGGCAACCATCGAAGTCCAATTTCTGGGCCCGTATCTTCCCCTGGAGAACACTGCAAGGTAGTGGAACGATTCGGAGGCTGATTACCAGTCTGACCGACCACATCTTCCTGGCTGTAACCACATGTATACCAGCCGATAGCAAAAGAAAAGAAAGACCTTGCATTTGTACAGCACCCTTCACGATCACCGGACGTCCCAAAGCGCTTCACAGCCAATGAAGTACTTTTTGAAGTGTAGTCACTGTTGTAATGTAGGAAACACGGCAGCCAATTTGCGCACAGCAAACAGCAATGAAATGAATTGCCATATAATCTGTTGATTGAGGGATAAATATTGGCCAGGACACCGGGGAGAACTCCCCTTTTCTTCTTTAAAATAGTGCGGAAGGATTTTATGGGCTGCCACAACCCATACAACGAGGGGAGGCCACCCACACCCACAAGTATCCTGCTGGATGTCAGCCAGAGCCAGAGCTCCGATCTCCAGGACTGTACGGAGTGGGGTTTGAAACCTGAACCTTCTGCCCCAGAGGTGGGAATGCTGAGGAAGGATATACTTGCCTTGGAGGCGGTGCAACGAAGGTTCACTAGATTGATCCCTGGGATGAGAGGGTTGTCTTATGAGGAGAGATTGTGTAGATTGGGCCTATACTCTCTGGAGTTTAGAAGAATGAGAGGTGATCTCACTGAAACATGTAAGATTCTGAGGGGGATTGACAGGGTAGATGCTGAGAGGTCATTTCCCCTGGCTGGGGAGTCTAGAACTAGGGGGCATAGTCTCAGGATAAGGGGTCGGCCATTTAAGACTGAGATGAGGAGGAATTTCTTCACTCAGAGGGTTGTGAATCTTTGGAATTCTTTACCCCAGAGGGCTGTAGTTGTTGAGTATATTCAAGGCTGAGATCGATAGATTTTTGGACTCTAGGGGAATCAAGGGATATAGGGATCGGGCGGGAAAGTGGAATTGAGGTCGAAGATCAGCCATGATCTTACTGAATTGCGGAGCAGGCTCGAGGGGCTGTATGGCCGACTCTTGCTCCTAATTCTTATTTTTTTTAAACACGAAGCCCAAGGTTTGCTCCGGGATAGAGACACTGAAAGGGTTAATGTCCATGCTAAAGTAGGAGAGAGAGAGAGAGAGAGGAATTTGAGACAGATCATCATCTGATTCCTGAGAGCTATAATCTTGAACTAATTGACTGACACACTGCATTTGGGGACTGAGCTGGCAGCTAGGGGGTTTAGTGATGGTGCCCAAGAATCTATTCCACTTTGATCTAAAAGCTATTTCATTAGCGATAACACTTCGTAGCCTGTGCCGGTGAGATGAGGTTTACAGGGAGAATGTGGTGTTTACAAAACAGTCCCAACGTGCTGTCACTCCGCAGTGGATACCAATTATCTAAAATCATTACCTAAAATAGCAATCAGGATACATTCTGGTAGGACATTGACATTTAACAGCTTTATGCTCATAATATTAGCACATTATGGATGCTTTGACTCTTCAAAGAATTGCTTTAGATCTTCTAGGGTGTTACTTTGTAATTGGGCGTTAGTGCACTGAACTCGCTTCATTTACAGTGTGGAGAAACTCCTGCCAATGTTCCCCGTAATCTTTTCTTGTGCCGCACGGCCCCTTAAAAATACTGCGCATTTGGGGAGGGCTAATAAGGCAAGGGATTACACTATAAATGGTAGGACACTGAGAAGTGCAGAAGATCAGAGGGACCTTGGCGTGCATGTCCACAGATCCCTGAAGGTAGCAGGACAGGTGGATAAGGTGGTTAAGAAGGCATACGGGATACTTGACTTTATTAGCCAAGGTATAGAATATAAGAGCCAGGGAGGTTATGCTTGAACTGTATAAAACACTAGTTAGGCCGCAGCTAGAGTACTGTGTACAGTTCTGGTCACCACATTACAGGAAAGATGTGATTGCACTAGAGGGGGTGCAGAGGAGATTTACAAGGATGTTGCCTGGGCTGGAGAATTTTAGCTATGAGGAAAGTTTGGATAGGCTGGGGTTGTTTTCATTGGAACAGAGGAGGCTGAGGGGAGACTTGATGGAGGTGTATAAAATTATGAGGGGCCTAGATAGAGTGGATAGGAAGGACCTATTTCCTTGCCAGAAGGGTCAAAAACCAGGGGGCATAGATTTACAGTAATTGGTAGAGGGATTAGAGGGGAGTTGAGGAGAAATTGTTTCACCCAGAGGGTGGTGGGGGTCTGGAACTCACTGCCTGAAAGGGTGGTAGAGGCAGAAACCCTCATCACATTTAAAAAGTACTTGGATATGCACTTGAAGTGCCGTAACCTACAGGGCTACGGACCAAGAGCTGGAAAGTGGGATTAGGCTGGATAGCTCTTTGTCGGCCGGCACGGACACGATGGGCCGAATGGCCTCCTTCTGTGCTGTAAATTTCTATGATTCTATGATGTGCGGTTTTTCTACTGAAAAGCCATCAGACCGGCTGCGCGGGACCCCTGGAGCGCTTGCACGGCCGCACAGCTCACAGGGAACATCGGCTCCCGCTCATATTTGGGAAAATTCACCCAAGGTGGGGTGGGGGGGGGGCAGTGTTTTGCAAGTAATCAGCCCTTAAAGGCGGGGATAGACATCCTGGTAACCTGTACGAAGGCTGCTAATGTTTTTCATGTAAGTTTCAGCTTTTTCAAAGGTTTTCTTGGGGTAACGAAAATGTCTGGCAAAGATCAGTGGCTGACAGAATCAATGTGGAGGGTTTGGTTCAGGTGGGAGATCAAAAAGCTCAAAAATCTGAAACCGGAACCCAACATGCCTCAACTCGTCCACTTTCGGTTTTAACGGAGGCGGGTCGAGGGGCGGGCAACCAATCTGTTCGCAGGAGGCGGGTTGGTCATTTAAATATTATAATGAGGCCGCCTGCCCTCCGTTACACCAATGGTTCTATTTTTAAGCACAGTCGGCCGGGTTTCCCAGGCCTCCCTCCCACCTGCTCCCTCCCTGCCACAGTGTCTAGGGGTAGCCTGCCACCCCTTCCCCTGGTGACTGTGACCGGGCCCTCCCACGCGGCCTCTCCCGCACCCGCCCCGGTGACCACAATGCAGCCGTACGAGCCCGGCCGGAAACTGAGGAACAACAACCAGAAGAACAACATGAGCAGAAAGACCACCCAGTTGCACATGCGTAGTGAGTCACTCTGGCCGTTGTACAAGTTGTTGCTTAATTTAGCCTTAGAGCCACACACTGACCACTCGGGGGGGGGGGGGGGGGAGTGGGGGGAGGGGGTGAGGGAGTGTGGGGGGTGGGGGGGGGGCGCGGGAGGGTTCACTCATAGCCCATGGGTACACTTTGGGGGCGAGCTTTGTGAACCACGGACTCATCGGTGACAGTCCCAGGATGAGGTACCTCAGACACTGGGGGAGGGGTCAGGCGTGACCTCAGACACTAGGGGAGGGGTCAGGAGTGACCTCAGACACTGGGGGAGGGGTCAGGAGTGACCTCAGACACTGGGGGAGGGGTCAGCTGTGCCTCAGTCACTGGGGGAGGGGTCAGGTGTGACCTCAGACACTGGGGGAAGGGTGAGGTGTGACCTCAGACACTGGGGAAAGGGTCAGGTGTGACCTCAGACACTGGGGGAGGGGTCAGGTGTGACCTCAGACACTGGCGGAAGGGTCAGGTGTGACCTCAGACACTGGGGGAGGGGTCAGGTGTGACCTCAGACACTGGGGGAGGGGTCAGGTGTGACCTCAGTCACTGGGGGAGGGGTCAGGTGTGACCTCAGACACTGGGGGAGAAACATAGAAGATAGGAGCAGGAGTAGGCCATTCGGCCCCTCGAGCCTGCTCCGCCATTCAATGAGATCATGGCTGATCATCCAAATTCAGTACCCTGTCCCTGCCTTTTCCCCATATCCCTTGATCCCTTTAGCCTTAAGAAATATAGCTAACTCCTTCTTGAATATATTTAATGAATTGGCCTCCACTGCCTTCTGTGGTAGAGAATTCCACAGGTTCACCACTCTCTGGGTGAAGAAATTCATCCTCATCTCTGTCCTAAATGGCTTACCCCTTATCCTTAGACTGTGACCCCTGGTTCTGGACTCCCCGACCATCGGGAACATCCTTCCTGCATCTAGTCGGTCTAGTCCTGTTAGAATTTTATAAGTTTCAATGAGATCCTCTCTCATTCTTCTAAACCGTTTAGCGAGTATAAGCCCAATCGACCCAATCACTCCTCATACGTCATTCCTGCCATCCCAGGTATCAGCCTGGTGAATCTTCGCTGCACTCCCTCCATGGCAAGAACATCCTTCCTCAGATAAGGCGACCAAAACTGCACACAATACTCAAGGTGTGGTCTCACCAAGGCCCTGTACAACTGCAGCAAGACATCCTTGTTCCTGTATTCGAACCCTCTCGCTACGAAGGCCAACATACCATTTGCCTTCTTAACCGCCTGTTGCACCTGCATGCTTACCTTCAGCGACTGGTGCACAAGGACACCCAGGTCTCGTTGCACTTCCCCTTCTCCCAATCTATTGCCATTCAGATAATAATCTGCCTTCCTGTTTTTGACACCAAAGTGGATAACCTCGCATTTATCCACATTATAATGCATCTGCCATGATTCTGCCCAATCACCCAACCTGTCCAAATCATACTGGAGTTTCTCTGCATCCTCCTCACAGCACACACGCCCACCCAGCTTTGTGTCATCTGCAAACTTGGAGATATTACATCTAGTTCCCTTGCCTAGATCATTAATATATATTGTGAATAGCAGGGGTCCAAGGACCGATCCCTGCGGTACCCCACTAGTCACTGCCTGCCACTCTGAAAAAGACCCGTTTATTCCTGACCGCTGGGGGAGGGGTCAGGTGTGACCTCAGACACTGGGAGAAGGGTCAGGTGTGACCTCAGACACTGGGGGAAGGGTCAGGTGTGACCTCAGTCACTGGGGGAAGGGTCAGGTGTGACCTCAGTCACTGGGGGAGGGGTCAGGTGTGACCTCAGACACTGGGAGAAGGGTCAGGTGTGACCTCAGACACTGGGAGAAGGGTCAGGTGTGACCTCAGTCACTGGGGGAAGGGTCAGGTGTGACCTCAGACACTGGGGGAAGGATCAGGTGTGACCTCAAACACTGGGGGAGGGGTCAGGTGTGACCTCAGACACTGGGAGAAGGGTCAGGTGTGACCTCAGACACTGGGAGAAGGGTCAGGTGTGACCTCAGTCACTGGGGGAAGGGTCAGGTGTGACCTCAGTCACTGGGGGAGGGGTCAGGTGTGACCTCAGACACTGGGGGAGGGGTCAGGTGTGACCTCAGTCACTGAGGGAGGGGTCAGGTGTGACCTCAGACACTGGGGGAGCGGTCAAGTGTGACCTCAGTCACTGGGGGAAGGGTAAGGTGTGACCTCAGACACTGGGGGAGGGGTCAGGTGTGACCTCAGTTACTGGGGGAGGGGTCAGGTGTGACCTCAGTCACTGGGGGAGCGGTCAGGTGTGACCTCAGACACTGGGGGAGGGGTCAAGTGTGACCTCAGACACTGGGGGAGGGGTCAGGTGTGACCTCAGTTACTGGGGGAGGGGTCAGGTGTGACCTCAGACACTGGGGGAGCGGTCAAGTGTGACCTCAGTCACTGGGGGAGGGGTCAGGTGTGACCTCAGACACTGGGGGAGGGGTCAAGTGTGACCTCAGACACTGGGGGAGGTGTCAGGTGTGACATCAGTCACTGGGGGAGGGGTCAGGTGTGACCTCAGACACTGGGGGTGGGGTCAGGTGTGACCTCAGTCACTGGGGGGAGGGGTCAGGTGTGACCTCAGTCACTGGGGGCGGGGTCAGGTGCCTGAATGCGCTTCAATAGTGTGACATCACATCCGCGGTAATTATCTGCACATTTGTTTTGTATCTGTGTGTATATGTGCAACTGTTAAAATATAGGCTGCTAAATAATTGGGCCTCGCTACGCTGCACAACCTACATTTTCCATCCTGACTACTTTGCTCTGCTCTCACCAGTGTGTCCCCGGATTCGGTTTGGAAAATATGGTCACCCTAGGTGAGAAACTTTCTTTGGGCACTCGCCACCCTCAGGTGATATATCCCGGGAATCCTGGCTGATATCTCTTGGGTATCCTGGCCAATATGTTCTGGGATTCCTGGCTGATACATCCCAGGAATTCCAAAGATTCACAACCCTTTGAGTGAAGAGATTTCTCCTCCTCTCAGTCCTAAATGGCCGACCCCTTACTCTGAGACTGTGTGACCCTCGCTCCTGCTTGACTCCCTGCGGTGCGACTCCTCCAGATGGTACAGAGGGAACCTTCCCTTGTCCGAAGTGGATCTGAGTGTGGGTTCGAGGGTGGCGGAGGTCGGGGATTTTTTGCTGGGAAGAGGGAAAAGCACTACATTAAAACAAAGTGGTCACTGATTATAAATATGAGAAGAAAGGGGTTTGTAAAAGTTCCTCACACTCCTGTCATCAGCAAGTGAAACCTCAGCTCACCAACTCCTCTCTTACACTGCTGTGATGTCACAGGGCGGGGAGCTATCAGACCGGATTTTTTTTGGCGGTGTAAATTGCACAAGGTGCATAAACCCAGGAAACTTCCATGTACTTCAACAGTGCAGCGATGCAGACGAGCCCTGAGAGGCTTTGACAAGCATAAGATTTGCACTAACAACAGAAAATGCTGGAAACACTCAGCATCGAGGAGAGAGAAACAGAGTCAACGTTTCGAGTTGAACCCTTTGTCAGAACTGGAAAAGGTTAGGGAGGAGATATTTTTAAGCAGGGGCAGGGAGGAGGGGAGGAAAGAACAAAGGGAAGGTCGTAACAAAATAGACGAGTTAATGGCACAAATAACTACATATGGTTATGATATTGTGGCCATTACAGAAACATGGCTGCAGGGTGACAATGCCTGGGAATTAAACATACCAGGTTATTTAACGATCAGGAAGGACAGGCAGGAAGGAAGGGGAGGTGGGGTGGCTATGTTAATAAAGGAAGGAATCACTGTAATACAGAGTAATGATATTGGGTCAAAAAATCATGATAATGAAACAGTTTGGGTGGAGATAAGGAATAATAAGGGGAAAAAAACATTAGTGGGCGTAGTCTATAGGCCTCCGAACAGTTGCAACTCTATTGGACGGAGTATCAATCAGGAAATAGTTGAGGCATGTAATAAGGGAACATCTATAATTATGGGGGATTTTAACTATCATATTAATTGGACAAATCAAATGGGGCAGGGCTGCCTTGAGGATGAGTTCATTGAGTGTATTAGGGATGGGTTTCTTGAGCAGTATGTAACTGAACCGACCAGGGGGCAAGCAACCTTAGATCTGGTCCTGTGTAACGAGACAGGATTAATTAAAAATGTCCTAGTAAAGGATCCCCTTGAAATGAGTGACCATAACATGGTTGAATTCCATATTCAATTAGAGGGTGAGAAGGTTGGATCTCAAACAAGCGTGCTAAGCTTGAATAAAGGAGACTATGAAGGTATGCGAGCGGAATTGAGTAGAGTGGATTGGGAAAATAGATTAAAGGGCAAGACGACACATGATCAGTGGTGTACATTCAAGGAGTTATTTTACAACTTCCAAAAAATATATATTCCACTGAAAAGAAAAGGGTGTAAAAGAAAGGACAGTCATCCGTGGCTAAGTAAAGAAATTAAGGATAGTATTCGACTAAAAACAAGGGCATATAAGGTAGCGAAATCTAGTGGGAGGACAGAGGATTGGGAAAACTTTAAAAGGCAGCAAAAAATAACAAAAAGATTGATTAAGAAAGGGAAGATAGATTATGAAAGTAAATTAGCAAAAAATATAAAAACAGATAGTAAGAGTTTTTATAGTTATATAAAAAGAAAAAGGGTGGCTAAAGTAAATGTTGGTCCCTTAGAGGATGAGACCGGGAAATTAATGGTGGGAAATATGGAGATGGCAAAAACACTGAATGAATATTTTGTATCAGTCTTTACAGTAGAGGACACTAAGAATATCCCAACACTGGACAAACAGGGGGCTATAGGGGGAGAGGAGCTAAACACGATCAAAATCACTAAGGAAGTGGTACTCGGTAAAATAATGGGACTCAAGGCGGATAAATCACCTGGACCTGATGGCTTACATCCTAGAGTCTTGAAGGAAGTGGCGGTAGGGATTGTAGATGCATTGGTAATAATTTTTCAAAACTCCCTGGATTCCGCTAAGGTCCCGGCAGACTGGAAAACTGCTAATGTAACACCCTTATTTAAAAAGGGCAGTAGACAGAAGGCTGGTAACTATAGACCGGTTAGCCTAACATCTGTGGTAGGTAAAATTTTGGAGTCCATTATTAAGGAAACAGTAACAGGACATTTGGATAATCATAATTTAATAGGACAAAGTCAGCATGGTTTTACGAAGGGGAAGTCATGTTTGACAAATTTGCTGGAGTTCTTTGAGGAAGTAACATATAGAGTGGATAAAGGGGAACCAGTGGACGTAGTGTATTTAGACTTCCAAAAGGCATTTGACAAGGTGCCACACAAAAGATTATTGCTTAAGGTAAAAAATCACGGGATTGGGGGTAATATTCTGGCATGGATAGAGGATTGGCTATCTAACAGAAAGCAAAGAGTTGGGATAAATGGTTCATTCTCAGACTGGCAATCAGTAACTAGTGGTGTTCCACAGGGGTCAGTGCTGGGTCCCCAACTCTTCACAATCTATATTAACGATTTGGAGGAAGGGACCAAGTGTAACATATCAAAATTTGCAGATGATACAAAGATGGGAGGGAAAGTAGTGAGTGAGGAGGACATAAAAAACCTGCAAGGGGACATAGACAGGCTAAGTAAGTGGGCAGAGATTTGGCAGATGGAATACAACACTGGAAAGTGTGAGGTGATGCACTTTGGCAGGAAAAATCCTAGAGCAATTTATTATCTTAATGGCAAGAAACTGGAGAGTACTGAAGTGCAAAGGGATCTGGGGGTCCTGGTGCACGAAACTCAAAAGGTTAGTATGCAGGTGCAGCAAGTGATTAAGAAGGCAAATGGAATGTTGGCTTTCATTGCTAGGGGGATAGAATATAAAAATAGGGAGGTATTGCTTCAGTTGTACAAGGTATTGGTGAGACCGCACCTGGAATACTGCATACAGTTTTGGTGTCCTTACTTAAGGAAAGACATCCTTGCTCTCGAGGCAGTGCAAAAAAGGTTCACTCGGTTAATCCCGGGGATGAGGGGGTGGTCATATGAGGAGAGGTTGGGTAGATTGGGACTCTACTCATTGGAGTTCAGAAGAATGAGAGGCGATCTTATTGAAACATATAAGATTGTGAAGGGGTTGGATCGGGTGGATGCGGGGAGGATGTTCCCGATGACGGGTGAGACGAGAACTAGGGGACATAGTCTTAGAATAAGGGGCTGCTCTTTCAAAACTGAGATGAGGAGGAACTACTTCACTCAGAGGGTGGTAGGTCCATGGAATATGCTGCCACAAAAAGCTGTAGAAGCTACAACATTAATTAAATTTAAAACAGAAATAGACAGTTTCCTAGAAGTAAAGGGCATTAAGGGTTACGGGGAGCGGGCAGGAATTTGGACATGAGTCTAGGTTCGGATCGGTCATGGCCCTGTGGGTAGTGGAGCGGGCCCAGGGACTGTGTAGCCTGATTCTGCTCCTATTTCGTGTGTGCAATTCTGTTAGAGGCAGGAGATGGTTCTGTGATAGATAGTAGATTGGCGGTTAGGATCAGATCAGCCATGATCTTATTGAATGGCGGAGCAGGCTCGAGGGGCCGATTGGCCTACTCCTGCTCCTATTTCTTATGTTCTTATGTTCTGTGATAGGATGGAAGGCAGGAGAGATTGACTGACAAAAGGGATGATGGTGCAAGGCAAAAGGAGATGGTAATGGGACAAGTTAAGAAACAAAAGACGGCTCTAGATGATGTGTGAATGATGATGGCAGCAACATTAACAGCTACCATGTGAGGAAACAAGAGAAAAATATTAAAAAATTATAAAGAAATACAGGGGCCGAGGTTATAGTCTGAAATTGTTGAACTCGATGTTGAGTCCAGAAGGCTGTAAAGTGCCTATCGAAAGATGAGGTGCTGTTCCTCGAGCTTACGTTGAGCTTCGTTGGAACAGTGTAAGAGGCCGAGGACGGTGAGATCAGAGTGGGAGTGGAGCGGAGAATTAAAGTTGTTATTTCAGATTTCCAGCATCCGCAGTATTTTGCTACAAGAGTTGATCTGTTGCGAAGATTGAGGGAATTTGGACAGCGTTTAAACAGTGTAATGTGCGGAAGCGCAAATTTCCTTCGATCTTTTCGCCGGCGTAATGGTGTAGGTGCTGAAGACAATGAGGAAATTCAGGGCCAAAGTCTCCTCCGTTTACACCCCACCCATCGGCCTTTGTACAACAACAACAACAACTTGCATTTATACAGCACCTTTAACATCCCCAAGACGTTTCACGGGAGCGTCATCGGACAGACATTGACGCTGCGCCAAAGACGGAGACGTTAGGACCTGTGACCGAACGCTTGGTCTAAGAGGTTTGATTTAAGGAGCGTCTTAAAGGAGGAGAAAGAGCTAGCGAGGCGGAGAGGTTTGGGGAGGGAATTCATGAGCTGAGGGTCCAGCCAGCTGAAGGCACGGCCGGCAATGGCGGGGCGAAGGAAGTGAGGATGCCCAAGAGTCCAGAATTGGATGAGCGGAGAGATCTCGGAGGGTTGTAGGGGCTGGAGGTGGTTACAGGGATAGGGAGGGGACGAGGCCATGGAGGGATTTGAACACAAGCATGAGAACTTTAAAAATCGAGGCGTTGCTGGACCAGGAGCCAATGTAGGTCAGTGAGCACACAGGGGTGACGGGTGAACGGCACTTGGTGCGAGCTAGGGTACGGGCAGCAGAGTTTTGGATGAGCTGAAGTTTACCGAGGGTAGAGAATGGGAGGAAAGAACAGCAAGTGCAGCTTCGAGCTCGTGTGCTAAGATCGTGGAGAAGCCACTGGCCGTCATCAGGATTCACAACACAGACCCAGAGACTGTCGAATACCGTGCCTGTAAGCTCCACAGAGGTGCAGGAAACAATGAACAAGCCGCTATTCAAGGGAGAAGCACAGCGATCGCACAAGTACTTGAAGAAAGAGTCGAACGGCCTGACTAAGTGCGGTGCCAGAGATCGGACAGATGGAAAGCCTATAGCAGAGGGGATTTTAACCGCCTCCTACCAATGAGCTTTCAATAGACATTTAATCACTTCACGTGAATGGCCGTGAGCCAGAGGGTCTGCGAGATACTCAAGGATGTTGAATCATACCAGCTGGTGTCAGCTACCAGAGACCTCTAATGAACCAAGATTGGTTTGATGTGTATACAGCGCATGTGGCTTTCACCCCGCAGCTTCCCGTTCAATGAGCACCAAGCCATTCTGTTGTAATCGTTAGCACTTCAGTGTCATTGGTCAACAGGAGGCCATTGGCTTGGCAGAACATAAGAACATAAGAAATAGGAGCAGGAGTCGGCCATTCGGCCCCTCGAGCCTGCTCCACCATTCAATAAGATCATGGCTGGTCTTCTACCTCTACTCCACCTTCCCGCCCAATCCCCATATCCCTTGGTTCCTCAATCTGCCTGCTCCCTCACATGGTGCGCATCGTAGAATACGCCATTCCGAAACCCGGATAGCAGTTATAAACTGTGAGCGATGCATCAGCTGGTTATAGTCCAGTCTACAGCACACTCCTTAGTACCCAGCATTCTATGTAAAGTGTTAGCCGTGGCTCAGTGGGTAGCACTCTCGCATCTGAGTCATAAGAAGATAGGAACAGGAGGAGGCCATTCAGCCTCTCGAGCCTGTTCCGGCATTCGATGAGACCATGGCTGATCTGTGACCTAACTCCATATACCCGCCTTTGCTCCATATCCTTTAATAACTCTGGTTAACGAAAGTCTATCAATCTCAGATTTAAAATGAACAGTTGACCTCGCATCAATTGCCGTTTGCAGAATAGTGTTCCAAACTTCTACCACCCTTTGTGTGTAGAAGTGTTTCCTAACTTCACTCCTGAAAGGCCTGGCTCTAACTTTTAGGCTAAGTCCCCTAGTACTAGGGGGAAAAAATCGTGTTCGCCAGCAAAGTTGCCGTTACACCGGTAACTGCTGCTGAAAATGGCCGCAACGCTAACCGAGTGAAATCGGTCTGGGGGGCATGGAGATAGGTGGCGCAGCGCTCACCTTCCATGCAATGCTGTCCTGGTGGTGTTGCTGCAGGGATCCGGGATGAAGTTCCTGTCCAGGTCCGGTGTTACAGCTTCCCACAGCCTCTGGGAGCGAAGCTGTGGAGCTCGCAGGGAATTGTGGGCAATGAAGAGGCCTGAGAATTAAAGGGGCCACGCACGCTGAAGCAATACGAAGTAAAATGCAGTGAATCAATACATCTTTCAGCCCGTTCTGCCTTTTAAGAAATATTCAATATTTAAAAGAAATTCCAAATGTGAATATTCAGCTGTTAAAGCTGAATTACCTTCCTAACCTCAACAAATGGGAAAACTGTCTCAGCACTAACACAAATGGCTCAGCAAGCCAGGGAAGGGGCATCCAGGGTCTCACAAGTAGCACTCCAGCTTTGTGCAGGGGGTCAACACTGCAAGAGCGGCCCTCTACCCACAGGGGCCAGGAGGCCTGCCAGAAAGAACAATGTGGAAGTACATTACCAAGGCCGTCACTGCCAGCAGTGTTGCCCCCACCACCTGGCTCCAGTGCCCAAAGAAGCTTCATGACCTCAGACCAATGGTCAATGTCAGTGAATGCATCTTCAAAAGCCATCTCCTACCAACTGCACCACTAGCCTCACACACTGCTCAATGCACAACCCCCAATCACTCACCTACCAACAATCTGCACCAATGACGAGGCACATCTCCCATTCCTAGCCTCACCTCACCCCCTTGGAGGAGATGGTGCAGGCCATTCTTGGCAAGGGCATGGCTGAGCCCTTCGCCAGTGGCAGGGCTGAAAGGATACAAGATGCTGGTATCCTCGTACATTATCCTCCTTCTGGCATGCACCTCTTGCTTTCCCGCCCTCCCGTCAGCACAACTCCAGCCTTGTGCCTTCCTCATTTCACACACCCAAGAAATGCAGCCTGCCCAGCCAGCGGGACCGCAGGTGGATGATTCCATCCCGGATATCCCAGCCACAAAGGGGCTGTCTGGGATGCATCCTTCCGTCTGATTCCTCCTCTTCTGCGTTTTCCTCTTCCCTCTGCAAGCGGATGCTGTAAGTGTGAAATCACAGCATAAAATGCTGGAAATACTCAGTTGACCCAGCAGCATGTCGACCTGAGACGTGAACTCTGTTTTTCTCTCCACGGATGTTGCGTGACCTGCTGAGTATTCGCATTACGTTCTGTCTTCTCAAAGGCCTTCATTTACCATCCGAGCTCTTGCAAGCGTCCAGCAGCACTCCCTACACACTTAAAAAACTTTTCACATCTATTGCAACAAGCCACCACTTCAATAAAATCAAAAAAAAACAGTCCAAACCCTTAAATTTAAACTTACCTGAATGATGTGTGTGTCCCTTTAAGAGCTGCAGACATCGCCACTGTCAGCCTGAATTCAGTGTTAGGGTCGAAGTTCACGTTGGTGATATTAAGTCGGCGTTGCATGCCAATTGACGTCACCACGACGCCATGTTTTTTTCCCAGGGCGCTGCAAGTTACCAGCAGCGCAAAGGGGGAGAGGAATATGGCGGCCACTGTGGGACCCACCACCAGCTGGCAAAAGAGCGGCGGCCGCCATTTTATCGTCATTTCATGGCGGTACGGAGTGGCGCTCAACAGATGAATTTCTAGCTCCTAGACTCCCCAACCAGCAGAAATAGTTTCTCTCTATCTACCCTATCAGTTCCCCTTAATACCTTGAAAACTTTGATCATATCTCCCCTTAACCTACTAATTTCCAGGGAATGCAACCCTAGTTTGTGTCATCTTGCCTCATAATTTAACCCTTGGAGTCCAGGTATCATTCTGGTAAACCTACGCTGCACTCCCTCTGAGGCCAGTATATCCTTCCTAAGGTGTGGTGCCCAGAACTGCTCACAGTACTCCAGGTGTGGTCTAACCAGGGTTTTGTATAGTTGCAGCATAACTGCTACCCCCTTGTATTCTACTCCTCCAGATATAAAGGCCAGCATTCCATTAGACTTTTTGATTATTTTCTGTAACTGACCATAACATTTTAACGATCTGTGTACATGGACTGTTAACCAGATCGGTTAAGGCAGACACAGTCTCTGTCACTTTTAATAATTGTTAGCACATTCTTCCACAGTTCCCTCGCCTCCACCATCTTCCGTTCCTGCTACGACCGACAGGACTCCAACTGCCAAGTATCATTAATTCTTGAGTCAGAAGGTCGTGGGTTCAAGTTCAATTCCAGAGACTTGAGCACAAAAATCTAGGCTGACACTCCAGTGCAGTACTGAGGGAGCGCTGCACTGTCGGAGGTGCCGTCTTTCGGATGAGGCCGAGACCGAGACTTCGTCTGCTCTCTCAGGTGGACGTAAAAGATCCCATGGCGCTATTTCGAAGAAGAGCAGTGGAGTTCTGGCCCACCTCACTGAAACCGATGATCTGGTCATTTATCTCATTGGCGTTTGTGGGAGCTTGCTGTGCGCAAATTGGCTGCTGCGTTTCCCTACATTACAACAGTGACTGCACTTCATTGGCTGTGAAGCGCTTTGGGACGTCCTGAGGTCGTGAAAGGCGCGATAGAAATGCAAGTCTTTCTTTCAATACATCCGAACCCATCGATTAGATTCCAGCTTGTAACTCACTCCAAGATATCTGTTATTCTATAAATAAACCGTCTCTCTGCATGGCTTTCTCTCCGATCTCTCTCTCTTTCCGTGAGTCTGCCACTCCATATGTCTCTCGCACACTTTCTTCCCATTTCTCTCTGTATCCCTGTCTCTATTGTCCCCCTCCATACCTCGCACTCTCTTGCAGTCCTTTCACTGGTTATGGTAAGAGCAGGACGCAGACAGCTTCAGCCAACCTGCCCTGACACCACTTCAGATTTTTTTTTAAAGTTGAGAGACATAGGTGGACAAAGTTGGAGAGAATAAGAGAGACTATGGGTTGGATTTTGTCATTGGGGGCAGGCTGCGGGCGTGTCTGGACCCCGCCTCCGATGTGAGGCGGGACAAATGAGCGATTTTGCCCTAATTGGGCACTTGATTTCCAGCGTGTGGGAACCCCTGGCCCAATGAGTCTTTTGATGCTGAAACTCGCCTCTGATGACGTCATCTATGCAGCTGCATTTAAGGCCTGCAAGCAGCCTTGGTTCATTTTCTGTCTTACAACTTTAGCATAATACTTCTGAGGGATTCCTACTGCAAGCATGTCCAGCACCAGACCAAAGTGTGCACCCCGATTCAATGAGAACTCCCTCCAAGCTCTGGTGGAGGGAGCCAGAGCTCAGAAGGAGGTGCTGTTTCCTTCTTCTGAGAGGAAAAAGCCTCCCCAGCAGACCAAAGCTGATTGGCTGCAAGTGGCCCAGGAGGTGAATGCGATCTGAATGTGCAGCAGAACCTGGCTGCAGTGCAGAAAGAGGTTTCATGACCTGCTCCGCACAGGAAAAGTGAGTATTCCATCACCAAGACCCTCAATCTGAACCCCATCGCCTCTCATCACCAGCACTCTGCTTTGTCAACCTCCTCCTCCACATCCCACTTCACCCTTACATCACTGCACCCTTACCCATTCCCTCTCTCTGTATGTTCACATTCACTTAACTATTCGACTATGCAGCCCTCACACTCCCTATCGCTGTGATGCAATGACAATAACTTACAACACACAGGGAGGGCCCTTGATCTTGGCACCTCACTCCATCTTTGTGTCCTTCTAAGCATCAATGCTATGGATTCTCTTCACTCAATCCTTCATTCTCACTCAAACTCCACTTGTGTCCCTCATTGCAGGAAAAGAGAGCCCACAATAAGAGGGAGAGGGCGAGTACAGGTGGAGGGCCACCCTCAATAGCCCAACTCACCACTGCAGAGGAGGCGGCCCTGGAGATCGTGGGAGTCGAGGAGGATGCGCAAGTGGGGGGCGGACAGACGGGCGCATCAGAGCAAGCTGGTGACAGAATAGTTGTTCATCTGTCTCATTGACATTGCATGAGTCACTGATGTTGATTCTGAGGCTCTAACAGATTGACTTATGATCATCTGCACAATTCAATGTGCATGCAACGTTTATCTCACGTGTCTAACTCTTTCCTTTACTCCCCCACAGGACCATCGACAGCCCCCCTCCCCACTGTCCAGGAGGAACAGCCTGAGCCCCCAGACTCCTCAGAGGAAGCTACAACCTCTGAGGGCGCAGCGTCAGCAGAATTAAGCGCACCCAGCACCAGCGCAGACACTCACACCTCAGTGCGACCTTCGGAAGATAGAGTTGTCACCTGGTGTATCACAGCTCACAAGTGAGCATCAGCAGATGGTGGAGACAGGGACAGCAGTGGAGAGTCCTCGTTGGAGGGAGCAGGACTCTCCCAGCTCGGCTCCGCTGCATGTTGACCCTGTGCCTCCGGGTCCATCCAGAAGGAGAGCGGTGTTGGAACTCCAGGAACAGGTGCAGGAGTCTCTGGCAGGTTTTGTCTCCAGGGTCGCTGCGAGTGTGGAGCAAATGGAGGAGTCCATCTCTGGCAACCTCCGTGGTAAGGCTGGCTACCGTAGAGGAGAGGATGGCTCTGGTAGAGGAGAGGATGGCCATGGCCATGGAGGAGTTTAGTCGCCAGGGTCTTGAAAACATGGTCATTGTTCAGAATAGACTGACATCTCTTGAGGAGCGATGGTCAGCTATTGAGCAGAGAAACCAGACCTTCATGGAAGTCCTCTGGAGTAGGACTTCCAGTGCCGAAACGGGTCCTCATGGCCCCCCTGAAGTGCAGCAAGGTGCTGTCAAGCCACTTGCTAGCTCTGAAGTGGGGCTGAGCCATGAGAGGGATGTTGGTGGCAGAGAACAAGGAAGTGGGGGCTCCTCTCCAAGCGCTCACACGACCATGCCACTGCAGAGCCCTCGGTCAGAGCCCCACCAGAGTCCTCACCCAACTGAGATCGGCGTCTCATCCCCTGCACAGCCGCAGGAGCAGCAGACTGTTGCCGAGCCCTCACAGGTTCGCAGCCCCAGAGGACGCCCATCAAAGGTGTCGAGGCAGGAGCAGCAAGAAAGTGAGCAAGGGGCCTCCACATCTGCTGAAGCCACAGGGGAAGCACCATGTAGGAGCACGCGTAAGAGGAAGATAAAGCACAAGCAGTCACAAGGGTAGTCACTTGGGTGTGCTGTTGTGTTTATTTTTGAAAAGCCATTCGTGACTTTGTGATAAAAAAAACTTGATGACAAACTGTTGAAGTTGTGGCCTGTGTTGTTTCGCAAATGGGACTTCCACATTGAGGGCTTAGGGCGACTTGCAATTGTCAATATGGTGGTCAGAGTGATAGGAATCCGTAGGTTCTTGGCCAGTGTCGATGCTCTGGTAAGAAGGTGCGAGGCAAAAGTATTTGATTGGGCAGGCTAAGCAAATCTGGCCAAGATGAGTGCGTCCCTTGCATCCCGGGCAGCAATGTGCTCGCGTGCTGCTGCCGCTGGTTGATGCGTCTCCGCAAGCTGTTCGTTGTCGCTCTTCTCCTCCTCCTCCTCCTTCTCCTCATCCTCATCTGAGGAAAAGCTATGCGATGAGTCACTTCTACCTCAGGCATCTGCAAGCCACGATGCTGTGCCATGTTGTGAAGTGCACAGCAGACCACAACGATCTGGAGACCCTGGCTGCTGAGTACTGCAGGGCTCCACCTGATCTATCAAGGCATCTGAATCGCATCTTCAGCAAGCCGATGGTTTGCTCGATTATGGATCTGGTGGAAATGTGGCTGACGTTGTAGCACTCCTCAGCTTCATTGGATGGCCTCCTCAACGGCGTCATTAGCCACGTCTTCAGGGGATAACCCTTGTCTCCAAGTAGCCATCCGAAAAGTTGGTCTGGCGGACTGAAGAGCGGAGGCACACTAGACTGGCGCAGGGTGAAGGAGTCATGGCAACTTCCAGGGTACTTGGCACAAACATGCAAAATTTCCTTCTTGTGGTCACACACCAGCTGTACGTTGAGGGAGTGGAAGCCCTTGCGGTTGACAAAAATACCTGGATTGTGATGGGGTGCCTTAAGGGCCACATGTGTGCAGTCAACGACGCCCTGCACCCTTGGAAAGCCTGCCAGATTAACAAATCCAACCGCACCCGCGGTTACATAGAAACATAGACATAGAAAATAGGTACAGGAGTAGACCATTTGGTCCTTCGAGCCTGCACCGCCATTCAATGCGTTCATGGCTGAACATGCTACCTCAGTACCCCATTCCTGCTTTCTCGCCATACCCCTTGATCCCCCTAGTTGTGAGTGTTATATCTAACTCCCTTTTGAATATATTTAGCGAACTGGCCTCAACAACCTTCTGTGGAAGAGAATTCCATAGATTCACCACTCTCTGGGTGAAGAAGTTCCTCCTCAGCTCAGTCTTAAATGGCTTCCCCTTAATCCTTAGACTGTGACCCCTGGTTCTAGTTTTCCCTAACATTGGGAACATTCTGCCCGCATCTAATTTGTCTAAACCAGTCAGGATTTTAAATGTCTCTATAAGATCCCCCCTCATTCTTCTGAACTCCAGAGGATACAAGTTCAGTTGACCCAATCTTTCTTGATATGTCAGTCCGGCCATCCCAGGAATCAATCTAGTGAACCTTCGCTGCACTCCCTCAATAGCAAGAATGTCCTTCCTTAAGTTAGGAGACCAAAACTGCGCACAATACTCCAGGTGTGGCCTCACCAAGGCCCTGTACAACTGCAGCATCACCTCCCTACTCCTGTACTCAAATCCCCTTACTATGAAGGCCATCATTCCGTTTGCTTTCTTGACTGCCTGCTGCACTTGCATTCCCACCTTCAGTGACTGATGTACCATGACGCCCAGGTCTCGTTGCACCTCCCCTTTCCCTAATCTGCCACCATTCAGGTAATAGTCCACCTCTCTATTTTTACCACCAAAGTGGATAACCTCACATTTATCCACATTGTACTTCATCTGCCATACATTTGCCCATTCACCCAACCTGTCCAAGTCACTCTGTAGCCTCCTAGCATCCTCCTCATTGTTCACACTGCCTCCCAATTTAGTGTCATCCGCAAATTTGGAGATATTACATTTAATCCCTTCGTCCAAATCATTAATATATAATGTAAACAGCTGGTGTCCCAGCACCGAACCCTGCGGTACCCCGCTGGTCACTGCCTGCCATTCTGAAAAGTACCCATTTACTCCTACTCTTTGTTTCCTGTGTGCCAACCAGTTCTCAATCCACGTCAACACATTACCCCCAATCCCATGTGCTTTAACTTTGCTCACCAATCTCTTGTGTGGGACCTTGTCGAAGGCCTTCTGAAAGTCCAAATACACCACATCTACTGGTTCCCCCCTGTCCACCCTATTGGAAACATCCTCAAAAAATTCCAGAAGATTTGTCAAGCATGATTTCCCTTTCACAAATCCATGCTGACTTGGACCTATCATGTCGCCACTTTCCAAATGGTCTGTTATGACATCTTTAATAATTGCTTCCATCATTTTACCCACAACCGATGTCAGGCTGACCGGTCTATAATTCCCTGCTTTCTCCCTCCCTCCTTTTTTAAAAAGAGGGGTTACATTGGCCACCCTCCACTCCATCGGAACTGATCCAGAGTCTAAGGAATGTTGGAAAATGATCGTCAATGCATCCACTATTTCCAAGGCCACCTCCTTAAGTACTCTGGGATGCAGACCATCAGGCCCCGGGGATTTTTCAGCCTTCAGTCCCATCAATTTCCCCAATACCTTTTCCCGACTAATAAGGATTTCCCTCAGCTCCTCGCTCTTACCAGATCCTCTGACCCCTTTTATTTCCGGCAGGTTGTGTGTGTCCTCCACAGTAAACACCGAACCAAAGTACTTGTTCAATTGATCTGTCATTTCCTTGTTCCCCATTACGACTTCCCCTGTTTCCGACTGCAGGGGACCTACGTTTGTTTTTACTAACCTCTTTCTTTTTACATATTTATAGAAGCTTTTGCAATCCATTTTAATGTTCTCTGCAAGCTTCCTTTCATATTTTATTTTCCCTGCCCTAATCAAACCCTTCGTCCTCCTCTGCTGAGTTTTGAAGTTCTCCCAGTCCCCGGGTTTGCTGCTACTTCTGGCCAATTTGTATGCAACTTCCTTGGTTTTAATACTATCCCTGATTTCCCTTGTTAGCCATGGTTGAGCCACCTTCCCTTTTTTATTTTTACGCCAGACCGGGATGTACAATTGTTGTAGTTCATCCATGCGATCTCTAAATGTCTGCCATTGCCCTTCCACTGATAGCCCCTTAAATATCGCTTGCCAATTTAACCTCGCCAATTCACGCCTCATACCCTCAAAGTTGCCCTTATTTAAGTTCTGGACCATGGTCTCTGACTTAACTGTTTCCTTCTCCATCCTAATGTAGAACTCCACCATACTATGGTCACTCTTCCCCAGGGGGCCTCGTACCACAAGATTGCTGATTAGTCCTTCCTCATTACACAACACCCAGTCCAGGATGGCCTCCCCTCGAGTTGGTTCCTCAACATATTGGTTTAGGAAACCATCCCTTAAACACTCCAGGAAATCCTCCTCCACCGTATTGCTTCCAGTTTGAGTAGCCCAATCTATATGCATATTAAAGTCACCCATGATAACTGCCGTGCCTTTTTTGCACGCACCTCTGATTTCCTGTTTCATACCCTCCCCCACCTCACTACTGCTGTTTGGAGGTCTGTACACAACTCCCACTAACGTTTTCTGCCCTTTGGTGTTCTGCAGCTCAACTTGCTTGATCCTTGGAGAAGTTGATGTAATTGTGCGTGATGACAAAGAGGGCATCGGTTACCTGCGTGATGCAAGTGTGTGCGGCCACCTGGGCGATGCCGCTGATGTCTGCTGATGATCTCTGGAATGAGCCTGAAGCAAAAAAGTTGAGTGCGGTGGTGACTTTGACGGCCACTGGTAAGGGATGTCCACCCGCTGCTCTGGGCTCCAGGTTTTGTTGCAGCATTGCGCAGATGTCACCCACTACCTCTCGTGAAAGTCTGAGCCTCCTTTGGCACTGCTGCTCAGTCATGTTGAGGTAGCTCATCCTCTGTCTGTAAAGCCTGTTTTAGGGGTATCTCCTGCGGCGACGTGCTTCCATGCGCTGGCGCCTTCTGGCCTGTGCAGCTTCAGGTGGGTGAGCAGCAGGTTGGCGCTCCTGTTGTTGCTCCTGCTGTTGTTGCTGCTGTTGTTCCGGGTTCTGCTGCTGCCGCGGCTGGTCTTCGTCCAAATCTGATGTCCAGGAGGAAAGGAAATAAATGGTTCCCATGCTGCTGGTATATACCTCAGTTGAGGAAGCGTTCAGTCAAGGTGGGGAGAGGGGTTTCCCAGGAGGTCACACTGGAGATGGATCTCAATTTCAAAACCTCCACAATGAGTAGGCCTGCTAAAAGTTCTCCCAGACCTGAGAAAACAAAGTTCTGCCACCTGCAAATGATCAGTGTTGAAAAGTCCTTTTTAATGGTGGAGCTGCAGCTGTTATTAAGCCATCCACTTGTGAGGCTGCCAGGATTAACTGGCGTGTTCCAGAGGAGACGTGCAGCACGGGGGAAATGTGTTAAAGTTAGAAAGGCCTCTCAAAATGGCATTATAGAGGCAATTAAGTGCTTGTTAAGGGCCTTAAGGGCCTATCCCGCCTCTTGGAGGCGGGATGGAAACGGAGTCTGAAAGGCCGCTTTTTGGAAAATTGCTCAGAGGCGGGTTGGAGGTGGGATCGGATCCGCCCGCCATTTTTTGCGATTTTAACACCTCACACACCTCCAAACCCGCCTCCTCGGGCCTGGCAAAATCCAGCCCTGTGAATTGAATTCGTGATGCTTGGTTTTTAAAAGCCTGTCGGTCGAAGAAGGAACGGAAGATGGTGGAGGCGAGGGAACTGTAAAGGAATGTGCTAACAATTATTAAATGTGACAGGGACTGTATCTGCCTTAACCCGTCTGGTTGGTGGGTGGAGAGGGCTGTGAAAAGGACAGGCCAATAATTATTAAAGCAATAAACGGGACTGCAGGCTACAGCAAATAACTCACTAAAAGAGCTTTAGCACCAACAGCTCATTCTTGGCCATGAGCAGAATGGAATGGGAGGTGATGCTACAATTTAAATGCAATGTTGCAGTGCGGTGGCAATGTTAGTAGACAACCTTCTTCCTCCTCTGGTTCACAACAACACGTTTCGAGGAAGCACGAGACACTCGTAGTGGAGTATACGGAACAGACTTTATTGATACACAGCAATGGTGATCAGTCTTAACTGTATACAGAGAGTGGCTTTTCGGTTTCTGTATCTTTCGAGCCCTCTGAGATACGAATGAAAACCATGCTCCTTTATACACCATATTTTGACTACATCAAAGGAAAATGTCATCGATAAGACTGTATGACGTGTCTATTCCCAAACCCTTTGAAAACAGAATATTCATGTAAACAGTTTGCAGTTTGTTTACTTTAGAACCACTTCCCTTAAACTAGACTTCCTGATGTAACAGTCCCTAAACGCTTGTAAGAAACAACTTTATCAACGAATGGATTAGCTACCCTTGTTTGGTCACCCTAAAACTAAATTTACATTTTATTACTAACACTTATTTCCTTACACAAGCACTTTACATATCAGATGACAAGCCATGCTTTCTCATCACGACACTTCAAAATCATCCTGTTTATATTGGAAAGCCTGTTGCTTCAAGACACAAAGAAGTTGGACTGTTAACCCTTAACTCAACAAGAAGTCCGACACACTTCTCTCCAGGATGTCCAGACTACCAGACTACACAATGGCAGCAGGTATAAGACCAATGTTTTGATGAACTCAAAAACTTCAGTGCATCCTGCGGCCGTTTTGAACGGTTGTTTGGAATGAACAACAGGAGACATCCTGGACTTTGATGCCTCAGGTTTTGTGCAGTTGATTTTCTAATCTGAGCTTCTGTTATAATGTAATTGACACAGAAAGAAAGACTTGTATTTAACGGCGCCTTTCACAACCTCAGGACGTCCCAAATCGCTTCACAGCCAATGAAGTACTCTTGAAGTGTAGTCACTCTTGTAATGGACACTGTTTTGGACACTATGGCAATCAAGCGATATGGAGATCGGGCGGGAAAGTGGAGTTGAGGTCGAAGATCAGCCATGATCTTATTGAATGGCGGAACAGGCACTAGGGGCCGTACGGCCGACTCCTGCTCCTAATTCTTTATGTTCTGAAAAAAACAATACCCAACACTGCTCCAGCACCAGAAGGAACAGAACAGGTGGAAGTTGGAAGGGGTGCTGGGGGTAGGCCGTGACAGGTCCGATGGTTGCAAGTTGCACAGCCTATTGCTGGAGCTTTAGGCTGGAGTTGGACTGCACCAGTGGCCTGAGCCTGGCTAGCTGCAGAGTGCAAAGCACAGCTGGCTAGACTGGCAAGTCTTTCTTTTTTCTTTCAGAAGCATTGACGGACGTCAGCCAGTGGCATTGCACTGAGCCTGGGAGCCACTAGATGGTCCACCAATACCACATTCAGCATTCTTCACACAGCCCCGTCAGAATCCACATTGACTGCAAGATACTTAACAACCCTAGATTTAGGTTTAATATATCACTGCAAGCTGAGTAAACCGAAATAAAATAGACATAAACAACAGTGAACATTGATCAATCACCATTTGTGTAAATGGGAGAAGGAAGAAAAATAGACTTGCGTTTCTATAGCACCTTTCACAACCTCAGGACATCCCAAAGCGCTTTACAGCCAATAAAGTACTTTTTGAAATGTAGCCTCTGTTGTAATGTAGGAAGCACAGCAGCTAATTTGCGCACAGCAAGCTCCCACAAACAGCAATGTGATAAATGACCAGATAATCTGTTTTAGTGATGTTGGTTGAGAGATAAATATTGCCCAGGACACCGGGGAGAACTCCCCTGCTCTTCTTCGAAATAGTGCCATGGGATCTTTTGCGTCCACCTGAGAGGGCAGACGGGGCCTCAGTTTAATGTCTCTTCCGAAAGACGGCACCTCCGACAGTGCAGCACTCCCTCAGTACTGCACTGGGAGTGTCAGCCTAGATTTTTGTGCTCAAGTCTCTGGAGTGGGACTTGAACCCACAACCTTCTGACTCAGAGGCGAGAGTGCAACTGAGCCACAGCTGACACACAAAAAGGAAAAATTGAGTGTAGTGATGAGGGAATTCCATGAAAGATGGACCAGCGTATAGAAAGGGGAGGAAAGGAATAGGAAACATGGCATTCTACACAACTAACAACTTGGTGAGCAGGCTTTTTTTATTTTTTTTTATTTGTTTATGGGGTGTAAAAGCTTTTATAGATATGTGAAGAGAAAAAGATTAGTGAAATCAAGCATAGGTCCCTTGCAGTCAGAATCAGGGGAACTTATAATGGGGAACAAAGAAATGTCAGACCAATTAAATACATATTTTGGTTCTGTCTTCACAAAGGAGGACACAAATAACCTCCCAGAGATCTTGGGGAACATAGGGTCTGATGAAAGGGAGGAACTGAAAGAAATCAGTATTTGTAGGGAAATGGTGTTAGGGAAATTGAAGGGATTGAAGGCCGATAAATCCCCAGGGCCTGATAATCTACATCCTAGGGTACTTAAGGAAGTGGCCCTAGAAATAGTAGATGCATTGCTGATCATCTTCCAACATTCGATGGAATCTGGAACAGTACCCATGGATTGGAGGGTAGCTAATGTTACCCCACCATTCAAAAAGGGTGGTAGAGAGAAAATGGGGAATTACAGACCGGTAAGCCTGACATCGGTAGTGGGGAAAATGCTAGAGTCCATTATAAAAGATGTAATAGCAGAGCATTTGAAAAACAGTGACAGGATCAGACAAAGTCAACATGGATTTACAAAAGGTAAATCATGCTTGACTAATCTACTGGAATTTTTTGAGGATGTAACTGGTAAAATAGATAAGGGAGAACCAGTGGATGTGGTGTATTTGGACTTCCAAAAGGCTTTTGATAAGGTCCCGCATAAGAGATTAGCATGTAAAGTTAAGGCACATGGGATTGGGGGCAAGGTATTGACTTGGATAGAGAACTGGTTGGCAGACAGAAAGCAAAGAGTGGCAGGCAGTGACTAGTGGGGTACCGCAGGGATCGGTCCTTGGACCCCAGCTATTCACAATATATATTAATGATCTAGACAAGGGAACTAGATGTAATATCTCCAAGTTTGCAGACGACACAAAACTGGGTGGGCGTGTGTGCTGTGAGGAGGATGCCGAGAAACTCCAGGATGATTTGGACAGGTTGGGTGATTGGGCAGAAGCGTGGCAGATGCAATATAACGTGGATAAATGTGAGGTTATCCACTTTGGTGTCAAAAACAGAAAGGCAGATTATTATCTGAATGGCAATAGATTGGGAGAAGGGGTAGTGCAACGAGACCTGGGTGTCCTTGTGCACCAGTCGCTGAAGGTAAGCATGCAGGTGCAGCAGGCGGTTAAGAAGGCAAATGGTATGTTGGCCTTCATATCGAGAGGGTTTGAGTACAGGAACAAGGATGTCTTGCTGCAGTTGTACAGGGCCTTGGTGAGACCACACCTTGAGTATTGTGTGCAGTTTTGGTCGCCTTATCTGTGGAAGGATGTTCTTGCCATGGAAGGAGTTCAGCGAAGATTCACAAGGCTGATACCTGGGATGGCAGGAATGACGTATGAAGAGAGATTGGGTCGATTGGGCTTATACTCGCTGGAGTTTAGAAGAATGAGAGGGGATCTCATTGAAACTTATAAAATTCTGACAGGACAGGACAAATTAGATGCAGGAAGGATGTTCCCGATAGTCGGGGAGTCCAGAACCAGGGGTCACAGTCTAAGGATAAGGGGTAAGCCATTTAGGACAGAAATGAGGAGGAATTTCTTCACCCAGAGAGTGGTGAACCTGTGGAATTCTCTGCCACAGAAGGCAGTAGAGGCCAATTCATTAAATAGATTCAAGAAGGAGTTGAATATATTTCTTAAGGCTAAAGGGATCAAGGGCTATGGGGAGAAAGCAGGGACAGGGTACTGAATTTGGATGATCAGCCATGATCGCATTGAATGGCAGAGCAGGCTAGAGGGGCCGAATGGCCTACTCCTGCTCCTATCTTCTATGAGTCTATGATTCTATGTGGGCCTCACTGGCAAGGCCAGCATTTATTGCCCATCCCTAGTTGCCCTTGAGAAGGTGGTGGTGAGCCGCCTTCTTGAACCGCTGCAGTCCGTGTGGTGAAGGTACTCCCACAGTGCTGTTAGGTAGGGAGTTCCAGGATTTTGACCCAGCGACGATGAAGGATCGGCGATATACTTCTAAGTCAGGACGGTGTGTGACTTGGAGGGGAACTTGGAGGTGGTGGTGTTCCCATGCGCCTGCTGCCCTTGTCCTTCTAGGTGGAAGAGGTCGCGGGTTTGGGAGGTGCTGCCGAAGAAGCCTTGGCGAGTTGTTGCAGTGCATCTTGTAGATGGTACACACTGCAGCCACGGTGCACCAGTGGTGGATGGAGTGAATGTTTAAGGTGGATGGGATGCTTTGTCCTGGATGGTGTCGAGCTTCTTGAGTGTTGTTGGAGCTGCACTCATCCAGGCAAGTGGAGAGTATTCCATCACACTCCTTACTTGTGCCTTGTAGATGGTGGAAGGGGCCAGATGGCCGACTGCTGTTCCTATAATAGGCACCAACAGTGTTGCCGACACATCTGCTTTACCCATGAGCTCCCACGATTAATGGCCGTTTAATTTTAAGTTCATTGAGATTCACACAGGAGAGTTAAATACGCAGAAGGCCACGTTTAAATTTCCCAGGTATGTCATGAACATTGGAATGTCTGAAGCAAATCGAAGGATTAGTGGGTGAATTATGAGAGAGAAAACATCGGTGAGAGAGAAAGAAAGAAAAAGAGTGAGAGAGAGAGACTGAGAAAAGAGAGAGAAAGAGAAGAGAAAGAATACATGATCATTGAGTATCGCCTCCTGTCTGAAGCCATGTGCACAATCCTAGGAACAGGAGGAGGCCATTCAGCCCCTCGAGCCTGTTCTGCCATTCAAGTAGATCATGGCTCATCTGTATCTTAATTCCATCTACCCGTCTTGGTTCCAAAACCTTTAGTACCCCTGCCTAAAAAAAATCTATCAATCTCAGTTTTGAAATTTTCAATTGACCCACAGCCTCAACAGCTTTATGGGGGAGAGAGTTCCAGATTCCCACCACCCTTTGTGTGAAGAAGTGCTTCCTGACATCACCCCTGAACGGCCTGGCTCTAATTTTAAGGTTATGCCCCCTTGTTCTGGACTCTCCCCACCAGAGGAAATAGTTTCTCTCTCTCTACGCTATCATAATCCTTTAATCAATTAGATCACCCCTTAATTTTCTATATTCAAGGGAATACAAGCCTAGTCTATGCAACCTGTCCTCATAATTTAACCCTTTTAGCCGCAGTATCATTCTGATGAATGTTGAAACTGTACAGTGCTCTGGTTGGACTGAACCACCCAGTTACGGTCACACAGAAAGAACATGCATTTATATAGCGCCTTTCATGATCTCAAGACGTCCCAAAGAGCTTTACGGTCAATGAAGCACTTTTGAAGTGTAATCACTGTTGTAATGTAGGGAAACACGGCAGCCAATTCACGCACAGCAAGCTCCCACAAGCAGCAATGTTATAATGTCCAGATGATCTGTTTTAATTATGTTGGTTGAGGGATAAATTGGCCTTGGCACTGGGGATAATTCCCCTGTTCTTCTAGCGAAAATATGCCATGGGATCTTTTATGTCCACCTGAGAGAGCAGACGGGGCCTCAGTTTAACGTCTCATCCGAAAGATGGCACCTCTGACAGTGCAACGCTCCCTCGGTACTCCACTGGAGTGTCAGCCTAGATTTTGTGCTCAAGTCTCTGGAGTGGGACTATGAACCCACAACCTTCTGACTCAGAGGCAAGTGTGCTACCCACTGAGCCACGGCTGATGCAATGGAGACATTCAAACCCTGGAGGGAGTGCAGAGAAGAACCATGGGTCGGATCCCCAGTGTCAAGAGGACTGAGTAGCGAGGGACGAACGGAGCAGCTTGGGTTCATCAACTTTGAGAGCAGGTGACTGAAAGGACATCTTAGTGAGGAACATAAGATTTTAAATGGTGTAGAAAAGGTAAAGTTGGAGTAGCACTTTAAAGCCAACTTTGACTGCCAGCCAAGGGCCAAAGCTTCAAACCGGAGAAACACAGATTTAGGACTGCGGTCAGGAAGATCATCTTCACACATGGAATTCTAGGTAGGGCAATGGAGGCGAAGAGCTTAGAGTCACTTAAACTGCGATGGAGAGACCGTAGCGGATTCCAGATGGATGAGCTAATGGGACAGAATGGCCTTCCTCCTCCATATTTCTCTTGTCCCGTTGTGATCAGGGATAAAGTCGTGGCTGACGTGGGTTAATAAAAGGAAACGGCAAACCTCTACTCTTCAAGGGCATGGTGTCTGTACCGTGACGAAATTAGAGAGGATGAAATAGGATAACAGCCACTGTACGTTAAAGCTCAGGAGATTGATGAATTTTATTTTTAATGAAGATGATTTAAGCCTGACTAATAATCGGAATGAATGGAGGGGCGAAAGCGTTTGATTGAATAATGTGTGAAAGACAGAAGGAGCGATCTCCGGAAAGCTTGAAGGAGGACTAAAAAAACCTGAAGAAGAGCTGGGAAAGGTTTAACTCTTTGCAGGTTGACAGGATCGGCAAAGAACTGGTTACCCTGCAAAGTAGGGAGTAAGAAGGAAAGGCACCCAGAACTTTTCCTGGAGGGGGTGGAGGCGGTTGGGGGGGGTTATAATAAGAAAGTAACAAGTGAAGGCTGTCGAAGTGGACTCCTTAAAAGGGTTTAAGAGGCAACTAGATGCATTTTTGAGAGTTATTGATCTCATTGCTGTGTGTGGAACATGATGCTGCATCACAATGGGCACTGCTCTTCAAAAAGCCAACTGCATCTTTGGCATCTATAGCCCGAGGGATAGAGTAACATCCTCAGGAGGCTGTACAAGGCAGGGTGTGGCCACACCTGGATTATTGTGTGTAATTCTGATCGCCATGCAAGGCAGTGGAGGCTGTGCAATGCAGAGCAATCAAACTGACACCTGGCCTAAGGCACCTGAGCGAAGGTTGAAGAGTCTGGGATTGGATGCTCTCGATTCTAGAACCACTGGACACAGAGTTCAAGCTGAGAAGACAGAAGATACACAGAGAGTTTAAGTTTAACTACTTTATGTAGAAGGTGGTGAATGTTTGGAACAGACTGCCCAGGGAGACACATAGTGTGAAAGAGAGAGTTGGATAGAGAGTCGAGGGGAAGGGTCGATTAGATTATGAGAAGACAGGGAGGCAGGGGTGACATCAGTCAAAAAGAGGCGGGACTTTGGGCACAATGGAACATAGGAGGAGGCCATTTAGCCCCTCGAGCCTGTTCTGCCATTCAATGAGATCATGGCTGTACTTGTACCTCAACTCCATTTACCTGCCTTAGTTCCATAACCCTTGATACCCTTACCCCACAAAAAATCTATCCATCTCAGTCTGGAAATTTCAGTTATCCCCCAACATCCACATTCTTTTGGGGGAGGGCACGGTGGCTGGTCCCTCATCGCCAGTTTACCACCCAGGCAGACAAGTTGAAAATCTACTCCTTTAGTTTCGAAAGCAGGCTTTTAGTGTCCAGTTCATATTTCAGAAATTTTTCGATGACAAACTGAAAAATGACCAGATGGCAACCTTATGTTTTCAGCAAAAACCCGCGTTCTACCATTCTGTGGCGCAGTATCCCCCCGGGGTATCATTTTGCTCAATTCATAGGCTGGGGAGTTCTCCCCGGTGACCTGTCCAATATTTATCCCTTATCTGGTCATTATCACATTGCTATTTGTGGGAGCTTGCTGTGCGCAAATTGGCTGCCGCGTTTCCGACATTACAACAGTGACTACACTTCAAAAAGTACTTCATTGGCTGTGAAAGCACTTTGGGTCGTCCTGAGGTCGTGAAAGGCGCTATATAAATGCAAGTCTTTCTTTCTATTCATTGTGGCCTTTCATTTTCTTGTAAGTCGCGCAAAGTTTAACCATCGGTTTGCCATTGTTGAGGTAACCGGCCATCAGGCGCTTCACCTGTTTTGTCCGCTGAGTTCCCCTTCAGCACACCTGGCGAATAAATTTCACACTCCCCTACCTCTGGCCAGCCCGCGACTTTCAGTCCATTGAAATTAATGGTTAGAAAACTCCAGGCAGGGCTTGTGCATGTTCTCGATATCTGCTCTCACTCAGTATGTGCCAGGATACAAAGATAGGTGGGAAAGCAAGTTGTGAGGAGGACACAAAGGGCAGAATTTTCATTGACCCGTGGAGGTGGGTTTGGAGGCGTGTGGGGGGGTTAAAATTGCGAAAACTGGCGGGCGGGCACAAGCCTGCCTCCATCACGCCTACACGCAATTTTCATTAAATCGTGTCTGCTGGTCCCGCCTCCAAGAGGTGGGATAGGCCGTTAAAGCCCTTAACAAGCATTAAATTGCCTCTATAATGCCATTTTGAAAGGCCTTTGTGACTAACCCTTTTTCCACGTGACGCACGCCTGTTCTGAACCACGAATGTGAAACCTGGAGGTAGCACATTTGGATTGCTGACTATCAGCTGCAGCTCAACCATGAAATAGGAGATGTGATCAGCCATCATTTGCAGTTGGCAGGACTTTGTTGTCTGAGGTCTGGGGGAACTTTTATATGGCATAACCACAGCTGTGGAAGTTTGGAGCCTGACACCCATCTCCAGTGTGACCTCCTGGGAAACCCCTCTCGCCACCTTGACTGAGCGCTTCCTCAACTGAGGCATATACCAGAAGCATGGGAACCATTTATTTCCTTACCTCCTGGACATCAGATTTGAACGAGGACCAGCTGTGGCAGCAGCAGAACCCTGAACAACAGCACCACCAGCAGCAGCAGCATCAACAGGAGTGCCAAGCTGCTCCTCACCCACCTGAAGCTGCACAGGCCAGAAGGCGCCAGCGCGCGACCACATTGCTGCCCGAGATGCAAGGGAGGCACTTGACCAGTTTTGCTTAGCCTGCACAATCAAACACTTTTGCCTCGCACCTTCTTATCAGACCATCAACAATGGCTAGGAACCTGCGGATTCCTATCACTCTGACCACCATACTGACAATTGCAAGTCATCCTAAGCCCTCAATGTGGAAGTCCCATTTGCGAAATGACAGACGCCACAACTTCAGCAGTTTGCCAGCAGAATTTTTAATCACACCAAGCAAGTGCTGGCATTTCAAGATTAAACACATTACACCCAAGTGACTACACTTGTGACTACTTGTGCATTATTTTTCTTTTACGCGTGCTCCTACGTGGTGCTTCCCCTGTGGCTTCAGCAGATGTGGAGGCCCCTTGCTCACTTTCTTGCTGCTCCTGCCTCGACACCTTTGATGGGCGTCCTCTGGGGTTGCGAGCCTGTGAGGGCTCGGCAACAGTCTGCTGCTCCTGCGGCTGTGCAGGGATTGAGACGCCGATCTCAGTTGGGTGAGGACTCTGGTGGGGCTCTGACCGAGGGCTTTGCAGTGGCTTGGTCGTGTGAGCGCTTGGAGAGGAGCCCCCACTTCCTTGTTGTCTGCCACCAACATCCCTCTCATGGGTCAGCCCCACCTCAGCGCTTGCAAGTGGATTGAGTGCACCTTGCTGCACATCAGGGGGGCCATGGGGACCCGTATCTGCACTGGAAGTCCTACTCAGATGGTCTGGTTTCTGTGTTCAATAGATGACCATCGCTCCTCAAGAGATGCCAGTCTATTCTGAACAATGACCATGTTTTCTACACTCTGGCGACTTATCTCCTCCATAGCCATAGCCATCCTCTCCTCTACTGTAGCCATCCTTTCCATGGTGATGCGTTTATGCGCCAATGACTCCACAAAGGCTCTGCTCATGTTTGCTATGGACTCCTCCATTCGCTCCACACTCGCAGCAACCCTGGAGACAAAACCTGCCAGAGACTCCTGCATCTGTTCCTGGAGTTCCAGCACCGCTGATCTTATGGATGGACCCAGAGGCAGAGGGCCGACATGCAGCTGAGCCGAGCTAGGAGAGTCCTGCGCCCTCCGACTAGGACTCTCCACTGCTGTCCCTGTCTCCACTATCTGCTGATGCTCACTTGTGAGCTGTGATACACCAGGTGACAACACTACACTATCTCGCGATGTTCCCTCCGAGGTGTGAGTGTCTGCGCTGGTGCTGGGTGTGCTGAATTCTGCTGACGCGGCGCCCTCAGAGGTTGCAGCTTCCTCTGAGGAGTGGTGAGGCTCATGCTCTTCCTCCTGGACGGTGGGGACGGCTGCTCGCGATGTTCCTGGGGGGGAGTAAAGGAAAGAGTCAGAGATGTGAGTCCAAGGTTACATGCACATTGCATATTGCAGATGATCATAAGTCAGTCTGCTGGAGCATCAGAATCATTATCAGTGACTCATGCAATGTCAATGAGAGAGATGATAAACTATTATGTCACCAGCTTGCTCTGATGCACCCGCCTGTCCATCCTCCACTCGCACCCGCATCGTCCTCCACTCCTATCATCTCCAGGACCGCCTCCTCCCAGGTGGTGAGCTGGGCTACTGAGGGTGGCCCTCCTCCTGTCCTCGCTCTTTCCCTCTTATTGTGAGCTCTCTTTTCCTGCAATGATGAGAAGTCGCACAACACCAGGTTATAGTCCAACAGCTTTATTTGAAATCACAAGCTTTCAGAGCGCTGCTCCTTCGTCAGCAGCGCTCCGAAAGCTTGTGATTTCAAATAAAGCTGTTGGACTATAACCTGGTGTTGTGCAACTTCTCACTTTTGTCCACCCCAGTCCAACACCGGCATCTCCGCATCATTCCTGCAATGAGGGAGACAAGTGGAGTTTGAGTGAGAATGAAGGAGTGAGTGTAGAGAATCTATATCATTGATGGTTCGAAGGAGACAAATTCGGAGTGAGGTGGCAAGACCATGTGTGTTGTAAGTTGTAATTGCATCACAGCGATAGGGAATGTGAGGGCTGCATAGTCGAATAGTTAGGTGAATGTGACCATACAGAGAGAGGGAATGGGTAAGGGTGCAGGGATGTCAGTGTCAAGTGGAATGTGGAGGATGAGGTTGTCAAAGCTGAGTGCTGGTGAGGAGAGGCAATGGGGATCAGAATGAGGGTGATGGGACATTCATCCTCACTTTTCCAGTGCGCAGCAGGTCATGAAACCTCTTCCTGCACTGAAGCCAGGTTCTGCGGGTTATGGACAACGAGTTGACCTCCTCTGCCACCTGGATCCACACAGTCTTGGTTTGATGGGAAGGCTTCTTCCTCCCTGAAGAAGGGAAGAGCACCTCCTTATTAGCTCTGGCTCCCTCAATTAAAGCTTGCAGGGCGACATCATCAAATCGAGGTGCAGACCTAGGTCTCTGGCTGGCCATTCTTCCTGCAGGTGCCTCTAACATGCAAAGGCAGAAGCTTGGCAGTCTGCAGAGGAAGCAAGGCTTGTTGCAGACCTTAAATGCTGCAGCAATGATGACATCATCCGAAGCGACTTTCAGACTGGAAAAACTCACTGGCCATGGGTTCCCACACGTTGGAACTCAACTGGCCAATTATGTTAAAATCGCATCAATCTCCCACATCGATTTAGATTCGGGTGGCTAACATGAAATGCGGATTACACGACCCTAGCCCGCCCCTGAATCAAAATCCAGCCCAAAGAGTCTGCAAAGGGATATCGACAGGTTAAGTGAGTGGGCAAAAATTTGGCAGATGGAGTATAATGTGGGAAAATGTGAGGTTATTCACTTCAGTAGGAAGAATAAAAAAGCAATATATTATTTAAATGGAGAGAGACTACAGAATGCTGCGGTACAGAGGGATCTGAGTGTCCTCGTACATGGAACACAAGAAGTTAGCATGCAGGTACAGTAAGTAATTAGGAAGGCAAATGGAATATTGGCCTTTATTGCAAGGGGGATGGAGTATAAAAGTAGGGAAGTCTTGCTACAATTGTACAGGGCGTTGGTGAGACCACACCTGGAGTACTGCGTACAGTTTTGGTCTCCTTATTTAAGGAAGGATATACTTGCATTGGAGGCAGTTCAGAGAAGGTTCACTAGGTTGTTTCCGGAGTTGAAGGGGTTGTCTTATGAATAAAGGTTGAGCAGGTTGGGCCTATACTCATTGGAGTTTAGAAGAATGAGAGGTGATCTTATTGAAACATATAAGATTCTGAGGGGGCTTGACAGGGTAGATGCTGCGAGGATGTTTCCCCTCGAGGGGGAATCTAGAACGAGGGGGCATAGTTTCAGAATAAGGGGGCACCCTTTTAAAATGGAGATGAGGAGGAATTTCTTCACTCAGAGGGTCGTGAATCTTTGGAATTCTCTACCCCAGAGAGCTGTGGAGGCTGGGTCATTGAATATATTTGAAAAACAGGGAAATCAAGGGTTATGGGGAGCGGGCAGGAAAGTGGATTTGAGGACAAGATCAGATCAACCATGATCTTATTGAATGGCAGAGCAGGTTCGAGGGGCCGAATGGCCTACTCCTGCTCCTATTTCTTATGTTCTTATGTTCTAAGAACACTGAGGTAAGAAAGAAAGCCATGCATTTATATAGCGCCTTTCACAACCACCAGATGTCTCAAAGTGCTTTACAGCGAATGGAGTACTTTTTTGAAGTGTAGTCACTGTTGTAATGTGGGAAACGTGGCAGCCAATTTGCACACAGCAAACTCTCACAAACAGCAATGTGATCAGGACCAGATCATGGGCAGCACGGTGGAATAGTGGTTAGCACTGTTGCCTCACAGCGCCAGGGACCCAGGTTCGAATCCGGCCTTGGGTGACTGTCTGTGTCGAGTTTGCACATTCTCCCCGTGTCTGCGTGGGTTTCCTCCGGGTGCTCCGGTTTCCTCCCACAGTCCAAAGATGTGCGGGTTAGGTTGATTTGGCTATGATAAATTGACCCTTAGTGTTAGGGGGGATTAAATACGTGGGGTTACGGGGATAGGGTGGGATATGTGTCGGTGCAGGCTCGATGGGCCGAAATGGCCTCTATCTGCACTGTGGGGATTCTGTGATTTAATCTGTTTTTAGTGATGTTGATTGAGGGATAAATACTGGGGATAACTCTCCTGCTCTTCTTCGAAATAGTGCCATGGGATCTTTTACGTCCACCTGAGAGAGCAGACAGGGCCTCGGTTTAACGTCTCATCTGAAAGACGGCACCTCCGACAGTGCAGCGCTCCCTCAGCACTGCACTGGGAGTGTCAGCCTAGCTTTATGTGCTCAAGTCCCTGGAGTGGGACTTGAACCCACGACCTTCTGACTCAGAGTCGAGCGTGCTACCCACTGAGCCACAGCTGACACCTCATGGAGAATTCCAGCCTGAAAAACATTAGAAATTTGACCTGATAACCCTAATGATGGGACTGGGTCAAACCCTGAGTGATATTGTTCCCAATGGCAAGAAAGCCCGCTCCCTTGTTAATTTGTCTTTAGGGCATCCAAGACATGGATCCCAAGGTAAGTTGTCTTCCTCTGCCCACCCACTGCATCAGTGCCTGATGGGCTTTTGTAGTCCAATACTTTCCTTTCACTGAGATAATTGCCAAGAGAACCAGGGAGATATGAGGAGAAATCTTTTGACGCAGCGAGTTGTTATGATCTGGAATGCACTGCCTGAAAGGGTGGTTGAAGCAGATTCAACAGTAACTTTCAAAAAGGGAATTGGATAAATATTTGAAAAGGAAACATTTGCACTCCCCTTTGCACTACCAAAGAGGCGGCACTGGCACGATGGGCCGAGAGGCCTCCTTCTATGCTGTATGATTGTATGATTCTAACCTCTTACCCACCAGCTGTCATGTAATAAGACATGGACACCATTCAATGTTGTGTGTCATCTGCAGAAACTGACTGAAAGATCACAGAGTCCTCTTGGGCGCTTTAAGTTATTATCTACTTTTGTTTAATTTGCTCTTCGCACCTTGTGGATTACCGTACAGCACTGATCTGCGGGAGTTAAAGCCTCCCCAATCTTTACTTTGCACCTGCATTGAATAGAACCCTTGGGGTTTGCTTTATGACACAGAAGCCAACTCTCTCTGTGAAAGTTAATGTCATTTATCCAAAAGATAGCCCTGTGTTCTCTTTGGGGCATGCTGCCGAGTAGCCATTCCCATCTCCTATTAATTAACATTAAGAGGAAGGCATTCCATCAGAACGACTCCTAACATCAAATAGTTACAGCACTTATGATTGACATTAATATCACAAGAAGAATTCCCTTCCGGTTGTTGGTCTCATCCTTCTAGAGTACCAACCCTACTGTCTTCCCACGATATAATCTAGTTGTTGCTTGAATGAATTCAGTTTTCTTGACCCAAGTTTTTCTACCTCTGGTAGTACCAGGGGAAAAAAAACCATAAGGATGGCAAGGTGTGGGAAATAGAATTGTCACACTGGTGCAAGAATGTATTCCTGGAGGCTTCATCAGGTGACCCTCCTGCCTCCAACTGCCCCACCCCCACGCTCCCGCCATTGGCCGCCCGGCACGTCCATTCTCATGGCGCTCCACCTCGCCACAGCCAATTGGAAAGTGAGAAGACACTTCATTACACGATTGAATAATCCTTGACTGTCAGTACTTTTTATAATGAATAAAAAGAAGTCTTCAAAGAAAATGGAAAAAACATAGAATTTTTAAAAAATGCTCCTGGATTTTTCTCCAGGTTTTGCTCGCAACAGTGTAGTGTCCCGGAGATTAATCTTCAATTCCTGGAGACTCCAGGCCAATCCTGGAGGGTTGGCAACCCCAGGTGCAAGCGAGTTGCTCCTCTGAGTCCTCTAAGGCATAGTGAGATGAGAATTGTACTGGCTGCTATGTGTAGTGGGGCTATGCATGTGGCCCTGTAGAATGTGCTATTTACAATTTTGCCTTAAATAGCCAGTACAGAAAATCCTCAGGAATACATGCCAGTGACAAGAACAATTTGTACTGCTCTGCTCACTTGGGAATGGTCGGTGTTGTCAATGAGCAGCTAAAATGGAAAGGAATGCTTCATTTTCCCAGGAACTGACGCCCCCTCGCCTCGGTAATTACATAGAATTACACAGAATTACATATATAACTGCAAGTCTTTCTTTTCAGGAGAGGAAACTAGAGTAAAACAAATATCGAATGGCTTCAAAACGCAATGTGGAAGGTAGCTTTGATCGTCCTTCCCAAAGGCAGGTTTTGTTTGTGCAGATCAAGGTGTGCCTCCAGCAGAGTGATTGTCCACTGGGGTTCTGCACTGGGAAATGTATGAGTTTAAAAGCAGTTGCTGTAGGTCGAGCAGACTCGCCCGCCTTCCCATTTTCTGTCAAGTCTCAATCCATTAAAAAAAATGGAATAAAACATCTTAATTTTACTGAATATTCTGTGATGTTAAATTTAATCCAGAGCCAATCCTTTCAGATCTCGAGAGATAATTCCCAATTTCCTCAAATTGCAGAGCCAATTTATTGCAATAGCCAGGCTAGTTCCGTTCATATGCTTATCTAGCCTCTCCTTAAATGCATCTATACCATTCGCTTCAACCACTCCCTGTGGTAGCGAGTTCCACATTCTCACCACTCTCTGGGTAAAGAAGTTTCTTCTGAATTCCCGATTTGATTTCTTGGTGACCATCTTATAGTGATGGCCTCTAGTTATGCTCTTCCCCACAAGTGGAAACATTCTCTCTGTATCCACTCTATCAAAACCTTTCATGATTTTAAAGACCTCCATTAGGTCACCCCTCAGCCTTCTCTTTTCAAGAGAAAAGAGACCCAGCCTGTCATCCTTTCCTGACAGGTGTACCCTTACATTTCCGGTATCATCTTTATAAATATTTTTTGTACCTTCTCCAGTGCCTCTATATCCTTTTTATAATATGACGACCAGAATTGTACGCAGTACTCTAAGTGTGGTCTAACCAAGGTTCAATATAAATTTAGAAGCACTTCCCTACTTTTCAACTCCATCCCTCTAGAAATAAACCCTAGTGCTTGGTTTGCTTTTTTCTATGGCCTTGTTAACCTGTGTCGATACTTTTAGTGATTTGCATATTTGTACTCCGAGATCCCTTTGCTGCTCTACCCCATTTAGATTCTTATTTTTCAAGTAATATGTGACCTCTTTAGTTTTCTTACCAAAATGTTATACCTCACACTTGCCTGTGTTGAAATTCATTTGCCAACTCTTCACTCAGGGTCATCACAGTATTTCGGCATAAATTGCACCAGTAAAGTCCTATCAGTGATTTTACTGATGGATGAATGGGTCCTGACCCTTAGCTGAAAACTTCTATAATGGATACTCCCCTCGATCATTTCACAATCTCAGCTGTGAGTTTGAAATGAAAAGAACATGAGTTCTGTGGCTAAGCGATCCTCGGTTAATTCAAATTGACACTGTGTGGGGAAAAAGACATTGGCCCAGAAATTGGACTTCGATGGTTGCCGCGGGGGTAAGGATCCCCCGCGATATCGCACTCCGCGCCTACCTTTATGGTTTTGGCCCACACGAACTTCTGGTCCCGGGCCTCTCCCTGGTGCCGGCGCGCAGTGTGTGCGTGTCCCAGAGGCGCAGTTAGTTCGATGCTACCTCTGGGATCACGTGGGCCAGTTAGAGCCAATGGCAGCACACCATCTTTCATTCATAGTTTTGACAGGAAGAGCTGTCAAAACTATGAATACAACAAGCCCCCAAAAGAACAGCTAAACCTGAATTAAATTTAAAAAAAATCCATCACATTAATAAAATAACTATAGTTAAATAAATTAACCACTTTAAACAAAAATTTACATTTTTGAAAAAATTTAAATTCTTTTTAAAAGTTATAAAAATAAACTTACCTTTCTTTAAAGTCTCTAAAAAAGATAAACCTGTTGAAAAAAATTTAAAATAATACTAATTAACTACGTACCTTGTTAAAAGGGGGTCTTACGCCTGCTTTCTTCATGTGTAAAATCTTCAACACTTACCTGCGCGTTCAAACCTGAAAAAAAAACTAAGTGTGCTGCGTGCGCACAGCCTCTAGTGCGCACGCGGTTCACTTAGGAACCGCCCCCTTCGCCATACCCGAAGTGCCGGTTTCCCGCGCATGCGCAGTGCATGCAGGAAACCGGCACTTCGGGACCTAATACGCGAGAGTACACAGTGCGTAATCTCGCGTATTAGGTCTAATTTTCGGGCCATTACAGTTATGAATTGTCAATGTTATTTTCTCAGCTTCGGAAAGGAGAAAATAGAATCTTTGGAGACCAAGAACAAAGTGTTGAATTCTTCATGTTTTGCAACAACTCCCTGGGGGCGATTTTGTCAATGGGGGCGCGTTGGAGGCGGGACTGCTGCTTGTCGGGTTTTAGTCCCGCCTCCATCGACTTCTGGCCAACCCACGCTATTTTCCCTTGATTGACCTTGGTAAGCCCGCCCAGCGGGCTTGGCAGGCCAATTAAGGGGAAGCCGGTTACAGAGAACGTCAGCGTATGACGTTTCATCTGTCAAAAATTTTTGACAAATGAATTGTCATCGTTTGACAGCTCTGTGAAGCTGTCAAACACTGACATTCTATGTTGTTTGATGAGTCCTTGGGCTGGATTTTGTCAATGGGGACGTGATGGAGGCGGGACTCCCACTTTTTGGGTTGTAGTCCCGCCTCCATCGACTTGTGGCCAACCCACTGCATTTTCACTTGATTGACCTTGTTGAGCCCGCCCAGCGGGCTCAGCAGGCCAATTAAGGGCCACCCGGCAACAGGTGACGTCACAGATTGACATTTCATCTGTCAAGAGCTTTTGACAGATGAAATATCAGCGTTTGACAGCCATGTGAAGCTGTCAAACACTGACAATCCGTCTTCTAACTTGAGTCCTTCCTCTCAGGCTGAGTTAGAAATCATTCCAGCACAGAAAGCAGAAGGCTGCAGTTTTTGACAGCACCACGGCCATTGTGCTTTCTGTGCCGGTGAGATTTCTGACTCCCGAGACCTGAAGGGCTGACACCTGCAGGAGGAAGTTAAGATAAGTAAAAATTTTTCCCACACTTTACACTTACCTTACACACTTACCTCTGCACACATGCACCCATCACTCACCTGCCCACCGGACATATCGACCCCTCCAATCCCTGCAGACCCACGGTCCGCCTTGCTAACTTGGCGTGGTTGGGACCTGTCGGGAAGCCCACATTTCAGCTTTTAAAATAGGGATTAGGCAAAAAACTGCCTGTTAACTACCTGTTAACAGGCAGTTTATTGGCACTAATCCCCTTCCCGCCTCGGGGAGGCGGGTCCCAGCACAGGTCGGGTACCCGCCTCCAGCAAAACTGGCATGGAGGCGGGTTGGGGGCGGGATGGGTTCAGGACCCCCGAATCTGCAACTTTAACCCCCCACACGCCTCCAAACCCACCTCCACGGGTCAATGAAAATCCAGCCCCTTGTATTCAAGACTCATCAAACCTCTTTTGTGAGCAGAAATTAGATGGTTGTTGCATTGGAGAATGCAGCAGCCATCTGTCATCTGTGCAGGTGAGATGCGAGACTCTCCAAATCCCCAACTGTTGAAGCCTGCAGGAAGAAACAAAGGTAAGTAAGCATTTTCTATCACTTTCCACTCACCTCAGATACTTACCTCTCCACACTTGCACCCATCACTCACCTTCACAGCGCACTTTTACACCCCTCCGACCCCCGCAGACCCACTGCTCGCCTCGGTGACCCTGGCGGGGTTCGTAGCCTTCGGGAAGCCCACACTTGCGTGGGTAAAATGGGGATAATCCTCTTATCTGCCTGTTAACTACCTGTTAACAGGCAGTTAAGTGGCTGTAATCCCCTTCCCGCCTCCAGGAGACGGGACCCGGCGCGGGTCGGCTACCTGCCTCCTGGGAAGATGGCACGGAGGCGAGTTGGGGGCAGGATGGGTACCCACCCACAGATTCTGCCATTTTCCCGGCAGTCCCGCCTCCAAACCCGCCTCCCCAGGGCTGGCATGATCACGCCTCCTGTGTTCAATTAGGAGCTTGCTAGGAGCTGGCTTGACTACCATCTTCCCCCCTTCATAAACTTAAGCTCACCCAAAACTCTGCTGCCCGTGTCCTAACTCGCACCAAGTCCCGTTCACCCATCACCCCTGTACTCACTGACCAACATTGGCTCCCGGTTGAGCAACGCCACGATTTTAAAATTCTCATCCTTGTTTTCAAATCCCTCCATGACCTCGCCCCTCCCTATCTCTGTAACCTCCTACAACCCTCCGCGATCTCTGCGCTCCTCCAATTCTGGCCTCTTGCGCGTCCCCGATTTTATTCGCTCCTCCATTGGCGGCCGTGCCTTCAGCTGCTGAGGCCCTAAGCTCTGGAATTCCCTCCCTAAACCTCTCCGCCTCGCTCTTAAAACCTACCTCTTTGATCAAGCTTTTGATGATCTGCCCTAATATCTCCTCATCTGGCTCGGTGTCAAATTTTGTTTGATAACGCTCCTGTGAAGCGCCTTGGGATGTTTTACTAAGTTAAAGGCGCTATATAAATGCAAGTTGTTGTTGTTGTTGTTGCTGTTGAAGATTTTATGCTTACATGGTCTTGGAATTGTTTGACTCATTTTTTCTTTGCCAAGTTCCCTGCTTTCCTTGCAGTTCAAATGCCAGAACTGTGCTCTCTGCAGCTCAACCTAAAAGAAACAGTAAGATTTCTATAAAATTCTTTTAGCCGCTATTTCAAAGCTAACCTGTATATTTTGATGTGTTTGTTACTAATATTGCATTGCAAAATTTTAGGCCATAATAGAATAAGTTCCAGGGTCGGCCATTGAAGAGGACACTGGGTTCAAGAGGCGGCCATATTGTCTTCTTGGATTGAGAGTGGATTGGTTCTCAGGATATGAATGATACTGACAAATGCGCATTATTGCCCATCTCTAGTTACCCTAAGAAGAAGAACAACCTGCATTTATATTGCTTCCTTAATGCAGATTATTGTCCCAAGGCACTTCACAGGAGCATAATCAGACAAAAACTGACACCAAACCAGAGAACTGATATTAAGGGGGGCAATTAAAAGCTGCATCAAAGAGGTAGGTTTTAAGGAGGGTTTTAAAGGAGGGGAGGTTTAGGGAGGGATATCCAGAGTTCAAGGCCCGGACAGCTGAAGGTACGGTCGCCAGCGGTGGGATGAAGGGAATTCACAAGGCTAGAGTGGAGGATTGCAGAATTCTTGTAGGGCTGGAGGAGGTTACAGAGTTAGGGAGGAGTGAGGCCATGGAGGGATTTGAACACGAGGATGAGAATTTAAAATTGGGGGACCAGGAGCCAATGTAGGTCAGCAAGCATGAGGTGATGGATTAGCGGGATTCGGTGTGGGTTAAGAAAGGGGCAGCAGAGTTTTGGATGGCAAAGGCATGGACGAGGGCTTCGGCTGTTACTATGGAAGTGTAAGTAGGTGGTCTTTGTGATGGAGAGCTCGGGGCCTAACAGGATGCCAAGGTTGTGAAAAGTCGGCTTCAACCTGAGACATGCTGAGGAGGGGCATGGAATTGATGGCGAAAGTATGGAGTTTGTGGTGGGCGCGGTGGGGGGCGGCGCAAAGTCAATGTTTAACCAGAGCAAATGGAGAACTGGATATCGAACAAGTAGGCTGAAAACAAAGAGGCAGTGAAGGGGATTGAGAGAAGTTATGGAGTTGTAGAGCTGAGTGCCATCAGCGTACATGTGGAATCAGATGCTGTGAAGGAATAAGCCATATAACCTATTCAGAAAAATACACCATTCTATGAAAGAATTCTGGTCTTATTAAAACATGACAAACTGGGTCTGGAAATCTAGAAACCTAACTATGAAAAAGCTGTGAAAGCATTCTGGCTATAGAGATAAGATAGTTGTTGACACTGAATCAATAACCTTATTGAAACAGAAGGTTAAAGGCTCCGGTAGGCTGAACCTTCTGGAATGAGACAATGGTTCACCCTGGACAAGGTGTTCTAATTTACACTTCATAAAGAAGCACATAAAAGTAAGAAACAGCTGCCTTCGTAAAAATGACATCAAGTAAAAAGCACACCTGCCGTAACACCGTTTTTTATGGTAAACTTAGAACACCTAGAGAAGAGACATCATTCTGTAATGCTACCAGCTGAGGTGACTATAAGAATTGCAGGGGTCAGCAGAAAAATAACTAGAGTTAATTAGCTTACATCAGCAGAAAACTTTAAAGGAAATACCACTGGAAAAGGGTATAAATATTGAACTCTCAAATGGGATAGTAGACTCGCTGTAATCGGGCAAAGCGATTCTCGGCTTCAGAGGCGGCTCTGTAAGTCTCCAACTCTTTGTACCTCGGGGATCAAAGGCATTTGATTTTGGTGGATATCCTGAATAGAACTTTAAGAACTGTAAAACTGTAGCGAAGTTAAGATTTGAGAGTAAGGTTCTCTGATAATAGAATTGTAAGCTTTCTCTTTTTGGAACTGTTAATGTTGCGATTGACTCACCAACTGTAAATTACATGTCGGTTCTTTAATAAATCTATATATTTTTAGAATTGTCTCACATAAGACTTCTGTATCAAACTCGCAAACTCAATTTCTATACACTCTTTGGTGAGGAGTTGCAGAATTCTGGGGGAGTTTTCCAGACCCTCATAATATCCGGAACGTTACAGTCTAGCTAAACTTGTTAAAAGTGCTATCTGGAGGATGGTAACATTTTCAGGTTGATCCTTTCCTTTAGGGAGAGATAGTCCAGACCTTTAGACCCAATTAAGTGTCTTTAGGATTCGGCTACCTCAAACTTTAGTTGAAAGTGAACGTCTGAGGAATACGCCTGATCCGGGGTAGCCCTAAAGGGGCTAGGACTAGTAATTATACCTTCAATGCCATGTTTTTGGATGATGTTACCGAGGGTCAGCATGTAGAAGAGGAAAAGGAGAAGCAACAATTGGATAGGTTGTTTTTTTTTATTCGTTCATGGGATGTGGGCGTCGCTGGCAAGGCCGCCATTTATTGCCCATCCCTAAGGTAAGACTAGAGGGCAGTCCCACGGAGCTGGACAATGAAGGAGAGGCATTAGAGGAGGATGGTATGGTCCCTCTGATATGCTTAATTTCGCCTTGGTAGAACAATGGTTAAAGGATTTATAAAGCGCTGGTTAGGCCACAACTGGAGTATTGCGTCCAGTTCTGGTCACCACACTTTAGGAAGGATGTGAAGGCCCTTGAGAGGGTGCAGAGGAGATTTACCAGAATGGTTCCGGGGATGGGGGATCTTAGCTCCAAGGACAGGTTGGAGAAGCTGGATTGGTTTTCATTAGAGCAAAGGAGGTTAAGGGGTGATTTGATAGAGGGGTACAAGATTATGACGGGTTTGGATAGGCTAGATGGGGAAAGGCTGTTCCCACTAGTTGATGGTACAAGGACTAGGGGACACCGATTTAAGGTTTTGGGCAAGAGATACAGGGGGGGTGTGAGGAAAAACTTTTTTACGCAGCGAGTGGTGATGACCTGGAACTCGCTGCCGGCGGAAGTGGTGGAAGAGCACAAACTCAATGGGCGCAATTTGGCCAGCCCTGGGGAGGCGGGTTTGGAGCCAGGACTGCCGGGAAAATGGCAGAATCTGGGGGCGGGTACCCATCCCGCCTCCAACCCGTCTCCGTGCCATCTTCACAGGAGGTGGGTACCCGACCCGCGCCGGGTCCCGTCTCCTGGAGGCGGGAAGGGGATTACAGCCAGTTAAGAGGATTATCCCCATTTTTCCAGCAGAGGCGCGGGCTTCCCGACATCGGGAAACCCCTCCAGGGTCACCGAGGCGAGCAGTGGGTCTGCGGGGGTCGGAGGGGTGCAAAAGTGCGCTGTGGAGGTGAGTGATGGGTGCAAGTGTGGAGAGGTAAGTATGTGAGGTGAGTGAAAAGTCTTAGAAAATGTTTCCTTACCTTTGTTTCTTCCTGCAGGCTTCAACAGTTGGGGATCCGGAGGCTCCGGCATCTCACCGGCAGAGATGACAGAAGGGCTGCTGCATTCTCCGATGCAACAGCCATCTGCTTTCTGCTCAGGAAATAGGTTTGGTGAGCCTTGCGTACAAGAACTCACCAAACAATAGAGAATGTCAAACGATGACAATTCATCTGTCAAAAATTTTTGAAACATCATACACTGACATTCTCTGTAACCGGCTTCCCCTTAATTGGCCTGCTAAGCCTGTTGGGTGGGCTTAACAAGGTCAATCAAGGGAAAATAGCATGGGTTGGCCACAAGTCGATGGAGGCGGGACTAAAACCTGACAAGCAGCAGTCCCACCTCCAAAGCGCCCCCATTGGCAAAATCACCCCCAATGTTTTCAAGGGATGACTGGGTAGACACTTGAGGGAAATACACTTGCAGGGCTACGGGGATAGAGCGGGGGAATGGGACTGACTGAATTACTCTACAGAGAGCTGGCACGGACTCGATGGGCCGAATTGCCTCCTTCTGTGCCGTTATGACTCTATGACTCTATGGGGGAAAAATTCGTTTGGTTTGCGTCTCCCGTTAGCGCCTTAAGAGGGCGCGAATGGGGTGCAAAGCAACTAGCGCCCGGGCGCGGCGATGTCTGCGCCGCTCGTGAAATTGACCAGACATTTTGCGGCGGCGCTAAACAATACCGCCCTGACCTCCTGCGCCCGCAGATCATGACGCCCTTGTGGCGCCCCTGACCGGACATATCAATGTAGCCCCAAAACAGCGGCGGCAACAGAAACAATGCCGCAGGAAAATTAACGCTGGAGCACTCAAAGACCCCGCTAAGAAAGCCCTATTCAGCCTGTGCCTCACAAACAACCTGACGACTCCCAGTGATGCAGAGACACAGAGTGCCCACAGCGCCTGGTCTGCATTCAAGGCCTCTATAATCAGCACCTGTGAAGAGACGCTCGGTCACTCGACCAGGAAACACCAAGACTGGTTCGACGAGAACAACCAGGAGATCCAGGAGCTAATAAACCACAAGCGCAAGGCATTCCTGATCTGGAAACAGCAACAGAACTCGAGAGCAAGAAAGCAGCTCTACAGACGCCTGAAGGCCGAGGTCTAACAAACAACTCGCGACCTAAAGAACAGATGGTGGGTGGAGAAAGCGCAGGAGATCCAGCAGCTAGCCGACAACCACGACGTGCGTGGATTCTTTAGCCTCGGATCTGCGGGTAAGCGTTCTCCAAGGCGGCCTTAGAGGCACACGACAACGCAAAATCATCGAGCAAAAACTGATAGCCAAGTTCCGCACTCATGAGGACGGCCTCAACCGGGATCTTGGGTTTATGTCACGATACATGACGTAGAGTCATCCAGACTCGAGTCGTCGTTGGCTTGTTCACAGATATGATTCCCAGTAAAAAAGTAAAAATTTTAAAGTTTATCGTTTAACATACCGACTGCAGCTTTTGACACATTAGACCCCCTGTAACCCCACCTCATTGTCTCAGTTGTATCTTGCTATGTCTTTGATGTGGTGCCTTCCTGGCTGACCTGATTGCCTTTTGTCACACCTCGGCAGATAAACAGTCAGGAGGATTAAATGTAGTCGTCTGCCATTGTAAGTTACACATGCATTGTTCTCTATCTATATATGCTTTGTCGATTTTGTATTCCTTCACTTCACCTGACGAAGGAGCAGCCGCTCCGAAAGCTTGTGAGTTCAAATAAAACTGTTGGACTATAACCTGGTGTTGTGCGACTTCTCACTTTTGTCCACCCAGTCCAACACCGGCATCTCCACATCATGATCTTGAGAGAGGACAGCAACTCCCTGCTCGACCGACACACTGGCACTCCCACGGGCAGCACATCAGCATCCGGAGCAATCTGCTGGAGTACAGATTGCTGGCCTGCTGTGATGCGGTGAGAGCCCCGGGGAAATGTGTCTGAACCATCGAGATGGCAGCAGTCAGTGCTTGTGTGACCTCAATCTGAGTCTGCATGAGAGCAGTCAGAGATGTGATCGCAGCAGTCAGTGACTGAATTGCAGCACTAAGCTTTAGTGTGGCATCCGCCTGTGCTACAGCGAAGTGCTTCACACTCCTTGCCAGTGCTTCAATGCATTTGGGCACCCTTCCCACTGCACCCATGAGCTCAGTGTGCATGTCCACCGCCTGGGTGTTCATTTCAGCGATGAGCCGCTCCTCCTCTGCGTCCAGTGCAGCAGGACTCACTGGCCTATTCTCCCTCCAGGGAGAAGGCCCCCGTTCTTCCCTAGCCACATCGCGTTGCTGCAGCCCACTGGGTCCTGGAGCTTCACCCTCATCAGACCCTTCCCCCCTGCTCCTCTCCAGGGAAGACGTGTTCCCAGTGTGGGCATGGGCTTCCTCGGGAGAGGGTGGCGCTGATGCTCCGGCTTCCTCTTCCTCCTCGCCTGCAGCTTCACTCCCACTGGCAGCTTCAGGGCCCGTCTCCTCAGCTGGTGAATCTCCATCTGAAAGCAGGGAGGTACAAGAGTGGCTTTAGCGTGAGGACAGGGGAGCAGTAAGGGAGGAAGAAGTGCAGCGATTTAGTAAGTTGGATTGAAAGTGTCAAAGGCTGGTGTTGTGAGGGACAAGTGGAATGAGAGAGGAGAAAAAGGTGATGACCTTACCATTGCTGTCCAGAACGGGGTCGACCTCTCCAGGGGTGACGGGATCGATCACCTGGCTTGCCACAATCCTGTGGACTCGCTGAGGGGTTGCAGCTGAGGCCGCCCTCCACCCTTCTGTTGCTGCTGTCTCCTATTATGAGATAGCTTGGCCTGCAAGAAAAAGGATGGCGTCTGAGTAAATATACAGCCATGGTCTTGCCTGATGTGCCTCCCATAATTGAATAGCCCTTAATGTAAGCAGCCATGATCTTGCCTGATGTGCCTCCCATAGTTGAATAGCCCTTACTGTATGCAAAGTGTGGAATGTGCGTCTGTGTTTCATGAGAGGGCCATAGGTGTTGGATGAATGTTGGGCATTGGTGTTTTAAGACCCTCTGGCCATAGAGTGAGGTTGAGATGGAGGGATGGAGAGGTATTGACAAAAAGCCACTCACCCTGATGACCCGAGTGAGGTCGTTGAACTTTTTGCGACATTTTCTATGGGTCCTGGGCACCATGCTCCTGGAGGAGACGTGCTGAGCCACCTCCCTCCACACTCTTCTGTACTCGCGCGGCAAAGGCCTCCTGCCACTCTCAGGGAAGAGTATAGATCTTCTGCACTCCACCGCGCCAACCAGAGCCTCCAAGGCCCGCTCGCTGAAGCGCTGAGCTCGTTCTCTCACCCTCTCCATAGTCCTTGGCTGGAAAATGTAGTCCCAGGGCTCTCCAGGCCGAGATTCAAGACCCTCCCCTTTAAGAACTGTCCGGCGCCAGTGTGTCTGTGTTCCATCGCTAACTGACATCACCTGCGCTGCACCCGCGCTCTGAGTTAGCGCCTTGCTCCTCGGCCTTTGCGCCTTAAGACAGGTGTGCAGCACCTGATCTAGCGCTCCAATCACCTCCAGGGGCGATAAAAGCCAAGTTTGCAGTCGGAGGCGATAATTAGCGCCAGGTGCTAAACTTTGCGCCCGGCCGATAATTGCGCCCCAAACGGGGCGATACTGAATTGCTCCCCCTATTTGTCCAGAGTTTCTTGTGTGTAGTTTTCATGCAGTTGTCAACTAGTTTATTATTTAACTGAGCTATTGATTGCACCAAATTAAGGCACAGAGCAATATTGCCCAAACATATTTCACAGTGTGCAACCAGCAGAATGAAACCCCCAAGGACACAATGTGATTTGGGATTCTCTCAACACAGTTCCTACTGGTCGTGATTCCACAACATAAACTGTTTTGGATTCAACACTGTTGACATTAATTTGGTAGTTCCACTCAGAGAGGCCACTGGATGTCAGGCATAGCAAATTAAAATGACACACAGGCAATTGGAATGCTCTTCTGAGATTATAGGTCAAGGTATTGCAGAGGGACTTATACCCTGGATCTGGCTCAGGTTTGACCTGGCTTGGGAGTGCTTGGCATTAACAATAGATGCACAGGCGTCGCTTAAGGATATTTTTAATAAAATAATAGATGAAAGAGGCACTGCAAATGGAAAAGAGGCGCCCAAACCTGCAACCTCTACCAACCAGAAGGGCAAGGGCAGCAGGCACATGGGAACACCGCCACCTCCAAGTTCCCCTCCAAGTCACAGACCATCCTGACTTGGAAATACATCGCCGATCCTTCATCGTCGCTGGGTCAAAATCCTGGAACTCCCTCCCTAACAGCACTGTGGGAGCACCTTCACCACACGGACCGCAGCGGTTCAAGAAGGCGGCTCACCACCACCTTCTCGAGAGCAATTAGGGATGGGCAATAAATGCTGGCCTTGCGAGCGATGCCCGCATCCCGTGAATGAATAAATTAAAAAAAATTAAAAATGACCCCCCAGCTAGGAAGGGATAGAAAAATCAACCAGTATTTCTGGTTCTGATCAATATTCATTGATCCCTATTGGAAAATGCCTGTGTGTGGACATTTATTTTATTCGTTCATGGGATGTGGCCGTTGTTGGCTAGAATCACACAGCACAGAAGGAGGCCATTCGGCCAATCGTGCCTGTGCCGGCTCTTTGAAACAGCGAAACAATTAGTCCCACATGCAGGTGAAATACAATGAAAGAAACTTGAAAGAGAGTTCTGATGAAAGGTCATCGACCTGAAACGTCAACTCTCTTTCTCTCTCCACGGATGCTGCCTGGCCTGCTGAGTTTTTCCAGCGTTTTCTGTTGTTATTTTGAAAGAGAGGCTTACATTCATATAGAAAGAACTTGCATTTATATAGCACCTTTCACAACCTCAGGACGTCCCTCAGTGCTTGTCGGCCAATGAGTTACTTTTGAAGTGTAGTCACTGTTTTGTATAAAACGCAGAAACCAATTTGCGCACAGCAAGGTCTCGAAAACAGTAAATGAGCTAAACAACCAGATATAAAAACAGAAAATGCTGGAAATACTCAGCGGGTCAGGCAGCATCTGTGGAGAGAGAAACAGAGTTAACGTTTCAGGTGGATGGCCTTTCATCAGAACTGGAAACAGTTTGAGATGTAATAGGTTTTAAGCAAGTATGGAGGCAGGGAAAGGGAGGAGGGGAGGACAGAACAAAAGGGACGGTCTGTGATAGGGTGGAAGGCAGGAGAGATTAAATGACAAAATGGATGATTGTACAAATCAATAGGAGATGATAATGGGAATGGTAAAAAACAAAAGATGGGTCTAGAGGAGCTGAAAATGACAAAAGCAGAATCAGTACGAGCAACTGCTGTCCGAAAAAATGGGAGCAGTGGTAATAATGTGAAATTGTTGAACTTAATGTTGAGTCCGGAAGGCTGTAAAGAGCCTAATTGAAAGATGAAGTGCTGTTCCTCGAACTTCTGTTGAGCTTCAGCGTAGGAGGCCGAGGACAGAGAGATCAGAGTGGATGTGGGACAGAGAATTAAAGTGACAGGCGACCGGAAGCTCAGGTCACGCTTGCGGACTGAACGGAGGTGTTCCACAAAGCGATCGTCCAATCTGTGTTTGGTCTCCCCAACGTAGAGGAGACCGCATCGTGAGTGGTGAATATAGTATACTAAATTGCAAGAAGTACAAGTAAATCGTAAGACCCACTCCTGCACAAAATCTCGGCTGACACTCCAGTGCCGTACTGAGGGAGGGCTGCACTGTCGGAGATGTTGGAGGATGAGACGTTAAACTGAGGCTCCGTCTGCCCTCTCAGGTGGACATAAAAGATCCCATGGCACTATTTTGAAGATGACTAGGGGAGTTCTCCCCGGTGATCTGGCCCAATATTTATCCCTCAACCAACATCATGTGAGGAGGACACAAAGAGTCTGCAAAGGGATACAGGTAGGTTAAGTGAGTGGGCAATAATTTGGCAGATGGAGTATAATGTGGGAAAATGTGAGGTTTCCACTTTGGAAGGAAGAATGAAAAAGCAAATGATTATTTAAATGGAGTGAGGCTACAAAATGCTGCGGTGCAAAGGGATCTGGGTGTCCTCGTACATGAAACACAAAAAGCTAGCATGCAGGTACAGCAAGTAATTAGGAAGGCTAATGGAATGTTGGCCTTTATTGCAAGGGGTATGGAGTATAAAAGTAGGGAAGTGTTGATGCAACTTTACAGGGCGCTGGTGAGACTGCACATGGAGTACTGCGTACAGTTTTGGTCTCCATATTTAAGGAAGGATATACTTGCATTGGAGGCAGTGCAGAGAAGGTTCACTAGGTTGACTCCTGGGATGAAGGGGTTGTCTTATGAGGAAAGGTTGAGCAGGTTGGGCCTATACTCCTTGGAGTTTAGAAGAATGAGAGGTGATCTTATTGAAACATATAAGATTCTGAGGGGGATTGACAGGGTAGATGCTGAGAGGATGTTTCCCCTAGTGGGGGAATCTAGAACTAGGGGGCATAGTTTCAGAATAAGGGGTCGCCCATTTAAGACAGAGATGAGGAGGAATTTCTTCTCTCAGAGGGTCGTGAATCTTTGGAATTCTCTACCCCAGAGAGCTGTGGAGGCGGAGTCATTGAATATATTCAAGGCGGAGATTGACAGACATTTGAACTACAAGGGAGTCAAGGGGTATGAGGAGAGAGCGGGAAAGTGGTGTTGAGGCCAGGATTGGGTCAGCCATGATCCTATTGAATGGCGGAGCAGGCTCGAGGGGCCGATTGGCCTACTCCTGCTCAGTCTCTTATGTTCTTCTTATGTTCTTATCACAAAAACACATTATTGTGCTAGACGAGGGGGCGGTTGCACGCCACGGGCGGTATCGGATTGGCCGCCCGTTATACACAGCGCCCGATATTCAGTTCCATTGTCATCAATGCAGAGGATTTGGGGCCCTGGACGGCAGGAAGGGAGGAGGTCTGACCAGATAGTCGGTTTAATTGTTGTTGGCCAAGACACAGTCCTTGATCGCATCTCTCGGAAACATCTCAAAGTGCTGCACATGCAATGAGTGACTTTGACGCACAGTCAGATCTGTTATGTGGGTGCATAATTTGCCGTGATTTGTGTTGTGACGTTTACGAACGAACAAAGAAAGGTTTGCGGAAGGTGTTTTTTTTTCTTTATGAAGACAGGGCCATTTTAAGAAGGGACAGTTTGAAGAGCTGTATGACATTTAGACTGACTGAGCCATCGTGCTCAGTAAATAATCAGGTGCCGAGCCGAGTTATTGGGTAAACATTTAACAGATAAACATTTGCAGGGGTGAGAATGACAATCGTTAATCAGCTGCTCAAGCATCTGCACATACTGCACACAAATGACCCGAGATATTTTACACTCAGTAGGACAGGCTGTCAAAGACTCGCATTGATTTGACGCCTTATCGCTGCTCTCAGAAATGCAACGCAGAAAATGAATGACTTTGAAGTGCAATTACTTTTGTTGCGCAGGCCGAGCAGGAATGGAAGGAGATTTCCCTTTTTGACTTCAATTGCGATTGCTCGATTAGGGCTCAGTAAATCCAAGATAGTCAAACCTCCTGCGAGGCTGTGGAGAACTCATATAGTGATTGGTTTGCGGCACGGATTTCTATCAGAGGGACAAAAAAGAAAATACTGCAGATGCTGGAAATCGGAAGTAAAAACAGAAAATGCTGGAGATACTCAGCAGGTCAGGCAGCATCTGTGGAGAGAGAAACAGAGTTAACGTTTCAGGTCGATGACCTTTCTGAGGAAACATTAACTCTGTTTCTCTTTTCACAGATGCTGCCTGACCCGCTGAGTTTCTCCAGCATTTTCTGTTTTTATTTCTATCAGAGTTAGCGGGCGACTTGATCCAGGTTGCGTGCTTTTTTTTGGGGGGGGGGGGAAAGAGAGTGAAAAATTAGCATTTGTCGGGGCGGGGTGCGATTTCTCACGCCCAATCTTTCCCGGAAGCGCGGCGACTGCCAAATTAAAATTTGACATGTTGGACCCCCTGTGACCCATCTCATTGTCTTAGCTGTACTCTGATGTGTCTTTGAAGTAATGCCTCCCTAAAGATGTATCTCTGCAGACAAATTGCTTTCTGTGTTTATATACTGTGCAATAGATTCCCTCATTGTACCTTTACCTGACGAAGGGGCAACAGCTCCGAAAGCTCGTAATTTTAAATAAAACTGTTGGACTATAACCTGGTGTTGTGCGACTTCTCATTTTTGGCCAAATTAAAAGCCAGCGATTTCCGAGTGTCCGGAGTGCCGGTCTGAAGCAGACGTCAGGGCCCCCCCCCTTGACTGTACCAATTAGGGTCCGACTGCCTGCTTCAGGACCCCTCGCCTAAATTCAGCATCAACTGGGTGGAGCATGCGCTCAGTTTGTCTGGGTCTACTCTTTCTGGTGGGGGGGGGGGGGGGTGATTGAACAAATCGACTGTAAATGAATAAAATCGACTGTAAATTAATAAAACATTAAATAAAACTTAACTTAATTCAATGAAATTTTGATTGGCCAGGGTGATGATGCACTCCAGTCCCCGCGGCGCCCACCGGTCGCGGAAGGCCTCGAGCGTGCAGTCGGACACCGCGTGCTCCATCTCCAGGTTTCCTCCGGGTGCTCCGGTTTCCTCCCACAGTCCAAAAATGTGCGGGTTAGGTTGATTTGGCTATGATAAATTGACCTTTAGTGTTAGGGGGGGATTAAATATGTGGGGTTATGGGGATAGGATGGGATATGTTAGGGGGAATTAGGTGCGTGGGGTTGCGGGGGTAGGGTGGGATATGTGTACTGTGGGGATTGAAGCAGGGACAGGGTACTGGATTTGAATGATCAGCCATGATCGTATTGAATGGCGGAGCAGGCTCGACGGGCCGAATGGCCTACTCCTGCTCCTAGATTCTATGTTCTATGTTTCTAAAGGGATCAAGGGATATGGGGAGAAGGCAGGGACAGGGTACTGAATTTGGATGATCAGCCATGATCTCATTGAATGGCGGAGCAGGCTCGAGGGGCCGAATGGCCTACTCCTGCTCCTATCTTCTATGTTTCTATGTTTCTATGTCTGGGTCTAGAGCGGCTGAACCAGCGGCGCCGACCAAAAGGTAAGTTTATTTACCTTTTAGGCAAGTACAACGAACTGTTGCCAGCCCAGGTTCGCCCGCTACCCACCCCCACCATGGACTTAAATGGCGGCCGGCTCAGCCAATCAAATTTCCCGAGGCTTCAACCAGTGAGCTCCAAGGAGACACCTGGGTGGTAGGCTCCCTTCCCTCCATTAGTTAACCATGAGTTGAGTTTTTTAAATAACCAGCTGGGAGCTTTCAGTCATTTCCACCCCCTTCCCCCGTACTAGCTCATATATTATCAGATTTTTTTTTGACATTGGATTTACGGCACAGAAACAGGCCATTCGGCCCAACCAGTCCATGCCGGCGTTTATGCTCCACTCGAGCCTCCTCCCGTCTTTCCTCATCTAACTCTCTCAGCGTAACCCTCTATTCCCTTCTCCCTCATGTGCTTGTCTAGCCTTCCCTTAAATGCATCCATACTATTCACTTCAACCACTCCCTGTGGTAGCAAGTTCCACATTCTCACCACTCTCTGGGTGAAGAAGTTTCTTCTGAACTCCCTATTGGATTTCTTGGTGACTATCTCATATTGATGGCCTCTAGTTATGCTCCTCCCCACAAGTGGAAACACTCTCTCTGTATCCACTCTATCAAAACCTTACATAATTTTAAAGACCTCTATTAGGTCACCCCTCAGCCTTCTTTTTTCAAGAGAAAAGAGACCCAGCCTGTTCATCCTTTCCTCATATGTATACCCTCCCATTTCTGGTATAATTCTTGTAAATCTTCTCTGCACCCTCTCCAGTGCCTCTATATGCTTTTTATAATATGGCGACCAGAACTGTACGCAGTTTGAATTTGATGAGGGGAATTAGAACTCACAATCACTGGCCTCCTAGTCCAGCGCCATAACCGTTTGTAAAAAAGATTACATTTTTTTTATTGGATGTATTCAATATTAAAAATATTTACAACGTCGCGATCATTCCATTGTACCATATAATCACCTTTCACCAGTTTCGAACAGCAGAAACCAGGTCATGACTAAAAACATAAACAGCCTCACCAACATTCCTCCACTCTGCACACTCATTCTTCCACCACTTGATAGCATCAAAAACTAAGGTTTAATTTGCCTCCCATGACGTATATTAATCTATTGAGCACCAGAACCATTAGGCTACCGGGCATTTGGTCAGTTTAGTCAATGTGCGTTGTACCAACAAAGCCTTCGTCAGTGACAGCTATTCTGAATCATTAAGATTGCCTTTCAGCTTCATCAGCCATGATCGCATCGAATGGCGGAGCAGGCTCGAGGGGCCGAATGGCCTACTCCGGCTCCTATCTGCTATGTTTCTATGTTTCTATCTAAGCAGATGCTCACACTGACGTGAACTACTTAGTATATAAAAATATTAATATATAGTTTAAAGGGGGTATTCCTGGATATAGACTCGGATTAACATCTCAAACTCCAGAAATAATAATGTGCATCATAGACTGCAAACTATTGCAGGTGGTGTGAAGACAAGGTCAATTTAGCTACATTCTCTGCAACTAATGGTCGCTGTTTGACTGTAACCAACAATGCATTTGGATTGGATAAATTACCTGACTGTCCAGACAAGCCACGCTCACTGTAATGGGAGGGGAATGCAATGGTGCCACGAGAACAGACTGTCATTGATGCAGGAGGCTGACTTCAATAGCAATCAGTGTAAAGGCACTTATCACATCAGACAGTAAATTAGAGTCTAATCAGGATCAATTATGTCACCTCGCGGCCAGCGTTTCATGCAAGGCCACTGGATTCTTGAGGGAAGATGTGGTTTTAAAAGGAAGCACTTAACACTCCCGAATGACTGACAACAGTTCTGCCACTAAATAAATGAGGTGTAAAATGTCCTGAATGGAAACTATTTAAATTGAATCCAGCGCACACGTTAACTGGTGGCAATGGAGCAGTCATTACGGTTCTTGTTCGGAGTCCAGTGTGGGAAATACACAGCAATTACCTGTCGGACTAAAGTGAATGTGCCAAATATGGTACTTTGTAATTTCTCCTTCTCCCAATTTCCTCCTGAAGCTGCTAATTGCATGTCAAGTTGTAGAAAGAAAGAACTTACAATTAGGGTGAGAAACCTGGGTCTCAAACTAGTGTCCTGAACTTAAATAAAGACAATTACAAAGGTATGAAGACAGAGTTGGCTAAAGTGGACTGGGAAAATAGATTAAAGAGTAAGACGGTAGATAAGCAGTGGCAGATATTTAAGGAGATATTTCACAACTCTCAGCAAAGATATATTCCAGTGAGAAAGAAAGACTCTAAGAGAAGGGTGAACCATCCGTGGAAAACTAAGAAAGACTTGCATTTTTATAGTGCCTTTCACGACCACCAGACGTCTCAAAGTGCTTTACAGTCAATGAAGTACTTTTTTGGAGTGGAGTCACTGTTGTAATGTGGGAATCGCGGCAGCCAATTTGCGCACAGCAAGCTCCCACAAACAGCAATGTGATAATGACCAGATAATCTATTTTTGTTATGTTGGTTGAGGGATAAATATCAGCCAGGACACCGGGGGATAACTCCCCTGCTCTTCGAAATAGTGGTCATGATGCGGAGATGCCGGTGTTGGACTGGGGTGGACAAAATTGAGAGGTCGCACAACACCAGGTTATAGTCCAACAGTTTTATTTGAAATCACAAGCTTTCGGAGCTATCGATTTGCTCCTTCCTCAGGTGAAGTAAATTAGATACAGAATCGCCAAAGCATATATAGATAGAAAACAAAGCATGTGTACTTTACAATTGCAGACCAATAAATTAAATCATCCTGACTATCTGCCGAGGTGTGATAAAGTTAATTAAGTCAGCCAGGAAGGTACCACATCAAAGACATAGCAAGATACAACTGAGACAATGAGGTGTAGTCGCAGGGGTTCTAACGTGTCAAAAGCTGCCGTCTGTATGTAAAACGAAAAGCTTTAACATTTTTTTACTTTTTTACTGGGAAAATTTTTACTTTTTTACTGGGAATCACATCTGTGAACAAGCTAACGACGACTCGAGTCCGGATCACGTCATGTATCGTGACATAAACCCAAGATCCCGATTGAGACCGTCTTCATGAGTGCGGAACTTGGCTATCAGTTTCTGCTCGATGATTTTGCGTTGTCGTGTGTTTCTAAGGTTGCCTTGGAGAACGCTTACCCGCAGATCCGAGGCTGAATGTCCTTGACTGCTGAAGTGTTCCACACATTCAGCCTCGGATCTGCGGGTAAGCGTTCTCCAAGGCAACCTTAGAAACACACGACAACGCAAAATCATCGAGCAGAAACTGATAGCCAAGTTCCGCACTCATGAAGACGGTCTCAATCGGGATCTTGGGTTTATGTCACGATACATGACGTGATCCGGACTCGAGTCGTCGTTAGCTTGTTCACAGATGTGATTCCCAGTAAAAAAGTAAAAATTTTCCCAGTAAAAAAGTAAAAAAATGTTAAAGCTTTTCGTTTTACATACAGACGGCAGCTTTTGACACGTTAGAACCCCTGCGACTACACCTCATTGTCTCAGTTGTATCTTGCTATGTCTTTGATGTGGTACCTTCCTGGCTGACTTAATTAACTTTATCACACCTCGGCAGATAGTCAGGATGATTTAATTTATTGGTCTGCAATTGTAAAGTACACATGCTTTGTTTTCTATCTATATATGCTTTGGCGATTCTGTATCTAATTTACTTCACCTGAGGAAGGAGCAAATCGATAGCTCCGAAAGCTTGTGATTTCAAATAAAACTGTTGGACTATAACCTGGTGTTGTGCGACCTCTCAACTTCGAAATAGTGCCATGGGATCTTTTACATCCACCTGAGAGAGCAGACGGGGCCTCGGTTTAACATCTCATCCGAAAGACGGCATCTCCAACAGTGCAGCACTCCCTCAGCACTGCATTTATGTGCTCAAGACCCTGAAGTGGGGACTTGAACCCACGACCTTCTGACTCAGAGGTGAGTGTGCTACCCACTGAGCCACAGCTAACTAAGGAAGTTAAGGATGGTTAAGGAACCAGTGCGCTACGGTCATCAGTGTGTACGCCTCAACACTGGAAGCCATAGACGAGACCAAAGAGAAATTCTACTCTGGCCTCGAACAATCCCTGTCCCGAGTCCCAACGGGTGACAAGTTGATCCTCCTTGGTGACATTAATGCCAGAGTTGGAAAGGACACAGACCTCTGGGGAGGTGTGATCGGCAGAGAGGGGGTAGGGAAAGCCAACTCCAACGGTACCCTCCTCCTGACGAAATGCTTAGAACATAGCCTTGTCATAACCAACACCTTGTTCCGTCAGAGAGACAAGTACAAGGCTTCATGGCAACACCCTCGCTCCAAGCACTGGCATCTGCTGGACTACGTCATCGTCCGAGCGAGGAACCGCAAGGACGTCCGCATCACCCGCGCCATGACAGGAGCTGACAACTGCTGGATAGACCACCGCCTAATCCGCTCTGTCATCTCCATCAATGTAGCCCCAAAACAGCGGTGGCAACAGAAACAATGCCGCAGGAAAATCAACTATGGAGCACTCAAAGACCCTGCTAAGAAAGCCCTATTCAGCCTGCGCCTCACAACCAACCTGATGACTCCCAGTGCTTCAGAGACACAGAGTGTCCCCAACACATGTTCTGCACTCAAGGCTTCCATAATCAGGACCTGTGAAGAGACGCTCGGTCACTCGACCAGGAAACACCAAGACCAGGAGATCCAGGAGATAATAAGCTGCAAGCGCAAGGCATTCTGGATCTGGAAACAGCAACAGAACTCGAGAGCAAGAAAGCAGCTCTACAGAAGCCTGAAGGCCGAGGTCCAACAAAAAACTCGCGACCTAAAGAACAGGTGGTGGGTGGAGAAAGCGCAGGAGATCCAGCAGCTAGCCGACAACCACGACGTGCGTGGATTCTTTAGCGCAGTCAAGACCACCTACGGCCCAAGCACCCAAGGTCCTACCCACTATGGGCCAAGAACGAAGAGGTACTCATCAAGGACAGAGAGGCAGTCAGTGCCCGCTGGAAGGAGCACTTCGAAGATCTCCTTAACCGAGACTCTGCCTTCGGCGCGAGTGTCCTCAACTCCATCCTGCAGCATGCTACCCGCCACCATCTCAGCACAACCCCAGCCCGGCATGAGGTTGAAAAGGCCATCCGACAACTGAAGAACAACAAGGCCTCAGGAGCAGATGGAATCCCCACCAAGGCACTAAAGCATGGTGGAGAAGCACTATTGGCGTGAATACATGAACCCATTTCTCTTATTTGGAAGGAGGAGAGCATGCCAGGGGATCTCAGATGCCGTAATCGTGACCATCTTCAAGAAAGGTGACAAGTCTGATTGCGATAATTACAGAGGAGTCTCCCTGCTGTCTGCCACAGGGAAAGTCATTGCAAGAATCCTCCTCAATCGCCTTATCCCAGTGGCTGAAGAGCTCCTCCCAGAGTCGCAGTGCGGATTCCGCCCACTAAGGGGCACAATGGACATGATCTTCACCGCGCGTCAACTACAAGAGAAATGCAAGGAGCAGCACCAACCGCTGTACATGGCCTTCTTTGACCTCACAAAGACCTTCGACACCGTCAACCGTGAGGGATTATGGAGTGTCCTCCTCAAATTCGGCTGCCCTCAAAAGTTTGTCACCATCCTCCGCCTGCTTCACAACAACATGCAAGCAGTGGTCCTGACAAATGGTTCCACCACAGACCCAATTCACGTACGGACCGGAGTCAAGCAAGGCTGTGTCATTGCACCAACGCTCTTCTCGAACTTCCTTGCTGCAATGCTCCATCTCACCCTCAGTAAGCTCCCCGCTGGAGTGGAGCTAATTTACAGAACAAACGGGAAACTGTTCAACCTCCATCGCCTCCAGTCCAGATCCAAGGTCATCCCATCCTCTGTCGTCGAATTACAGTATGCAGATGATGCTTGTGTCTGCGCACACTCGGAGGTCGAACTCCAAACCATCGTCAACACCTTCACCGAAGCGTACGAGAGCACGGGCCTTACACTAAACATTCGTAAGACAAAGGTCCTCTACCAACCTGCCTCCGCCACACAGTACTGCTCCCCGATTATCAAAATCCATGACGAGGCCTTGGACAACGTGGACCACATTCCATACCTCGGGAGCCTACCGTCAACAAGGGCAGACATCGATGACGAAGTCCAACACCACCTTCAGTGTGCCAGTGCAGCCTTCGGTCACCTGAGGAAGAGAGTGTTTGAAGACCAGGACCTCAAACCCAGCACCAAGCTCATGGTCTACAGAGCAGTAGTGATGCCCGCCCTCCTGTATGCTTCAGAGACATGGACCATGTACAGCAGGCACCTCAAAGCACTGGAGAGGTACCACCAATGTTGCCTCCGCAAGATCCTGCAAATCCATTGGCAGGATAGGCGCACCAACGTCAGTGTTCTCGCTCAGGCCAACATCCCCAGCATCGAAGCTTTGACCACGCTCGATCAGCTCCGATGGACAGGTCACATCGTCCACATGCCCAAAACAAGCGCTCTACTCGGCGCTCCGACACGGCAAGAGAGCCCCAGGTGGGCAGAGGAAACGCTTCAAGGACACCCTCAAAGCCTCCTTGGAAAAAGTGCAACATCCCCACCGACACCTGGGAATCCCTAGCCCAAGACTGCACAAAGTGGAGGAGAAGCATCTGGGAAGGCGCCGAACACCTTGAGTCTCTTCACCGGGAGCAAGCGGAAGCCAAGTGCAAACAGCGGAAGAAGTGCACGTCAACCCAAGCACCCCACCCACCCGCCCCTTCAACCACCGTCTGTCCCACCTGTGACAGAGACTGTAGGTCCCGCATTGGACTCATCAGTCACCTGATAACTCATTTTTAGTGTGGAAGAAAGTCATCCTCGGTTCCGAGAGACTGCCTAAGAAGAAGATTCCAGTGAGAGAGAAAGACTCTAAGAGAAGGATGAACCATCCATGGCTAACAAAGAAAGACTTGCATTTCTATCGCGCCTTTCACGATCACCGGACGTCTCAAAGCGCTTTACAGTCAATGAAATACTTTTGAAGTGGAGTCACTGTTGTAATGTGGGAAACGCGGCAGCCAATTTGCGCACAGCAAGCTCCCACAAACAGCAATGAGATACTGACCAGATAATCTGTTTTTGTTATGTTGGTTGAGGGATAAATATTGGCCAGGACACCGGAGAAATCTCCCCTGCTCTTCTTCGAAATAGTGCCATGGGATCTTTAACATCCACCTGAGAGAGCAGACGAGGCCTCGGTTTAACGTCTCATCCGAAAGACGGCACCTCCGACAGTGCAGCACTCCCTCAGCACTGCACTGGATTTTCAGCCAAGATTTTTGTGCTCAAGTCTCTGGAGTGGGACTTGAACCCACAACCTTCTGACTCAGAGGCGAGTGTGCTACCCACTGAGACACAGCTAACTAAAGAAGTTAAGGATGGTATCAAATTGAAAGTAAAGGTATACAATGTTGCGAAGATTAGTGGAAGGCCAGAGGATTGGGAAATTTTTAGAAACCAGCAGAGGTCGACTAAAAAAATAATAAAGAGGGAGAAGATAGATTATGAGAGTAAACTAGCAAGAAATATAGTAGCAGGATATTTAGTCAGCATGGTTTTAGAAAAGGGAAATCATGTTTGACAAATTTGCTAGAGTTCTTTGAGGATGTAACGAGCAGGATGGATAAAGGGGAACCAGTTGATGTCGTGTATTTGGATTTCCAGAAGGCATTCAGTAAGGTGCCACATAAAAGATTACTGCACAAATAAGAGCTCACAGGGTTGGGGGTAATATATTAGCATGGATAGAGGATTGGCTAACTAACAGAAAACAGAGAGTCGGGATAAATGGGTCATTTTCAGGTTGGCAAACTGTAACTAGTGGGGTGCCGCAGGGATCATTGCTGGGGCCTCAACTATTTACAATCTATATTAATGACTTGGATGAAGGGACCTGGTGTAATGTAGCCAAATTTTCTGATGATACAAAAGTAGGTGGGAAAGCAAGTTGTGAGGAGGACACGAAGAGTCTGCAAAGGGATATAGATAGGTTAAGTGAGTGGGCAAAAATTTGGCAGATGGAGTATAATGTGGGAAAATGTGAGGTTATCCACTTTGGTAGGAAAATTAAAAAGCAAATTATTATTTAAATGGAGAGCGACTACAAAATGCTGCGTTACAGAGGGATCTGGGGGTCCTTGTAGATGAAACACAAAAAGTTAGCATGCAGGTACAGCAAGTAATTAGGAAGGCAAATGGAATGTTGGTCTTTATTGCAAGGGGTTGGAGTATAAAAGTAGGGAAGTCTTGCTACAACTGTACAGGGCGTTGGTGAGACCACACCTGGAATACTGCTTACAGTTTTGGTCTCCTTATTTAAGGAAGGATATACCTGCATTGGAGGCAGTTCAGAGAAGGTTCACTAGTTTGATTCCTGAGATGAGGGGTTTGTCTTATGAAGAAAGATTGAGCAGGTTAAGCCTATACTCATTGGAGTTTAGAAGAATGAGAGGTGATCTTATTGAAACATATAAGATTCTGAGGGGGATTGACAGAGTGAATGCTGAGAGGATGTTTCCCCTTGTGGGGGAATCTAGAACTAGGGGCCATAGTCTCAGAATAAAGGGTCGCCCATTTAAAACGGAGATGAGGAGGAATTTCTTCTCTCAGAGGGTCGTGAATCTTTGGAATTCTCTACCCCAGAGAGCTGTGGAGGCTAAGTCAGTGATTATATTCAAGGCTGAGATAGACAGATTTTTGAACTATAGGGGAGTCCAGGGTTATGGGGAGTGGGCAGGAAAGTGGAGTTGAGGCCAAGATCAGATCAGTCATGATCTTATTGAATGGTGGAGCAGGCTCGAGGGGCCAAATGGCCTACTCCTGCTCCTATTTCTTATGTTCTTATATAGAGCCTTTCACAACCTCAGGATGTCCCATGGCATTTACAGCTAGTGATGTACTTTTTAAATGTACTTACTGTTGTAATGTGGGAAACACGGCCGCCAATTTGCGCACAGCAAGCTCCCACAAACAGCAATGAGATCATGACCAAATAATCTGTTTCAGTGATATAAAAACAGAATGCTGGAAACACTCAGCAGGTCAGGCAGCATCTGTGGAGCGAGAAACAGTTAACGGCCGGAATTTTGCTCACCGAGTTGGGTCGAGTGCTTGCGGGCCGTGTGACGGGTCGGATACCGCGCGTTGTTCTGATCATCCCGCTCCTCAGAGCGACTTTCAGTTAATGGCACCTATTAAGGCAGACCTGCACGTTTTCCAGCCAAATTAAATGATGCGGGTCTGATGACGTCATCGATGACTCATTTCCAGCAGGGATATTTAAAGCAGCCTTGGTCACATCGCACTTAAAGGTTCATCTAGGAGTGTGGAGGGAGGATATTGCAGGATCTGCTTATTGCTCAGACTTCAGAACATGGCTTCACAGAAACAGAGGGCTGCACCCAAGTTTGCAGATGACTCCCTATATATTCTTGTGGAGGGAGTCAGAGCATGCAGGAAGGTCCTCTTCTCTGCTGATGGGTGAAATTGACCTCCTCAGGTGACTAAAAGAGCCTGGCTCCAATTTGCAGAGGAGGTCAACAACAGGGATGTGGCAAGGAGGACTTGGGTGCAGTGCCAGAAGCACTTCACTGATCTCAGCAGAGATGAGTGTAAAGCCACACTCAACTTCATACTGCTGTGCTTCTCATCACATCCCCATGCTGTGCCTTCACAAGCCTGCTCCTGCACAGCATTACTCACACCAACATAGCTTGCACGTCCACCCATCCCTTTCGCTCTAACTAACATCCCCCTCTGACTAACCGCCCCTCACACTCACCCTCATCCTAATGCAATCATACCAAGTAACACCACACAAGGAGGGCATTTGGCATTGGCACTTTGGCATTGGCACCACACTCCCTCAGAGTCACCCTCTACAGATGTAACCCACACATTCCTTCTTCTTCTTCTTAGGCAGTCCCTCGGAACCAAGGATGACTTGCTTCCACACTAAAAATTAGTTCTCAGGTGACTGCTGAGTCCAATGCGGGACCTACAGTCTCTGTCACAGGTGGGGCAGATGGTGCTTGAAGGGGCGGGTGGGTGGGGTGCTTGGGTTGACGTGCGCTCCTTCTGCTGTTTGCGCTTGGCATCCGCTTGCTCCCGGCGAAGAGACTCGAGGTGTTCGGCGCCTTCCCGAATGCTTCTCCTCTACTTTGTGCGGTCTTGGACCAGGGATTCCCAGGTGTCGGTGGGGATGTTGCACTTTTTCAAGGAGGCTTTGAGGGTGTCCTTGAAGCGTTTCCTCTGCCCACCTAGGGCTCTCTTGCCGTGTTGGAGCTCCGAGTAGAGCGCTTGCTTTGGGAGTCTCGTATTGGGCATGCGGACTATGAGGCCCGTCCATCGGAGCTGATCGAGCGTGGTCAAAGCTTCAATGCTGTGGATGTTGGCCTGAGCAAGAACACTGACGTTGGTGCACCTATCCTGCCAATGGATTTGCAGGATCTTGCGGAGGCAACATTGGTGGTACCTCTCCAGTGCTTTGAGGTGCCTGCTGTACATGGTCCATGTCTCTGAAGCATATAGGAGGGCGGGTATCACTACTGCTCTGTAGACCATGAGCTTGGTGCTGGGTTTGAGGTCCTGGTCTTCAAACACTCTCTTCCTCAGGTGACCAAAGGCTGCACTGGCACACTGAAGGCAGTGTTGGACTTCGTCATCGACGTCTGCCCTTGTTGACAGTAGGCTCCCGAGGTATGGAAAGTGGTCTACGTTGTCCAAGGCCTCGTCATGGATTTTGATAATCGGGGAGCAGTACTGTGTGGTGGGGGCAGGTTGGTAGAGGACCTTTGTCTTACAGATGTTTAGTGTAAGGCCCATGCTCTCATACGCTTCGGTGAAGGTGTTGATGATGGTTTGGAGTTCGGCCTCAGAGTGTGCACAGACGCAAGTGTCGTCTGCATACTGAAATTCGATGACAGAGGATGGGACGACTTTGGCTCTAGACTGGAGGCAACGGAGGTTGAACAATTTCCTATTTGTTCTGTAGATTAGCTCCACTCCAGCGGGGAGCTTACTGAGGGTGAGATGGAGCATTTCAGCCAGGAAGATCGAGAAGAGCGTTGGTGTGATGACACAGCCTTGCTTGACCCCAGTCCGTACGTGAATTAGGTCTGTGGTGGATCCGTTGGTCAGGATCATGGCTTGCATGTCGTCGTGAAGCAAACGGAGAATGGTGACAAACTTTTGAGGGCAGCCGAATTTGAGGAGGACATTCCATAATCCCTCACGGTTGACGTTGTCAAAGGCCTTTGTGAGGTCAAAGAAGGCCATGTGCAGCGGTTGGTGCTGTTCCCTGCATTTCTCTTGTAGTTGACGCGCGGTGAAGATCATGTCCATTGTGCCCCTTAGTGGGCAGAATCTGCATTGCGACTCTGGGAGGAGCTCTTCAGCCACTGGGAGAAGGAGATTGAGGAGGATTCTTGCGATGACTTTCCCTGTGGCAGACAGCAGGGAGACTCCTCTGCAATTACTGCAATTGGACTCAAAGTCGCCCTCTACAGATGTAACCCATACATTGCTTACACTCATGCCATCACTCTCACTCAAACCTCTCTTCTTTCCCTTCTTTCCCTCCTTGCAGGAGAAACGAGCGCAGAACAAAAGGGAGAGTGAGAGAACCGGAGGCAGCCCTCTATCCTTCGTCACTTTGACTGCAGCAGAGGAGGTCGCCCTGGAGGTCTCAAGAGTTGCAGAGCTGCTGGCGGTGGGAGATGGAGAGAGGGGGACCTCTCAGCAACCTGGTGACAGAATTACATCTCATACAACCACATGGCATACAGCAGTCACTCATATGGGGACTGATGTCCGCAGCCAGTGTATGGTCATCATATGCATAATGTTATCGTTACCCATTCTTAATATAACATTTCTAATATGTGCGCGCTGCGCCTTGCTCCTCATATAGCGCTAATCCTCGTTGCTGCACTATGTTGTGCAGCAAACGACGACGATTCTGGAGACCCTGGCTGATGCGTACCGAATGGCCTACTCCTGCTCCTATTTCTTATGAAGGTCTCCTCAAGATCTGTCAAGGCATCTGAAGCGCATCTTCAGCATGCCTATTGTCTGCTCTATGATGCATCTGGTGGACATGTGGCTTTCATTATGACGCTCCTGGGCCTCAGTATTTGGCCTCCTCAAGGGTGTCATGAGCCACGTCTTCAGTGGATAGCCCTTGACTCCAAACAGCCAGCCAGAAAGTCTATTTGGAGGAGTGAAGAGCTGAGGGAGGGTGGACTAGCGCAGCATGAAAGAGTCATGACAGCTGCCAGGGAATTTGGCGCTCACATGCATGATGATCTTCCTATGGTTGCAGATGAGCTGCAGACGAGTGGAAGCCCTTGTGGTTGACAAAGACTCCTGGGTGATGATGGGGTGCCCTGATGGCCACACGTGTGCAGTCGCTGATGCCCTGCACCTGTGGGAAGCCAGCCAGAGTGGCAAAGCCAAGCGCCCACTCAGTAACGCTGGCTTCATCAGTGGCAATTTGACATAATTGGCTGACTTGTCAAACATGGCAATGGTGACCTGTGTGATGCATCTGTGGGCGGCCGACTAAGAATGCCACAAATGTCTGCTGCAGGTCTCTGGAAGGAGCCTGAGGCGAAGAAGTTGAGGGTGCTGGTGACTTTGACAGCCACTGGTAAGGCATGTCCACCCGCTCCAGCAAGCTGCAAATGTCTGCGACGACCTGGCACATAGCCTGAGCCTCCTTTGGCACTGCTGCTCAGTCATGTTGAGGAAGCTCATCCTCTGCCTGTATACCCTGTGTTGGGGGTATCGCCTCCGTCGCGGTGCGGCCCTCAGCCCTGCGCTGATGCCTTCTGTCCTGTTGAGCATCAGGTGGTTGAGGGGAAGGCTGCTGTTGTTGTTGCTGCTGCTGCTGCTGCTGGTGTGCCTGTAGCTGCTGGTGGAGGGGCTCATGCTGGTCCGATTCTGAGGACCAAGGTGAGACAGTATAAGTGGCACCCATGCTCATATAATAGATGTGAGAAGTTGCACAACACCAGGTTATAGTCCAACAGCTTTATTTGAAATCACAAGCTTTCGGAGCGCTGCTCCTTCATCAGGTGAAGTGTTCTCTGACTATATATGCTGTGCCTATATGCATCTCTTCACTTCACCTGACGAAGGAGCAGCGCTCTGAAAGCTTGTGATTTCAAATAAAACTGTTGGACTATAACCTGGTGTTGTGCGACATCTCACATTTGTCCACCCCAGTCCAACACCGGCATCTCCACATCATATAATAGATGGCAGGTCAAGTAGAGATTAGAGGACCAATCTGTCAATGGTGTGATAGGTAGTAGCAATGAGGTGAGAGTGGCTTCCGAGGTTGTAGAAAAGACTTGCAAACTCTAGATACCTAAATTTGTGCTGAAAATGGAGTCAGCAAGAGCCTTTCCCTTAGGCAAGTGATGAGGTGTCATGTGGGAATATTTATTTGGATTTCCATGCTCTGCATTAATGACCTCGCTCAGTGGCCACTGACCTTCACCTCAGGTTGGCAGATGTGGTTCCCGAGCTGCGTGATTCCCGTGGTCACCCAGTGAAATTCAAAAGGTCAGGTTAAAAACACGGTCAAGGGTCCAACAACAAGGTTTGAATAAGCTTAATTAGGTCGCCCGCCTCTACCGCTCGGGTCCATGCCGCGCTGGCAAACGCGCCCAAGTTAACGGCGCGATGAGGTGGGATGACAGCGGATTGTACAAAGCAAAAGGAGGTGGTAATGGGACAAGTAAAGAAACAAAAGATGGGTCTAGAAGAGGTGTAAATGGGAATGGCAGAATCATCACCGCTGCCGTTTGGAAAAAATGGCGGCAGAGTTTATGGTCTGAAATTGTTGAACTCGATGTTGAGTCCAGAAGGCTGTAAAGTGCCTCATCGAAAGATGAGGTGCTGTTCCTCGAGCTTACATTGAGCTTCGTTGTAACAGTGTGAGAGGCCAAGGACAGAATGTCAAAGTGGGAGTGGAGCGGAGAATTAATGTGACAGGCGACCGAAAGCTCAGGATCACCCTTACGGACTGAACGGAGGTGTTCCGCAAAGCGGGCACCCAATCTGCGTTTGGTCTCCCCAATGTAGAGGAGACCGCATCGTGAGCAGTGAATACAGTATACTAAATTGCAAGAAGTACAAGTAAATCGCTGTTTCACCTGGAAGGGGTGTTTGGGGCCCTGGACAGTGGGAAGGAAGGAGGTAAAAGGGCAGGTTTTGCATCTCCTGTGCTTGCACGGGTAGGTGCCGGGCGAAGGGGAAGGGGTGTTGGGGGTGATTGAGGAGTGGACCAGGGTGTCGCGGAGGGAGCGATCCCTTCGGAATGCTGAAAGGGGAGGTGAGGGAAGATGCGTTTGGTGGTGGGATCACGCTGGAGGTGGCGGAAATGGCGGAGGATGATCCGTTGAACGTGGAGGCTGATGGGGTGAAAGGTGAGAACAAAGGGAACCCTATCGTGGTTCTGGGAGGGAGGGGAAGGGGCGAGAGCAGAAGTGCGGGAAATAGAACGGACACGGTCAAGGGCCATGTCAACCACAGTAGAGGGGAATCCTCTGTTTTTATTTCAGATTTCCAGTATTTTGCTTTTGTAATGTATTTTAGTGATGTTGGTTGATGGATAAATATTGGCCAGGACACCGGGGAGAACTCCCCTGCTCTTCTTCAAAATAATGTCGTGGGATCTTTAACGTTCACTTGAGAGGGAAGACCGGGCCTCTGATTAATGTCTCATCTGAAAGACAGCACCTCTGACAGTGCCGCACTCCCTCAGTACTGCCCTGGAGTGTCGGCCTACATTTTGTGCTCAAGTCTCTGGAGTGGGACTTGAAACCACAATCTTGTGTCACAGAGGTGAGAGTGCGCCTACTGAGTCACAGCTGACATCAGTACGTGACAATAGCAACAGCAACTGTGGCAACAAGAGCAGGTCAGAGGCTGGGTATTCTGCGGCGAGTGTCTCACCTCCTGACTCTCCAAAGCCTTTCCACCATCTACAAGGCACAAGTCAGGAGTGTGATGGAATACTCTCCACCTGCCTGGATGAGTTGCAGCTTCAACAGCACTCAAGAAGCTCGACACCATCCAGGACAATGCAGCCCGCTTGATCGGCACCCCATCCACCACCTTAAACATTCACTCCCTCCACCACCGGCGTACCGTGGCTGCAGTGTTTACCATCTACAAGATACACTGCAGCAACTCGCCAAGGCTTCTTCAGCAGCACCTCCCAAACCCGCGACCTTTTCCACCTAGAAGGACAAGGGCAGCAGGCGCATGGGAACACCACCACCTCCAAGTTCCCCTCCAAGTCACACACCATCCTGACTTAGAAGTATATTGCCGATCCTTCATCGTCGCTGGGTCAAAATCCAGGAACTCCCTCCCTAACAGCACTGTGGGAGTACCATCACCACACGGACTGCAGCGGTTCAAGAAGGTGGCTCACCACCACCTTCTCAAGGGCAACTAGGGATGGACAATAAATGCTGGCCTTGCCAGCGACGCCCACATCCCATAAACGAATAAAAAAAGAACTTGTGTATATATGTAGTACTTCTCATGTAGAAACCTCTCAAGAAGCTTCAGAGCGGTGGAATGAATGTTGAGCAGTAGCAGGAGAAGTTTAAGGGAAGTAACTGAAGGCATTGTCAATGAGAGAGGTTTGAGGAGGCTTTTGTACGGGTGAGAGATAGGAAAACAGGGAGGTTTTAGGGAGGGGCTTTCCAGAGAATAGACCCTTGATGGTTGAAGGGTTCCACCATTGATGGTGGTAAGGGCAGGGGAGGAAAGCAAAGAAGGTCAGTCAGGGGGCTCAGGATGGCATGCAGGCCCAGAAAAGGTTGCAGAGGCGGGATGGGCAAGGCCATGGAGGGGTTTATAAATGAGCAGGAGGATTTTGAATGCGATGCCTTGGGGGATTGTGAGCCATTGGAGGGTGGTGAGGTCAGAGATGATACGAGAACAGAATTTAGTGTGGGTCAGAATATGAACAAGTCGGAGTTTACTTAGGGCGGAGTACGAGAGGCTGGTGAGGAATGTTGAGCCTGGAAGCAAACAGGCTTAATTGAGGGTGTGATTTCCAGTTTTAAAAAAAAGTAAAAAGCTTAACCATACAGACTGCAGCATTTGACACGTTGGACCCCCTGTGACCCCACCTCATTGTCTTAGCTGTATTTTGCTGTGTCTTTGATGTAATGCCTTCCTGATTGGCCTGATTGTATCTCTGCCGAGGTGTGATGGAGGGCAGTCAGAAAGATTTACTGTAGTCGTCTGACATTGTACGCTACACATTGTTCTCTGTCTATATATGCTTTGCTGATTTGTATTCCTTCACTTTACCTGATGAAGGAGCAGCGCTCCGAAAGCTCGTGATTTCAAATAAAACTGTTGGACTGTAACCTGGTGTTGTGCGACTTCTCATTAATTGAGGGTGTCAGTGGTTGCTGAGGTGAGGTAAGGGCAGAGACAGGCCACATTGTGGAGATGGAAATAGGTGCTCTTGCTGATAGATAGGACATGGTGTGTGAAGCCCAGAAAACAGAGCGTCAAAGCACCATTGGTTGATGGTCCTGGAGCTGAGGGTGCTGGTAGAGAGGTAGAGCGGGGCGTCATCATCACTCAGAGGCGAGAGTGCTACCAACTGAGCCACAGCTGACACCGTAACAGATCCCATGGCACTATTCGAAGAGCAGGGGAGTTCTCCCCAGTGTCCTGGCCAATATGTACCCCTCAACCAATACCTAAAGAAGGATTATCGGGTTATTATCACATTGCTGCTTCTGGGATCTTGCTGTGCAAAATTGGCTGCCACGTTTCCTACATTACAACAGCGGCTACACTTTAAAAAGTACTTCAGTGGCTGTAAGGCACTTTGGGACTTCATGAAAGGAGCTATATAAATGCAAGTCGTTCTTCTTTTTAAAAAACTGTTCACTTTGAAAATTGTCCTCACTCTGAAGTGATTGGCAAAAGAGAAGCTGGACACTTGGAGCTGGATGCTGTAGTCGTGTCTTTGTATTAAGTACATGCCGAGATTGGAAAATGTTGGTGTTCAGAGGGACCTGGGTGTCCTTCTACACAAATCACAGAAAGTTAACTTGCAGGTACAGCAAGCAATTAGGAAATGGTATGTTGGTCTTTCTTCATACGGGATTGGAGTATACGTGTAAAGAAGTCTTACTGCAATTATATAGGGTCTTGGTGAGACCACACCTGGAGTACAATGTACAATTTTGGTCTCCTTACCGAAGGAAGGATATACTTGCCTTAGAGGGAGTGCAAATATGGTTCACTAGCCTGATTCCTGGGATGGGGGGATTGTCCTATGAGGAGTGGTTGAGTAGACAAGGCCTATATTCCCTAGAGTTTAGAAGAATGAGAGGTGATCTAATTGAAACATACAAAATTCTTAAGGGGCTTGACAGGGTAGATGCTGGGAGGATGTTTCTCCTGGATGGGGAGTCTAGAACTAGGGGTCACAGTCTCCGAATAAGGGGTCGGTCATTTAGGACTGAGATGAGGAGAAATTTCTTCACTCAGAGGGTTGTGAATCTTTGGAATTCTCTATCTTTAAGGGCCATGGATGCTCAGTCATTGAGTATATTCGAGACAGAGATCAATAGATTTTTGGATACTAAAGGAATTAAGGGATATGGTGATAGTGCAGGAAGGTGGAGTTAAGGTAGAAAATCAGCCATGATCTTATTGAATGGAGGAGCAGGCTCGAAGGGCCAAATGGCCTACTCCTGCTCCTATTTCTTATGTGCTTGTGGAAGACTGCGTTGTAAATCTCAGCAGTCATTTGCCCTCTTCTTCTATCAAGGGCTGCATGCCATATTTGTGACGTATATTTGCATTATTCAACAAGTGGCATTCTTAATACTAGACTTTGTGTGATGGAGGGCATAAACAAACAACACTCCACTCTGCAAGCAGAGTGTGCAGGTATTAAACCACGGTGGTCAACTTGTAACTAATTGACACCAGTGGGAAAACCTTACTCCGAGAGGCCTTAGAGACATCAAGTGCTGGAAGTAGAAAGGTGTATCGCCTCTGAAACAGAAGGCTGTGAATTCAGTCAACAAACTATCGACAAACATCCACTGACTCCCACAGTTACCTGGACTACACTTCCTCCCACCCCGCTTCCTGTAAGGACTCTATTCCATTCTCCCAGTTTCTCCATCTCCGCCACATCTGTTATGATAATGCCACCTTTATTAGTGCTTCCGATATGTCTTCCTTTTCCTTTTTCCTCAACCGAGGAGTCCCCTCTACTGTGGTTGACAGGGCCCTCGACCGTGTCCATTCCATTTCCCGCACTTCTGCTCTCACCCCTTCCCCTCCCTCCCAGAACCACGATAGCGTTCCCCTTGTCTTCACCTTTCACCCCACCAACCTCCACATTCAACGGATTATCTTCCGCCACCTCCAGCGTGATCCCACCACCAACCACATCTTCCCCTCCCCCCTTTCAGCATTCCGAAGGGACCGCTCCCTCCGCGACACCCTGGTCCACTCCTCAATCACCCCCAACACCCCTTCCCCTCCCCACGGCACCTTCCCGTGCAAGCGCAGGAGATGCAACACCTGCCCTTTTACCTCCTCCCTTCCCACTGTCCAGGGCCCCAAACACTCCTTCCAGGTGAAACAGCGATTTACTTGTACTTCTTGCAATTTAGTATACTGTATTCGCTGCTCACGATGCGGTCTCCTCTACATTGGGGAGACCAAATGCAGATTGGGTGACCGCTTTGCGGAACACCTCCGTTCAGTCCGCAAGCATGACCCTGAGCTTCCGGTCGCCTGTCACTTTAATTCTCCGCTCCACTCCCACACTGACCTCTCTGTCCTCGGCCTCTTACACTGTTCCAACGAAGCTCAACGTAAGCTCGAGGAACAGCACCTCATCTTTCGATTAGGCACTTTACAGCCTTCCGGACTCAACATCGAGTTCAACAATTTCAGACCCTAACCTCTGCCTCTATTTTCTCAGGCGGCAGCTGTTGATGATTCTGCCATCTCCGTTTACAACATTTAACCACTCCTGCCTTCCACTCTATCCCAGACTATCCCTTTTGTTCTTTCCTCCCCCTTTCCCTGCCCCTACACCTGGTTACAATCTGTAACATCTCTAATTTTTTCCAGTTCTGACGAAGTGTCACGGACCTGAAATGTTAACTCTGTTTCTCACTTCATGAATGCTGCCTGACCTGCTGCGTGTTTGCAGCACTTTCTGTTTTTGTTGCTGTGAATTCAAGCCCCATTCCTGAGACTTGAGCACAAAATCTAGGCTGACACTCCAGTGCAGTGCTGAGGGAGTGCTGCACTATCGGAGGTGCCGTCTTTCGGATGAGACGTTAAACCGAGGCCCCATCTGCCCTCTCAGGTGGATGTAAAAGATCCCATGGCACTATTCAATGTGTAGCGGAGATCTCTCCGGTGTCCTATCCAGAATTTATCCCATAACCAATTCCGCTAACACAGATTATCTGGTCATTTATCTCTTTGCTGTGTGCGGGAGCTTGCTGTGCGCAAATTGGCTGAGGTGTTTCCCTACATTACAACAGCGACTGCACTTCAAAAGTACTTCATTGATTGTAAAGCACTTTGGGACATCCTGAGGTCATAAAAGAAGAGTTGAAATCCGGAACACTCTCCCCCAAAAGGCTGTGGATGCTGGGGGTCAATTGGAGCTTTCAATTTCCCTCCTAGAAGCTGGCAGCTGTCCTTCATTCTGCCAGTGCATTTCACACTTCTTTTAGCCTCAACCTGTCACATTAACACCACCTCTTGCCTTGATCATCTCTTAATGTCTCTTATTGGCCCAGAAATTAAAGACGGAGCCTTCCTGCGGGGGTAAGGCTTCCCCGCGATATCTCACTGCGCACCTGCCTTTTCCCTCCGAGCTCACACGAACTTTAGTTTCAAGGCTGCAGCTGTGCAGTGTGTGCGTATCCCACAGACGCAGTTAATTCGTGCGAGCTGTGGGATGACGTGATTCAGTTAGAGCCAATGGCAGCACACCATCTTTCATTCATAGTTTTGACAGCAAGGGGTGTCAAAGCTATGAATCTATACCCCCCCAAAAGAACAGCTAAACCTCAATTAAATTTTTTTTAAAACCCATCACATTAATAAAATAAGTATAGTTAAATAAATTAACCACTTTAAACAAAAAATAAAATTTTTGAAAAAATGTAAAATCTTTTTAAAAGTTATAAAAATAAACTTACCTTTCTTTAAAGTCTCTAAAAAAGATAAACTTGTTGAAATTTTTTTTAAATAATACTTAATTAACTACTTACCTTGTTAAAAGAGGGTCTTACGCCTCCTTTCTTTATGTGCAAAATCTTCCATGCTTACCTGCGCGTTCAAAGCACTAAGTGCACTGCGTGCGCGCAGCCTGTAGCGCGCACGCGGTTCACTTAGGAACCGCCCCCTTTTGAGTTCACCAAGTGCCGGTTTTCAGCGCATGCGCAGTGCATGCAGAAAACCGGCAATTGGAGACAGAATACGCGAGAGTACACAGTGCGTACTCTCGCGTACTAAGACTAATTTTTGGGCCAATGTCTCTTAATCTCTCCTTTTGTTCTTTCATCCCCTCCCCCTTTTCCCAGCTTTATCCTTGCCTTAAATCTATTTCATTTCCTGCTATTTCCAGTTCTGACGAAAGGTCTTCGACCTGAAACGTTAACTCTGTTTCTCTCTCCACGGATGCTGCCTCGCCTGCTGAGTTTTTCCAGCGTTTTCTGTTGTTATTTCGATAGATTTTTGTTGGGTAAGGGTATCAAGGGATACGGAGCAAAGGCGGGTAAATGGGGTTGAGGTACAGATCAGCCAAGATCTAATTGAATGATGGAGCAGGCTCGAGGGGCAGAATGGCCTCCACCTGTTCCTATTGACTCATGCCCACACTATCCTTGAACACTAAATCGAGGTGGCATTACAGTGCCACACTGAGGAGCTGTTGTGTTGTAATTGTCCTTCAGGTGAGTTGTTCGCTCAAGCTGGATGTTAAAAGCTGTACTGAGAAGACAGTAAGGTTGCTATTCTGGAAGGACGAGGTCAAATTGGTCAAAGGGCCTGTGTTATCTGAACCCATATTGAAAAAATATTGGCCCGGATTTTCCGATCGGAGGCTTCCTGCGTGCGGATTCCTCCGATTTGGAAAAAATCTACGAACTTACCTGCTGGTTTCAAAGGTCCCGACACTTCCGCTCCTGGGCCTCTCCTGGTGCGCGCGCGCAGAGGCCCAGGTATCCCAGGGGCGTAGGCAGTTTGCAAGCGTCCCTGGGATCACGTGGGCCACGGGGAGCCAATGAAAGAAGGGAATCCCCCTGCACACTTTTGACAGGTCTCTCCGGATAGACCTGTCAAAAGTATGAATCGGGATCACTCAAAAAACACACTAAAACATTAAATATATATTTTTTAAATCATGTATTTAAAATTAGTTAAAATTACATTAAATTAAATATTTTAAACAAAAATTTTATTTTTTGAAAAAAATAATTAAGTTTTTTACAGGGCTAAAAATAAAATTACCTTTTTTAAAAGTATTTTGAAATTATAAATGAGTGGATTTTTTTTTTTAACTTTTTTAAACTCTTATGCTGGTAAAAACAGGCCTCACGCCTGCTTTTACCAGGCGTAAGATTTTTAAAGGTTTTCAGCGGGCGGAGGTTCTGCAGAAAGCGGAACTCTTCACCCGCAGAGGCCCTTCTCCAGGGCAGGCGGAGGATCTGTCAAGAGCATTCTTGACAGATCGGAAGTGCCGGTTTTCCGGCACTTGCGAGGCCCCTACGGGTGTGTACACAGCTTGTACACACCCGTGGGGGTCGGAAAATATGGGCCATTAAGAGATATATATGGTTAAACATTTGCTGCTTCTGCAGAAAAATGGCTAACGCCACGCCAATAGGAGTTAACTGCACAGTCCAGTAGGTCAGGCAATTTGCACCAAAGGGTAATGGATGGTGTCAGAGTGGCAGAAATAATTGTACACGCTCCAACATCAGGGAATGAGAAAGGCAGCTTGCAGCTATTTTAAGCGTGAATTCAACAGCTCTGGACAAACGGTTTACTGTGTGTCTCATAGGAAAGGTGCGATTCCTTATATTCCTCACTCCCCATCCTATATAACCAATCACTGTTTCTCCAGCTGGCTTCAGCCCAGTGACTGCCCTCTTACTTTTATGAGGGTCCATTGTGGTCGTGTAGCAGAGACGAAAATGGACTTCCGATCAGCATTCTCGTGTTAACGACCATCTTGAAAATAGCTGGCTGGAAACGTAGGATCAAGTAAAAGTGCGCGTCTACTGATAGGTCACGGATGCGTCAATGTTCCAGCCAACATCACCAATCATCTGGTGAATATGAGGTTTGCTTTCTTCATCTGGTTGATGTCCTCCTATTTCTGCAACCGAATGTGTTTGTTCAGTCTAATGCACCCAGCTCATTTGACACTCCAAGTACTCCGTATTCTGGTTATCGCTTCGATACTAAATTCATTGGGCCATGGGGATCTTTACGGGTCTTGTTGAAGTGGTTGTAACTGTAGTCCTCAGTGGATTGATGATTAACATCTGTGAATTGTCCCTTGTATATCTACCCCTATGTTCAAAGGAGTGCTATTCCCTTTTCACAGCACGCGTGGAAAATACATCCATATTTAGACATGTCCGCATTGGCTCTCAGGCCCGTCCAAAGGGCTCGGATCTGATGTGATGAATGAAGCCGGTCTGGGCAGTGTGCAGCATCCCTCCTCCCGATGTGACATACATCATGCAAGTGATAAAGGAAGAGCAAACCACCATTCATAGAGCACTTTTCACGCCACCAGGCTGACGTGGCAGCAATCTGCACAGAACAGGATCCCACCGAATGTAATGGCCCATTAATCTGTTTTCAGTGCAGTGCTGAGGGAGTGCTGCACTGTCGGAGGTGCCGTCTTTTGGATGAGACGTTAAACCGAGGCCCCGTCTGCTCTCTCGGGTGGACGGAAAAGATCCCACGGTCACTATTTTGAAGATGAGCAAGGGGAGTTCTCCCCGGTGTCCCGGCCAATATTTATCCCTCAGTCAACATCACTAAAAACAGATGATCTGGTCACTTATCTCATTGCTATGATGCGGAGATGCCGGTGTTGGACTGGGGTGGACAAAAGTGAGAAGTTGCACAACACCAGGTTATAGTCCAACAGTTTTATTTGAAATCACAAGCTTTCGGAGCTGCTGCTCCTTCTTCAGGTGAAGTGCCGATTTGTATTTCTTCACTTCACCTGACGAAGGAGCAGCGCTCCGAAAGCTTGTGATTTCAAATAAAACTGTTGGACTATAACCTGGTGTTGTGCGACTTCTCACTTTTATCTCATTGCTGTTTGTGGAGTCTTGCTGTGTGCAAATTTGCTGTTGTGTTTCCCTATATTACAACAGTGGCTACACTTCAAAAAGTACTTCATTGGCTGTAAAGAGCTTTGAGACAACCTCTATTCCACTGCTTCTGGCCTTTTGTGCTTCCCCTTAACTTCCCTTTGACCTACCGTTGGTGGCACAGCTTATTTGCTGGAATTGACTCTCCACCTCTCTACCTCCCTCTGCTCCTTTACCATCCCAAACCCTGAGGATGTGAAATGGCACTGTATAAATGCAAGTATTTTCTTTCTGAAGCCGCACAGCTCACCAGCGCAGAGCAGTAAGCTTCCCGCTGCTTGTTAAATTAGAAACAGCCTGTTGATTAGCCCAAGGGCCTGCAGAATTATCTCTGTACATAGTACATGCATGCATTATGTACTGTTATGCTTGAACAGTATAAAACACTGGTTAGGCCACAGCTAGAGTACTGCGTACAGTTCTGATCACCACATTACACGAAGGATGTAATTGCACTAGAGAGGGTGCAGAGGAGATTTACGAGAATGTTGCCAGGACTGGAGAATTTTAGCTATGAGGAAAGATTGGATAGGCTGGGGTTGTTTTCTTTGGAACAGAGGAGGCTGAGGGGAGACCTAACTGAGCTGTATGAAATTATGAGGGGCCGAGATAGAGTGGATAGGAAGGACCTATTTCCCCTAGTAGTGAGGTCAATAACCAGGGGGCATAGATTTATAGTAATTGATCAAAGGACAATAGGGGAGTTGAGAGATTTTTTCACCCAGAGGGTGGTGGGGGTCTGGAACTCACTGCCTGAAAGGGTGGTAGAGGCAGAAACCCTCATCACATTTAAAAAGTACTTGGATGTGCACTTGAAGTGTCGTAACCTACAGGGCTACGGACCAAGTGCTGGTGAGTGGGATTAGGCTGGATAGCTCTTTTTCGGCCGGCACAGACACGATGGGCCGAATGACGTGCCGTAAATTTCCATAATTCTATGATTATATGCATTATGATGTTTCCTCCTGTTCTGGCTGTACTTGCTTTGCTAAGAAAAACTGAGGAAGCATAAGAGTCAGGAAAGATAACCGCAGGCAATGTTGGTGAACCCTCGTACAGGACTCTTGCAAAACTTGGTAAATATTACAGCCAGCAACAGCAAAAGACAGACTTGCATTTCTATAGCGCCTTTCACGACCACCAGACGTCTCAAAGTGCTTTACAGCCAATGAAGTACTTTTGAAGTGTGGTCACTGTTGTAATGTAGGGAAACGCGGCAGCCAAATTGCGCACAGCAAGCTCCCACAAACAGCAATGTGATAATGACCGGATAATCTGTTTTTAGTGATGTTGGTTGAGGGAGAAATATTGGCCCAGGACACCGGGGAGAACTCCCCTGCTCTTCTTCGAAATAGTGCCATTGGATCTTTTATACCCACCTGAGAGGGCAGACTCAAACATTGCCTGCAGTTATCTTTTCTGATTTTTATGCTTCCTCAGTTTTTCTTAGTAAAGCAAGTACATCTTGAAAGACGGCACCTCCGACAATGCAGCTCTCCCTCAGTACCGCACTGGAGCGTCAGCCTCAATTTTTGTGCTCAAGTCTCTGGAGTGGGACGATGAACCCACAACCTCCTGACCCCAGAGGCGAGGGTGCTGCCCACTGAGACACTACCAGGCTCAAGATATATCGCTGCTTCCACAGACCAGGCTGTGGATAAATCGAGGCCAAGACTAAGTGTTCTCAGCTGCTCTGTTTATTATGCAGTGAGCTGGTTGTGGATTAGTCAAATCTCAGAGGAGTCCCTTCTCAATATCTCAGTTGCTGAACTTGTATTTGTCTAACCTCTGAGTGTGGATAAGACTTTAAATAAGGACACTCATAGTGGATGAGGTTGCTAAACTGACCACTGCACCCGCAATTCACAAGTAGTAGTTACACACTGGGGAAATCGCACTGAGTGGCACCTTGTTGGCAGTGAGGGAGTTATTTACCATTAACCCAATGTATCTTTTGTTGATATTGCAGGTAAGATAGTAGATTTAGTCAGCACAGAAGGAGGCCATTCGGCCCATCGTGCCTGTGCCAGCTCTCTGAAAGAGCTCTCCAATTAGTCCCACTCCCCTGCTCCTGCCCCATAGCCCTGCAAATGTTTTCCTTTTCAAGTATATATCCATTCCCCTTTTGAAAGTTATTATTGACTCTGCTTCCACCGCCCTTTCAGGCAGTGCATTCCAGATCACAACTCACCGCGCAAAAACATCGTTCTCATACATAGAAACATACATAGAAGATAGGAGCAGGAGTAGGCCATTCGGCCCCTCGAGCCTGCTCTGCCATTCGATGAGATCATGGCTGATCATCCAAATTCAGTACCCTGTACCTGCCTTCTCCCCATATCCCTTGATACCTTTAGCTTTAAGAAATATATCTAACTCATTCTTGAATATATTTAATGACTTGGCCTCAACTACCTTCTGTGGTAGAGAATTCCACAGGTTCACCACTCTCTGGGTGAAGAAATTCTTCCTCATTTCTGTCCTAAATGGCTTACCCCTTATCCTTAGATTATGACCCCTGGTTCTGGACTCACCGACCATCGGGAACATCCTTCCTGCATCTAGTTTGTCCAGACCTGTCAGAATTTTATATGTTTCGATGAGATCCCCTCTCATTCTTCTATACTCCAGCGAGTATAAGCCCAATCGACCCAATCTCTCCTCATATGTCATTCCTGCCATCCCAGGTATCAGCCTTGTGAATCTTCGCTGAACTCCTTCCATGGCAAGAACATCCTTCCTCAGATAAGGCGACCAAAACTGCACACAGTACTCAAGGTGTGGTCTCACCAAGGCCCTGTACAACTGCAGCAGGACATCCCTGTTCCTATACTCAAACCCTTTCGCTATGAAGGCCAACATACCATTTGCCTTCTTAACCGCCTGCTGCACCTGCATGCTTACCTTCAGCGACTGGTGCACAAGGACACCCAGGTCTCGTTGCACTTCCCCTTCTCCCAATCTATTGCCATTCAGATAATAGTCTGCCTTTCTGTTTTTGACACCAAAGTGGATAACCTCGCATTTATCCACGTTATATTGCATCTGCCACGCTTCTGCCCACTCACCTAACCTGTCCAAATCATCCTGGAGTTTCTCAGTATCCTCCTCGGAGCACACACGCCCACCCAGCTTTGTGTCATCTGCAAACTTGGAGATATTACATTTAGTTCCCTTATCCAGATCATTAATGTATATTGTGAATAGCTGGGGTCCAAGGACCGATCCCTGCGGTACCCCACTAGTCACTGCCTGCCACTCGGAAAAAGACCCATTAATTCCTACTCTCTGCTTTCTATCCGCAAACCAGCTCTCTATCCAAGTCAATACCTTGCCCCAATCCCATGTGTCTTAACTTTACACGCTACTCTCTTCCCTCTGATTCTTTTGTCCATTATCTTAAATCGGTGATCTCTGGTTACCAACTCTCCTGCCAGTGGAAACAGTTTCTCCTTATCTACTCTATCAAAACCCATCATAATTTTGAACAACTCTATTAAATCCCCCTTAACCTCTGTGCTCTAAGGAGAACAATCCCAGTTTATACAGTTTCTCCACATAACTGAAGTCCCTCATCCCTGATATAATTCTAGTAAATCTCCTCTGCACCCTCTCCAAGGTCTTGACATCCTTCCTAAACTGTACTCTAGCTGAGGCCTAACCAGTGATTTATAAAGGTTTATCGTAACTTCCTTGCTTTTGTACTCTATGCCTCTATTTATAAAGCCAAGAATCCTGTAGAGATAATAAACAGCAGGTCTCTCCGTACAAAGGGAGGCTGCATTTTCAGAGATACTATTCTTTAGAGGAGACATTGAACAAAGGCCTTGTCCACCTGTGTCAAGCACATGGCACTATTTGAAGAAGAGCTGGAAGTTGTCCCGGTATCCCAGCTAAAATCTGAGAAAAGTTAATATGATACTGAGTTGAAACAACTCTCGGTTTAAGTCACCTGGGTCAGGTGTAGCACAGGTTAGCCATGGAGTAAAGCTGCCTCAGGTAGACCAGGATCAGGTATAGCACAGGTTAGCCATGGAGTAAAGCTGCCTCAGGTAGACCAGGATCAGGTGTAGCACAGGTTAGCCATGGAGTAAAGCTGCCTCAGGTAGACCAGGATCAGGTGTAGCACAGGTTAGCCATGGAGTAAAGCTGCCTCAGGTAGACCAGGATCAGGTGTAGCACAGGTTAGCCATGGAGTAAAGCTGCCTCAGGTAGACCAGGATCAGGTGTAGCACAGGTTAGTCATGGAGTAAAGCTGCCTCAGGTAGACCAGGATCAGGTATAACACAGGTTAGCCATGGAGTAAAGCTGCCTCAGGTAGACCAGGATCAGGTGTAGCACAGGTTAGCCATGGAGTAAAGCTGCCTCAGGTAGACCAGGATCAGGTATAACACAGGTTAGCCATGGAGTAAAGCTGCCTCAGGTAGACCAGGATCAGGTATAGCACAGGTTAGCCATGGAGTAAAGCTGCCTCAGGTAGACCAGGATCAGGTATAACACAGGTTAGCCATGGAGTAAAGCTGCCTCAGGTAGACCAGGATCAGGTATAGCACAGGTTAGCCATGGAGTAAAGCTGCCTCAGGTAGACCAGGATCAGGTATAGCACAGGTTAGCCATGGAGTAAAGCTGCCTCAGGTAGACCAGGATCAGGTATAACACAGGTTAGCCATGGAGTAAAGCTGCCTCAGGTAGACCAGGATCAGATATAACACAGGTTAGCCATGGAGTAAAGCTGCCTCAGGTAGACCAGGATCAGGTATAGCACAGGTTAGCCATGGAGTAAAGCTGCCTCAGGTAGACCAGGATCAGGTATAGCACAGGTTAGCCATGGAGTAAAGCTGCCTCAGGTAGACCAGGATCAGGCATAGCACAGGTTAGCCATGGAGTAAAGCTGCCTCAGGTAGTCCAGGATCAGGTATAGCACAGGTTAGCCATGGAGTAAAACTGCCTCAGGTAGACCAGGATCAGGTATAACACAGGTTAGCCATGGAGTAAAGCTGCCTCAGGTAGACCAGGATCAGGTATAACACAGGTTAGCCATGGAGTAAAGCTGCCTCAGGTAGACCAGGATCAGGTATAGCACAGGTTAGCCATGGAGTAAAGCTGCCTCAGGTAGACCAGGATCAGGTATAACACAGGTTAGCCATGGAGTAAAGCTGCCTCAGGTAGACCAGGATCAGGTATAGCACAGGTTAGCCATGGAGTAAAGCTGCCTCAGGTAGACCAGGATCAGGTATAGCACAGGTTAGCCATGGAGTAAAGCTGCCTCAGGTAGACCAGGATCAGGTATAGCACAGGTTAGCCATGGAGTAAAGCTGCCTCAGGTAGACCAGGATCAGGTATAACACAGGTTAGCCATGGAGTAAAGCTGCCTCAGGTAGACCAGGATCAGGTATAACACAGGTTAGCCATGGAGTAAAGCTGCCTCAGGTAGACCAGGATCAGGTATAACACAGGTTAGCCATGGAGTAAAGCTGCCTCAGGTAGTCCAGGATCAGGTATAACACAGATTAGCTATGGAGTAAAGCTGCCTCAGGTAGTCCAGGATCAGGTATAACACAGGTTAGCCATGGAGTAAAGCTGCCTCAGGTAGACCAGGATCAGATATAACACAGGTTAGCCATGGAGTAAAGCTGCCTCAGGTAGACCAGGATCAGGTATAGCACAGGTTAGCCATGGAGTAAAGCTGCCTCAGGTAGACCAGGATCAGGTATAACACAGGTTAGCCATGGAGTAAAGCTGCCTCAGGTAGACCAGGATCAGGTATAACACAGGGAATAAGCGACAATAAAGCTAACGCAAGTAGTTCCAGGTCAACTATAGCCTTGTTAGAGATGGAATGAACTTCTCTCTCTTCTCTGCCTCAACAAAGTTCCTCGACCCGCCCCAGCCCCTCAACCAACCTCAGAAGAGCAACTGCTGTCTCCTCATCAGCCACCATTGTGACTTCTGCGAGTGAGATGGCATTTGAGTGGGGATTTTTCTCGAGCACGCGGACGCTGAATATGTTGAGCAGCTGGTGCAGAAGGATCAGCGATCTCGTCAAGGCATACGGTAATTATCACACCTTCTCTGCGCGAAGACATACTTGACTTTTCCCCCCAGAGAAAAATGAAGCTATCGCAGGAGATAGTCGTTATGGGTGGCTGTTATATCTGGATTTGATAGAAATTTCAATACTTCTTTACATCCTTGACTTTTGAATTGGAGTTAGATTGCGAATTTCCAACTAGTTCCAGAAGTTACATTTAAAGGACTGCCCACTGGTGAGGAATGATCAGACGTTGACTTCATTCGAGTTCCTTGTAGTCCTTGAACTACTTTGAACTGGGTTGAGAGTAACTCAAACTAATTCCACTTGCAGCCCGTTTGGATTCCAAGAGCTCAGAGTTCCGAAGCATCCATAATAAGATCCAGTCCCCTTCTAAGAACATAAGAAATAGGAGCAGGAGTCGGACACTCGGCCCCTCGAGCCTGCTCCGCCATTCAATAAGATCATGGCTGATCTTCGACCTCAACTCCACCTTCCCGTCCGATCTCCATACCCCTTGATTCCCCTCGAGTCCAAAAATCTATCGATAAGAACATCCTGGTAGCAGGCTCGTAGATCCACAAAAAGCTGAGATAAGGGAGTCGGATTTAGCAGCGTAAGCATTGAGAGGTGGCTCACGGAATCAGAGCGGAAACGGTGTTTATAGAGAAGCAGTTGTGGGTGCTGGAGCCAAGGGAAAACATACAAAGACACTGCGCCAACCAATTGCCACCAACCTACACTTTGGTGCTTCACGTTTATGCCGAGATAATAAAATTCCACGATCATACGGTGTTCGATTCTCCCCTTGATTTTGATGCCTTGATTGCTCTGAATTTCTGTCTGTCCTGTTTTAACACGGCCTGTACATGTTAAACGAGGTAATGGCTGGGTTAAATGAAGGCAGCCAGGAATTTTATGGCAATGCACTGAAACACGAGACAGAGGGCATTAAAGACTCACGCCACATCTTGGACGTGAAGGAAGCTCCCCATATTGCTTCTCAGAAAAACAAAAGCAAGATACTGCAGAGATTGAAGATCTGAAATAAAAACAGATATTGCTGGAAAGGCTCAGCGGGTCGGGCAGCATCAGTGGAGAGAGAGAGAGAGAGAGAGAGAAACAGAGTTAACGTTTCAGCTCGATGACCTTTCATCAGATCTTAATCACTTATTGGGGAAATACAGAACGCAATGCGGTACTGAGGCACAGGGGTCATGGAGATCCTGAATATGATCCCCAGTCAGTTCCAAGTCAGCTGATCACTGCTAGGGTAGTGGCATGTGATAAGAACATAAGAAATAGGAGCAGGAGTCGGCCATTTGGCCCCTCGAGCCTGCTCCGCCATTTAATGAGATCATGGCTGATCTGATCTTGGCCTCAACTCCACTTTCCAGCCCGCTCCCCATAACCCTTGACTCCCCTGTTGCTCGAATATATTCACTGACTCAGCCTCCACAGCTCTCTGGGGTAAAGAATTCCAAAGATTCACGACCCTCTGAGAGAAGAAATTCCTCCTCATCTCCGTCTTAAATGGGCGACCCCTTATTCTGAGACTATGCCCCCTTGTTCTAGATTCCCTGACGAGGGGAAACATCCTCTCTGCATCCACCCTGTCAAGCCCCCTCAGAATCTTATATGTTTCAATAAGATCACCTCTCATTCTTCTAAACCCCAATGAGTATAGGCCCAACCTGCTCAACCTTTCCTCATAAGACAACTCCTTCATCCCAGGAATCAACCCAGTGAACCTTCTCTGAACTGCCTCCAGAGGGACATGGCTTCTGACTGCTGTCCAGTGTCGCTTGTGGGGCTGTGTGATGCCATGTGAAGACAGGATTGAGCTCGGCTGTGGTGTCACCCAACCGCGCCACCCCCCCCGCACCCCCCCAACCATCTCCCCTGCACCTGCCGACACTCATTCTCTTACATCACACAAGGTGAGGTACCAGGAACTGCACCATCAGGAGGGGTGGAGAGGGAGAAATAAAAATAAAGACTTTTACATAGCGCCTTTCACAACCACAGGACGTCCCAAAGCGCTTTACAGTCAATGAAGTACTTTTTGAAGTGTAGTCACTGTTGTAATGTAGGAAACACGTCAGCCAATTGTGCACAGCAAGCTCCCACAAACAGCAATGTGAGAATGACCAGATAATCTGTTTTGGTGATGTTGATCGAGCTATAAATATTGGCCAGGACACCAGGGATAACTCCCCTGCTCTTCTTCGAAATAGTGCCATGGGATCTTTTACGTCCACCTGAGAGAGCAGACAGGGCCTCGGTTTAATGTCTCATCTGAAAGATGGCACCTCCGACAGTGCAGCACTCCCTCAGCACTGCACTGGGAGTGTCAGCCTGGATTTTTGTGCTCAAGTCTCTGGAGTGGGACTCAGAGGCGAGGGTGCTACCCACTGAGTCATGGCTGACACAAATATTGACATGGGGGCAAATAGCTGTCCCATTATCATTAGTTTCAAATATTGTAGTGTAGCTGTTTCCAAATTTTTGTTCATTTATTCTTGTGAAGTGGCCAATCCCAAGAACTGAGCGGCTTGCTTGGGCATTTCAGAGGGCATTAAGACTCAACCGCATCGTGCGGGACTGGAGTCACGTGTAGGGGTGCCAGGCTCTGAAGGATGCTCATTTCGTGAAAATCTTGCGTTTTAAGGACAACCCGGCGACTTTCATGGTCATTTTTTTTATATTGTTCTGCTACCAACCCACAGATTTATTGAATTGAGTTTGCTAAGTTGCTACTTGCTGCAGGGTGTTGGGGATATTGCGATCACAGGCCAGTAGCAGTAGGTCACCCGCCGCAGCCCTAACCGTTTGTGGCGCGAGGATTTATTTTTCTGCACCGTTGCACGCAGCTTTAGATTTAACGGTAAAAAATTGTCGACAGCCTGGCCCTGACTTTAAAATAGCCCAACGCTCGGGGGAAGAGTGCTGCCACAAACACAGCAGTTTGCGGAGGTGCTCAAATCCTGCCTCTACAACCGAGACAGACCCTCGCTCTCTGTGCAGCAAAGCAAATCTTTTGCTTCTAACGTGGACTGTCAGTCGTTGTGAAGCTGGCACAGGAGGAGCAGAGATTTCCTCAGGGCAAATTGTCAATAGTTACCATACTTTTGTCTTTATGAAGATAGACTTGCTTCGCGCTCCCCCACGCCCCGCAACTCCCAGGATAGATTTACAGGAGATATCCTTTGTGTGTTGCTGTGATACCCAGATTTGATTTGATTTTTGCATTGTCTTTTTTGACTTCAAAAATGTGAAAATATAATTTTCTGCCAGTCCAGAAGTCACATTTAAAGCAGCCCGCTGCGGTAGATTTCTGATCAGCGCTGCTCCCTGTGAACACCCAATGGGGGTAGAGTTTCCGCTCGGTCGCGCAAGTCGCCCAAAATCGGCGTCACCCGCACAAAAGATTGCGGAGCTTTAAGTGCAAATTCCGTTCAGGGCAAATCGAGTTCCCGCGGTCTTTTGCACGAGTTTGAAAAACATCGCACTGGAAGCCGACCCCATCCACAACACTGGGCCAGGCCCCCAGACTGAATTAATCACCATAGCGAGTTTCCGCGAATTGCGCTCGTTTGCGGCCCTTCGAGTCGGCTATTAAGCTGGTTCTTTTGGGAGCAAGGACAGTAATAGGCACATTTTGAAAGGTTTTGAATGAATTGTTTTTCTAAGAAACTGACTATTGTACCCCAATTTAACTGGCGAATGGTTCCGTATATTTTTTTTAAAAGTAATTTTCAGTAATTTAAAATTGGGTTACTCACAGGCGGTGGACTAGACGCCCTGATTAAAAATGCTTATTTTTTGTGATAAGCCCATTTGCGGTTCTGTTAATCAAACTGCACCAAGTTACCACTTTTAAATATATAAAGGCATATTTTTTAGAGCAAATTTAAAAAATAAAATTACTTTTTTAAAACGCTGCCCAATTGCGCTGGTTCATGGCAGATTTTGCCTTTGCCGATATGTAAATGAGTTTGAGCAGAAACTTGAGAAAAGAAACCACTTCTCAAAACAGGCGCAATTTTGGGTGCAATTTGCGCCCAAAGTGGGAACTCTACCCCCATGTATTTTTGCACTAAATGCGTTGTCCTTTTTGTAACATAGGTGTTGGTATGAGACTGTTAACTGTTTGTAGATCTAACTGGATTTGATAATTTGTCTATAATCACATTTTTGGAGGTAGGACCTCTATGGTGAGACTGAACGATAAGAACATAACATAAGAAGTAAGAGCAGGAGTCGGCCATACGCCCCCCCGAGCCTGCTCCGCCATTCAATAAGATCATGGCTGATCATCGACTTCAACTCCACTTTCCTGCCCGATCTCCATATCCCTTGATTCCCCTCGAGTCCAAAAATCTATCGATCTCAGCCTTGAATATACTCAAAGACTCGGCATTCACAGCCCTCTGGGGCAGAGAATTCCGAAGATTCACAACCCTCTGAGTGAAGAAATTCCTCCTCATCTCAGTCTTAAATGGCCTACCCCTTATCCTGAGACTATGCCCCCTAGTTCTAGACACACCAGCCAGGGGAAACAACCGCTCAGCATCTACCCTGTCAATCCCCTTCAGAATCTTGTATGTTTCAATGAGATTACCTCTCATTCTTCTAAACTCCAGAGAGTATAGGCCCATTTTACACAATCTCTTATCATAGGACAGTCCTCTCATCCCAGGAATCAATCTAGTGAACCTTCGTTGCACCGCCTCCAAGGCAAGTATGTCCTTCCTTAGATAAAAATGAGAAGTCGCACAACACCAGGTTATAGTCCAACAGATTTATTTAATTTTACAAGCTTTCGGAGCAGTTCGCTCCTTCGTCAGGTAAGTTTAGCAGTGAGAGAATCTCCCAGAATTCACAATGTAAACACAGACAAAATATATTCAAATCTTTCCCACATCAAAGAGCATAGCCAAGACAATGAGATGTGTCCCAGGGGGTCCAACGTGTCACGTTGGACCCCCTGGGACACATCTCATTGTCTTGGCTATGCTCTTTGATGTGGGAAAGATTTGAATATATTTTGTCTGTGTTTAAATTGTGAATTCTGGGAGATTCTCTCACTGCTAAACTTACCTGACGAAGGAGCGAACTGCTCCGAAAGCTTGTAAAATTAAATAAATCTGTTGGACTATAACCTGGTGTTGTGCGACTTCTCATTTTTGTCCACCCCAGTCCAACGCCGGCATCTCCACATCACTTCCTTAGATAAGGAGACCAGAACTGTGCACAGTACTCCAGGTGTGGTCTCACCAAGGCCCTGTACAATTGTAGCAAGACTTCCTTACTCTTATACTCCAACCCCCTTGCAATAAAGGCCAACATGCCATTTGCCTTCCTTATTGTTTGCTGTACCTGCATGCTAGCTTTCTGTGTTTCTTGCACGAGGACACCCAAATCTCTCTGAACACCAACATTTGAAAGTTTCTCACCATTTAAAAAATATTCTGTTTTTCTATTCTTCCTACCAAAGTGAATAACCTCACATTTCCCTACATTATACTCCATCTACCACCTTATTGCCCACTCACTTAGTCTAACTATATCCCTTTGCAGACTCTTTGTGTTCTCCTCACACCTAGCTTTGTATCATCAGCAAACTTGGATACAGTACACTCGGTCCCTTCATTTAGGTCATTAATATAGATTGTAAATAGCTGAGGCCCCAACACTGATCCTTGCGGCACCCCACTAGTTACAGCCTGCCAGCCTGAAAAAGATCCGTTTATCCCTACTCTCTGTTTTCTGTCCGTTAACCAATCCTCTATCCATGCTACTATATTACCCCCAACCCCATGAGCCCTAATCTTGTGTAATAATCTTTTATGTGGCACCTTATCGAATGCCTTTTGGAAATCCAAATATATTACATTCACTGGTTCCCCTTTATCTACCCTGCTAGTTACATCCTCAAAAAACTCTAATAAATTTGTCAGACACGATTTCAAGCACAGCTACACAGCACAACCAGCTTATGGTGGCATATTGCCCAGGATGCATGACCATTAGAAGGAGGAACATTTCCTCCCTCTCTTCTTACAGACTTCTATATAACTGTAGCCAATTCAACAATGAGCTAATTCTAAACATTCCTCGTGGGACTAAGCATTCGAAGCACTGGGTTACAAAATCCACTGATCCATCAGTAGGGTCAGTACTTTATAAGGGTCAGCTCTTGATAGGTTTATAGATTTTTCTGAGTCAGTGAAAAGCTTTATAAAATCTTTCTGCAGTGTTTGGTAGTGTCCATGACAGAGTAAAAGATCTGTCGGTAGTAAAGAGCAAACCTGATGAGTCAATTTGCTTTCTCATTTCATCATTTCTCATACGATAGCAAAATACTGCAGATGCTGGAAATCCAAAATAACAACAGAAAACGCTGGAAAAACTCAGCAGGCGAGGCAGCATCCGTGGAGAGAGAAACAGAGTTAACGTTTCAGGTCGAAGACCTTTCATCAGAACTGGAAACAGCAGGAAATCAAATAGATTTAAGGCAAGGATAAAGCTTTGACACGTTGGACCCCCTGGGACACATCTCATTGTCTTGGCTATGCTCTTTGATGTGGGAAAGATTTGAATATATTTTGTCTGTGTTTAAATTGTGAATTCTGGGAGATTCTCTCACTGCTAAACTTACCTGACGAAGGAGCGAACTGCTCCGAAAGCTTGTAAAATTAAATAAATCTGTTGGACTATAACCTGGTGTTGTGCGACTTCTCATTTTTATCTAAGGAAGGACATACTTGCCTTGGAGGCGGTGCAACGAAGGTTCACTAGATTGATTCCTGGGATGAGAGGACTGTCCTATGATAAGAGATTGTGTAAAATGGGCCTATACTCTCTGGAGTTTAGAAGAATGAGAGGTAATCTCATTGAAACATACAAGATTCTGAAGGGGATTGACAGGGTAGATGCTGAGCGGTTGTTTCCCCTGGCTGGTGTGTCTAGAACTAGGGGGCATAGTCTCAGGATAAGGGGTAGGCCATTTAAGACTGAGATGAGGAGGAATTTCTTCACTCAGAGGGTTGTGAATCTTCGGAATTCTCTGCCCCAGAGGGCTGTGAATGCCGAGTCTTTGAGTATATTCAAGGCTGAGATCGATAGATTTTTGGACTCGAGGGGAATCAAGGGATATGGAGATCGGGCAGGAAAGTGGAGTTGAAGTCGATGATCAGCCATGATCTTATTGAATGGCGGAGCAGGCTCGGGGGGGCGTATGGCCGACTCCTGCTCTTACTTCTTATGTTATGTTCTTATCGTTCAGTCTCACCATAGAGGTCCTACCTCCAAAAATGTGATTATAGACAAATTATCAAATCCAGTTAGATCTACAAACAGTTAACAGTCTCATACCAACACCTATGTTACAAAAAGGACAACGCATTTAGTGCAAAAACACATGGGGGTAGAGTTCCCACTTTGGGCGCAAATTGCACCCAAAATTGCGCCTGTTTTGAGAAGTGGTTTCTTTTCTCAAGTTGCTGCTCAAACTCATTTACATATCGGCAAAGGCAAAATCTGCCATGAACCAGCGCAATTGGGCAGCGTTTTAAAAAAGTAATTTTATTTTTTAAATTTGCTCTAAAAAATATGCCTTTATATATTTAAAAGTGGTAACTTGGTGCAGTTTGATTAACAGAACCGCAAATGGGCTTATCACAAAAAATAAGCATTTTTAATCAGGGCGTCTAGTCCACCGCCTGTGAGTAACCCAATTTTAAATTACTGAAAATTACTTTTAAAAAAAATATACGGAACCATTCGCCAGTTAAATTGGGGTACAATAGTCAGTTTCTTAGAAAAACAATTCATTCAAAACCTTTCAAAATGTGCCTATTACTGTCCTTGCTCCCAAAAGAACCAGCTTAATAGCCGACTCGAAGGGCCGCAAACGAGCGCAATTCGCGGAAACTCGCTATGGTGATTAATTCAGTCTGGGGGCCTGGCCCAGTGTTGTGGATGGGGTCGGCTTCCAGTGCGATGTTTTTCAAACTCGCGCAAAAGACCGCGGGAACTCGATTTGCCCTGAACGGAATTTGCACTTAAAGCTCCGCAATCTTTTGTGCGGGTGACGCCGATTTTGGGCGACTTGCGCGACCGAGCGGAAACTCTACCCCAATTGGGTGTTCACAGGGAGCAGCGCTGATCAGAAATCTACCGCAGCGGGCTGCTTTAAATGTGACTTCTGGACTGGCAGAAAATTATATTTTCACATTTTTGAAGTCAAAAAAGACAATGCAAAAATCAAATCAAATATTTCCATCATTTCTCATGATGGGTTTATTTATAAGAAAATAAACAAGAAATAAGCAGACAGCTGTACCCACAAGCAAAAACAAGAAAGAGGAGCATTGGCACGCTAACAGAGAAAAGCTGAAGTGATGAATATTGGATTGCTGTCTAACTCAGCAATACGTGGGTTGCGGAACACTTCCAAACTGCTTCATTGGCAGGAAAGCGCTTTGAGACGTCCGGTGGTCGTGAAAAGCGCTATATAAATGCAAGTCTGTTCTTTCTCTTGAAATGGATTGCTTGTGATACGTACGGCACTTGCATATTGTTAACTCAACACTAGATGGCCCCCTGGTGGGAGCAAGCAGATTGTAGCAATCACACTCCAAGGTATCTCTTGTATTGCGTTGTCATTCTTTAACAAAATGTTCCCGAGGGTCTGGGAATAAAAGCAGCTCATTATTACCAATTTGAGTGTTTATTTAGATAGACCGGTTTGTTTCGGAAAAAAAAACTCAGCAGATCTCCCATGCCATTGCTCAAAAACATAATTAAACAAAAATGGAATGACTTTGGCATTAGCAGCTCACAACAATGACTAGGCTTGCTTATACATTGAGTTCCAGGCTTGTTCATGGGACCAACCCTTCAATTTAGTTCAAATAGCTGTTAAAACTTCGTTTAAAAAAAAAAGTTACTTCAAGTTACTTGGTTAAAGTTTGTTAGAACATTGATTCAAATTATTTGAGGAGAGATTGAGGAGACGAGGCCTATATTTCCAAGAGTTTAGAAGAATAAGAGGTTGGCCGGAATTTTCAGAGGTAAGAATGGGTTGGAGGTGCGGCGCGGGGAGTGGGGGGGAAGTGAAAGTTGTAAAAAGCTAAAACCCGACCCCAACCCGCCAACTTTTTCCTTTCACTCAGGAGCAATGGGGGTGCGGGCTGCCAACCCGCTGCCAGGAGGCGGGTTGGCAATTTAAATATTATAATGAGGTCTGAAGCCTCTACTTTAACCAGTAAAATAGCGAGGAGGGAAGCCTCAGGCTACAGGACGATATAGACGGGATGGTTAGATGGACAGAACAGTGGCAAATGGAATTTAACCCTGAAAAGTGTGAGGTGATGCATTTTGGGAGGACTAACAAGGCAAGGGAATACACAATGAATGGTAGGACCCTAGGAAGGACAAAGGATCAGAGGGACCTTGGTGTGCATGTACATAGATCCCTGAAGGCAGCAGGACAGGTAGATAAGGCGGTTAAAAAGGCATATGGGATACTTGCCTTCATTAGCCGAGGCATAGAATATAAGAGCAGGGAGGTTATGATGGAGCTGTACAAAACGCTAGTTAGGCCACAGCTGGAATACTGTGTGCAGTTCTGGTCGCCACACTATAGGAAGAATGTGGTTGCATTGGAGAGGCTGCAGAGAAGATTCACCAGGATGTTAACTGGGCTGGAGCGCTTCAGCTATGAAGAGAGACTGGACAGGCTGGGGTTGTTTTCCTTAGAGCAGAGAAGGCTGAGGGGGGACCTGATTGAGGTGTACAAAATTATGAGGGGCATAGATAGGGTAGATAGAAAGGAACCTTTCCCCTTAGTAGAGGGGTCAATAACCAGGGGGCATAGTTTCAAGGTAAGGGGCAGGAGGTTTAGAGGGGCTTTGAGGAAAAACATTTTCACCCAGAGGGTGGTTGGAATCAGGAACACACTGCCTGAAAGGGTGGTAGAGGCAGGAACCCTCTCAACATTCAAGAAGCATTTAGATGAGCACTTGAAACGCCATAGCATACAAGGCTACGGACCAAGTGCTGGAAAATGGGATTAGAATAGACAGGGCTTGATGGCCGGTGCGGACACGATGGGCCGAAGGGCCTCTTTCTGTGCTGTATAAATCTATGACTCTATCTATGACTCTAACTGCAGGCGGCCGGGGATCCCGGGGCTCGGGATTCCCGGTGGCTGCAACGAGGCGGCATCAGCCTCGGGAAGCAATCCTTGTGGGCCGGGATCAGCAGGAGTGCTTCCTTCAGGCCCCCCAAGCTCCCCCACCATCAGCCTGCCCCTCCCCAGTGTCGGGGATCGGACCCGCCACCCCCCCCCACCCCCCGAACTTCCGGGTTTCTCGCCATCTCCGGGTTCCCCCTGCACCGTGTGGTTGGGACCCTGGGAAAATCCAGCCCGTGATCTCATTGAAACATATAAAATTCTTAAAGGGCTTGACAGGATAGATGCTGGGTGGATGTTTCCTCTGGCTGGAGAGTCTAGAACCAGGGGTCACAGTCTCAGAATAAGGGGTCGGCCATTTAGGACTGAGATGAGGAGAAATTTCTTCACTCAGAGGGTTGTGAATCTTTGGAATTCTCTACCCCAGAGGGCTGTGGATGTTCAGTCGTTGAGTATATTCAAGGATGAGATCGATAGATTTTTGTACTCTAGGGGATCGGGCGGGAAGGTAGAGTTGAGATTGAAGATCAGCCATAATCTTATTGAATGATGGAGCAGGCTTGAAAGACTGAATGGCTTACTTCTGCTCCTATTTCTTATATTCTTATATTTTAACTTACTCAAACTTTCAGAGATAGATAGATTTAGATAGAGAATGCAATTCTTCCAAGCACCAACTACGTGACACGAGGATTGCTCCCATATATATATATATATATATGTATATAGTCTGCAGATTGATCAGGACCAGCTGGTGGAATGTGCATTCCTGTCAAGTTCTGGATGAATAATGAATATAGTGTCTTGAATTTTTTTTTATAGTGAAGAGTTTGCTTTGGGTTTTCTCCCACTAACAATGCTAAAGGTTACAGGTAGTTGAACCATCAGCTTACAGCTCATGTCTCCACCTCATTAAGAAGGAGCTCCCTAGACAGGTAATCGGGGCCTTCAATTTGTTTCTGAACCATGGCATTGAATAAGACTTGTGTTTTGTGTTCATTCGTTTCCATTTCCTATCTCTCTCATTGCATTAGTTCATACTTAAATCAGGTGCTTTGATCCACCTCCAATGATATTTTGGATTATCCTGATCTTGGAGCTCAGACTGTCTTTGTAATGATAAGCAGTGCCAGGTAGTTCCTATGAAGTTTTTCCTCAGATATATATACCATTAGAACTCTAACACTAGCACTCCTGGGAGATCCTGCTGGTTAATGCATACTGTGAAAATGCTTGATTCCTCTAGGTGTACGGTAGAAGCCATGTATTGAGACAGTGATCCATGCTCTGATCCATGCCCTAACTAACTAACTAATGAATCATAGAATCATAGAATGGTTACAGCACACAAGGAGGCCATTCGGCCCGTTGAGCCCGTGCCGACTCTCTGCAAGAGCACTTCAGCTAGTCCCACTCCCCCCGCCCTTTCCCCGTAGCCCTGCAAATTTCTTTCCTTCAGGTACATATCCAATTCCCTTTTGAAAGCCGTGATTGAATCTGCCTCCACCACCCTTTCAGGCAGTACATTCCAGATCCTAACCACTCACTGCGTAAAAAGTTTTTCCTCATGTCGCCTTTGGTTCTTTTGTCAATCACCTTAAATCTGTGTCCTCTGATTCTCGACCCTTCCGCCAATGGGAACAGTTTCCTCTCTATCTACTCTGTCCAGACCCCTCATGATTTTCAAACTTTGATATATTTTTAAACTTTTCTGAATAATCAACACAGTGACTGCTAGTGCTGGAAATCAAAAGCCAGCACTTTAGGCACCGTGTGCTTTTCAGATCTTTAAAATGCTGGTGAGCAGCTTTAGTGTACAGCTGAGCAGCACTAAAAACAGCCGCTTGTATTACTCTGACAATTAGCTCTCAGAACCTTGGCGTGCCTGGAAGTGGAGGAGGCTCCATTCACACTTATCAGGTTCATGCTTGCTTTCCAGTCATGATTCCCGTGAGGTCCAAGCGGTCTCCTTTCAGTGGGGAGTGGTGTTCCACAAGGATCAATGCTGGGACCACTCACTGCTGTTCACAATTCACATTAACGATTTAGACTTTGGAATCGAAAACACCATTTCTAAATTTGCAGATGACTCCAAATTGGGGGGGCGGGGGGGGGGGATAGTCAATACTGAGGAGGACTGCAACAAATTTCAGGAGGACATTAATAAACTTGCGGAATGGGCATATAACTGGCAAATGAAGTTCAACACAGACAACTGTGAGGTATTACATTTTGGTAGGAAGAATAGGGAGGTCACTTATCACTTGGAGGGTGCGAGTCTAGGTGGGGAAGAGGAACAAAGGGATCTCAGAGTACAAATACACAAATCACTGAAAGTTGTGACACAGGTTAGCAAGGCCATAAAAAAAAGCAAACCAAGCACTAGGGTTTATTTCTGGAGGGATAGAATTGAAAAGTAGGGAAGTTATGCTAAACCTGTATCGAACCTTGGTTAGACCACATTTAGAGTATTGCATACAGTTCTGGTCGCCATATTATAAAAAGGATATAGAGGCACTGGAGAGGGTGCAGAGAAGATTTACAAGGATGATACCAGAAATGCGAGGGTATACATATCAGGAAAGGATGAACAGGCTGGGTCTGTTTTCTCTTGGGAAAAAAAGAAGGCTGAGGGGTGACCTAATAGAGGTCTATAAAATTATGGAAGGTTTTGATAGAGTGGATACAGAGAGAATGTTTCCACTTGTGGGGAAGAGCATAACTAGAGGCCATCAATATAAGATAGTCACCAAGAAATCCAATAGGGAATTCAGGAGAAACTTCTTTACCCAAAGAGTGGTGAGAATGTGGAACTCGCTACCACAGGGAGTGGTTGAAGCGAATAGTATAGATGCATTTAAGGAGAGGCTAGACAAACATATGAGGGAGAAGGGAATAGAGGGTTATGCTGATAGATTTAGATGAGGAAAGACGGGAGGAGGCTCGAGTGGAGCATAAACGCCGGCATGGACTGGTTGGGCCGAATGGCCTGTTTCTGTGCCGTATATCCTATGTAATCCTTTTTGCCATTAGCTCCATACTTGCCCCATTAACCCAGAGGTTCGTTGACTGTTTTCCCTTCAGCAGTTTAGACAGCCGATCGCCAAACTGTCAAACGGCACTGCTTACCTTCTCCGCCTTTTTCAGTATAATTGATGGATTTTAGAACTTGAGCAGAAAAATACAACAACACACAGCTTGCATTTATATAGCGCCTTTAACGTAGTGAAACATCCCAAGGCGTCTCTAAGGAGCTAGATGTGTTCAAGGGGAAGCTAAATAAGTACATGAGGGAGAAAGCAATAGAAGGATATGCTGATAGAGTGAGATGAGGTAGGGATCGGAAGAGGCTCCTGTGGAGCATAAACCCCGGCCCAGAATTGTTGGGCCGAATGGCCTGTTGCTGTGCTGTAAATACTTTGTAAAAATTGACGCCGAGACAAAGGAGGAGATATTAGGACAGGTGTCCAAAAGCTTGGTCAAAGGGATAGGTCTTGAGTGTCTTAAAGGAGGAGAGCGAGGTTTAGGGAGGGAAATCCAGAGCTTAGGGCTCAGACAGCTGAAGGTATGGCTGTCAATTGTGGGGGGGAAGGAAGAGGGGGGATGTACAAGAGGCCAGAATTGGAGTGACGCAGAGTTCTTGGTGGGTTGTAGGGCTGGAGGAGGTTTCAGAGATACCTACATCGATATAATACCTCACCACATCAAATCAAGCTTCAAACAGTGAATTACTTTTGTTATTTAAGCAGATGTGGCACCCATTGTGTGCTATTACCACTCCACAGGCAGCACCTATATGAAGAACCAATAGACATTCAACAGCATTACCCTCGTCAAATCCCCCACCATCAACATCCTGGGGGGTGGTGGGGGGGGTGGTCACCATTGACCAGAAACTTAACTGGACCAGCCACATAAATACTGTGGCTACAAGAGCAGGTCAGAGGCTAGGTATTCTGTGGCGAATGTCTCACCTTCTCACTCCCCAAAGCCTTTCCACCATCTACAAAGCACAAGTCAGGAGAGTGATGGAATACTCTCCATTTGCCTGGATGAGTGCAGCTCCAACAACACTCAAGGAGCTCGACACCATCCAGGACAAAGCAGCCCGCTTGATTGGCACCCCATCCACCACTTTAAACATTCACTCCCTCCACCACTGGCGCACCGTGTGTACCCTCTACAAGATGCACTGCAGCAACTCGCCAAGGCTTCTTCGGCAGCACCTCCCAAACCCACAACCTCAACCACCTAGAAGGAGAAGGGCAGCAGATGCATGGGAACACCATCACCTGCAAGTTCCCCTCCAAGTCACACACCATCCTGACTTGGAAATATCTCGCCATTCCTTCATCGTCGCTGGGTCAAAATCCTGCAACTCCCTCCCAACAGCACTGTGGGAGTACCTTCACCACACGGACTGCAGCAGTTTAAGAAGGCGGCTCACCACCACCTTCTCAAGGGCAATTGGGGATGGGCAATAAATGCTGGCTTTGCCAGCAACGCCCACATCCCAGGAAAGAATAAAAGTTTTGGTGGAATTGGTTGAGGGAGGAATGAGTTCGATGGGTTCGAGAGTCAGCCAATGGGTTTTATTTACCTCCTGTCGGCCTCATTTTCACACTTTCATTCACCCGTTCAAAATAAATAGCCTCCTTCTGTGCTGCAAACTTCTATGATTCTATGAAATAAACAGGTTAATGACCGCATATCATAGACAGAAACCTAAGCAAACATATGCTAAAAATAGCACCCAGAAGAAATTAAGCCCACTGATTTATTTTTGGGAGAAAAGGGGAATTGCGGTTAGGTGGAGTTGAGATGCGTCAAATTGTTGCACTCTGTTCCTATTAGTAAATGTCTTGCATTTCCTGTTCTGCACACTTTCATCTCTGGCTAACCAAATGCTCTGACTTTTGAATTATCTCTAAATTGAGGATAAACGTTGGAAGAAGACGAGTTAGCAAAAATGAATAACCCAGCAAGGTGGGCCACAGAACTCACGAACAGCAAACCACAAACGTTTTGTTTACTATACTTCACTGCCATCCTCCCTCATATGTCCTTTCCAGCACCTGTCCTGCCACACATTCTGGTATCTTTATTCTTCCTGTGTGTTTTTTTGTTGTGATATCCCCACATAGAAGGACGGCTGTCAGTTTGGTTCCACCGATGCTGTTGCGGTCACAATATTGACTCGGATAAGGAAGGCCCTTCAGCCCATTTCATCACATCCTCGTGGAATACTAAATCTGCTAAATCTTTACATTGCAGCTTTAACGCCCACCTGAACACACGGACAGGACCTTGGCTTGACCTTTTGTCCGCAGGATGCCATCTTGGCCAATGCAGTCGTCATTCAGTACTGTGCTGGAATGCCAGCCTAGATTACGCTCTTAAACCCTGGCGTGAAGCTCAAACTCCCAATCTATCAAAAGTGAGAGCACTACCAACTGAGCCAGAATCAGCATTACCAGAGCTCGGCTTTGTCTTTGAGGTGCTGGTGTTTGTAGCGGAACTCTGCTGTCATGTTTCGGGATTTTATTTTTTTTTGATCATTTTTCTGCAGAATAGATTTGGGTTTGAGTTATGTTTAAGTCCTGTGTTTTGAAGAAAACCATAAGCTACAGCACCGAGATGGCGAGCAGCGTGAAGCATTAGCTGTGGCAGGCACTGCAGAGGTCCCCACAGCGACCACGGATGTTAGTCAATTTGTTATCTCATCTCAGGCGGCGATTCTATTAATGTGGGCACGACATGAGGTCTCTGCTGAGAATAACCCCTTGGGAGAGAGGATAGTTGGTTTGCCTGACAGACCCGCTGGTGAGTCCCTGTACGGGGAAAGAAAAAAGAAAGACTTGCATTTCTGCAGCGCCTTTCACGACCACCGGACGTCCCAAAGCGCTTTACAGACAACGAAGTACTTTTTGAAGTGGAGTCACTGTTGTAATGTGGGAAATGCGGCAGTCAACTTGCGCACAGCAAGCTCCCACAAACAGCAATGTGATAATGAGCAGATAATCTGTTTTAGTGATGTTGACTGAGGAATAAATATTGGTCGGGACACCGGGGAGAACTCCCCTGCTCTTCTTTGAAATAGTGCCATAGGATCTTTTACATCAACCAGACAGGGCCTCAGTTTAACATCTCATCCAAAAGACAGCACCTCCGACAGTGCAGCACTCCCTCAGTACAGTACTGGAGTGTTGGCCTAGATTTTTGTGCTCAAGTCTCTGGAGTGGGACTATGAACCCACAACCTTCATGACTCAGAGGCGAGGGTGCTACCCACTGAGCCACGGCTGAATCTAGCAGTGCCTGCGTTCTTATATTAAAAAAGGACAACTTAGCAAGTTGAGCTACTGCAGATTCTTTTTTTTCCTGACAGGAGTGGAAAAAACCAGAACTGGTAAATACCTCAGGCATGCAACTGCAATTCAGCGATCACTGGTGAGACTATTTAACGGGACATTACTTAGTGCTTATTGCAAGGCAGTGAGTGATCCTTTGAATCTTAGTGCAGTCCTTTAACCTTGAGGTCTGCAGAAGCATTTCTGAAACAAGCATATTTAACGATAGAGGTACTTTTGCCAAAACAGTTCCGAAATGATCTGTTACAAATCCTAATTTGTAATAGCGAGCTGTGGAGACACAGAAACAAATCTCGAAGCTACAAGGAATCATCTATTTTCATGTGGGCTGAATGAGGTTTGAACAACCTGCATGGCTTGTGGGAGCTTCATTTAGCGATTGAAATGAAGATTGTAGTAAAATTATCATTTTTCACTTGCAGCTTGTCATTCTACAGGGCAGTGGAAAGATTGCGGGCTCCATTACAGTAAGTATATGGTAATTCAGTGGAATGGCAGAAATAAAGAGGTTAGTTTATCAGTCCCACAGGATGAAATGAACTCCGCTGGTTAGAATGAGTCATTCTTTTTATTTTACTCGTGTTTAATTCAAAAAAGAGACTCTTGCCCTTGGCAAACCAACTTAAAACCAATCAGTTCAAAAGAGTGACTTTCATATTCTTTTTTTTCTCAATTGCTGATATATTTATCAACCATTAAGAGCATAAGAATTAGGAGCAGGAGTAGGCCATTCGGCTTCTCGAGCCTGCTCCACCATTCAATAAGATCATGGCTGATCTTCGACCTCAACCCCACTTTCCCGCCCGATCTCCATATCCCTTGATACCCCATGAGTCCAAAAATCTATCAATCTCAGCCTTGAATATACTCAATGATTCAGCATCCACAGCCCTCTGGGGCAGAGAAGTCCAAAGATTCACAACCCTCTGAGTGAAGAAATTCCTCCTCATCTCAGCCCTAAATGGCCGACCCCTTATCCTGAGACTGTGACCCCCTGGTTCTAGACTCTCCAGCCAGGGGAAACAACCTCTCAGCATCTACCCTGTCAATCCCCTTCGGAATCTTGTATGTTTCAATGAGATCACCTCTCATTCTTCTAAACTCCAGAGAATATAGGCCCAAATCTACTCAATCTCTCCTCATAGGACAAGATTTGATCAGGCTTTTGGTGAAGCAAATAATAGAAAGGGACCATTGCAGTCCAGAGTCGACACATTTTTTGTTTTGTTTTAATATATGTATTTCTTAGAATCATAGGGGGAAAAATTCAGTTGGTTGCGCCTCCCGTTAGCGCCTTAAGAGGGCGCTAATGGGGCGCAAAGCATCTAGCGCCCAGGCGCGGCGAAGTTTGCGCCGCTCGCGAAATTAACTAGACATTTTGCGGCGGCGCTAAACACTACCGCCACGATCTCCTGCGCCGGCAGATCATGACGTCACTCGAGTGCGCAACGCCCCGGTATCGCCCCGGAGCGGATATTGAGTGGCGCCCCCTGCCTTACCGCCTGACGCTAGCAACAACAGGTTGAGGGGAGCGTTCAGCAGTCATGAAGGGAAAGGGGGAGCGCTATTTAAAGGTGACCGCTTCCTGCCTTTTATTGTTGGTGCCATTTTTGAACTATGCATTCTGAGAGAGAGAGGGAGAGACTTCTGGAGAGATTCAACGTTGTGTGAAGGAGTTTTGGGTACTGAGCAGCACTTTGCAGGTTCATTTTGATTTGCCATTCCTTGTATCGATTTAGCAGAGACTGTGGGGGCTGCACTCTGAGCTCTTGGCCTGGTACTCTCCATTGTTCTTTCCAGCACATTTGATGTGCAAGTCTCTCCAGGCCGAGATTCAAGGCTGCAATGAGCAGGATGTGGATGGAAAGCAAGATTAACCATCCCCTTTAAGAACTGGCCCGTGCCATTGTGTGTGTGTTCCATTGCTGACTGACATTACATGAGCTTCGCCAGCGCTCTGAGGTAGCGCCTCGCTCCTCGGCCTTTGCGCCTTAAGACAGGTGTGAAGCGCCTGATATAGCGCTGCAATCACCTCCAGGGGCGATAAAAGTGAAGTTTGCAGTCGGTGGCGATAATTAGCGCCAGGCGCTAAAATTTGCGCCCGGGCGATAATTGCGCCCCAAATGGGGCGATACTGAATTTCTCCCCCATAGAATCTTACAGCACAGAAGGAGGCCATTCGGCCCCTCATGCCTGTGCCGGCTCTTTGCGAGAGCTAGCCAATTAGTCCCACTATCTTGTTCAAGTATATACCAATTCCATTTTGTATCTACTTGCGCCACCCTTTCAGGCAGTGCATTCCAGATCAGAACAACTCGCAGTCGGTTATCACCGGGAGTGGCAGGGACGTCTGGGGTATTGGTCACTTGGGTAGACATTGGAGGGAGTGGGGAGAAAGTAAGCAGGCAAAGGGAGCAGGCAAAACGCAAGGCATTGGGATGGCACGGAAGGGACCAGAATGTGTGGCAGTGGTGGTAACGGATGGGGAGATGTATGGAGAGAGGAAAGGCCAGGGAGGTGGAGTGAAGAGCAGTAAAAAGGGGATTGATGGGGTTAAACTGGAAGGGGAGCCCATGAGTTGCTCTTCACCAGTGTCTTCATAAAGTATTCAGGAGAAACCTCTTTACCCAGAGGGTGGTTAGAATGTGGAACTCACTCCCACAGGGAGTGGTTGAGGCGTAATAGCAGAGATGGCTTTAACGGGAAACTAGATAATTACATGAGTGGGAAAGGAATAGGATATTGTGATAGGGTGAGATAAAGAAGGGTAGGAGGAGGCTTGTGTGAAGTATAAATACCAGCATGGACCAGTTGGTCTGTCTTTGTGCTGTAAATGCTATGTAAACTCGCTTCGTCATTTTGCCAATTATCTTAAATGGGTGTCCTTTGGTTAACGACCCTCCTGCCAGTGTAGACTGTTTCTCCTGATTTACTCTCAAAACCCCTCGTGATTTTCAACACCTCCATTAAATCTCCACTTAACCTTCTGTGCTCGAGGAGAACAATGCCGGTTTCTCTAGTCTCTGCACATAGCTTATGTCCCTCACTCTTGCACTCTACTGTCCTGGCTATATATCCCAGCACTGTATTGACTCTGCCTACAACGTCTGCTGAATGCTTGCAATGATAACAGATGGTTCACTTTGAATCCCAGATGTTCCCAGACTGAATTGTGGTGAAAGAGAATGATTGCATGTTACGAATTTATGACTGATAAATCACCATGTGTGTATATGTCTTTCATAATTTGTCTCCCAAGTGATGTTGCATCTGTTTTTTTGCGGATTAAAATGTTACTTGTGACGCTGTCGTAGGCAGTATCAGTATTCCCTGATTGCTCGAGTTGTTGAGTGTGGAGCCTGGGGAGCCACTGAGCCACGCTGATCTCAGATGTTCTGGGTACAGCTGTATCTCTGCATTGAGTCCCTGCCTTCAGGTGAGAAGGGGAGAAAACGGCACAGGATTTTGTGGGTAACCAGGAATAGCGTACTACTGCATTTAAAAAAAAAATGATGGGGCAGAAATTGGGCTTTGTTGCGCCCACTTCATGGGCATAAAACGGGCGCGAGTGCCAATTTCGGAGACCAATGTCTTGCGCCCCAAGGACGCCCAACCCGGTATTGGGTCGGGCTATTTTTCAGGTGTCTGGGGTGGCCGCCTAAAACAGGCGTGACGCCCCTTTGCATATGTTGGTGAGGGGCCTGTTTTAGGACTCCGCTTTGCCAGGCGTGGCTGTGGCCTAGTAAGCGTCCGCCACCAAAAAGGCAAGTTTAATGCTCCTCCCGGATCCACAGCCGTTCTGAGGGGCACTGCCGGTTCACATTAGGTCCCCCCCACCGGCCCCGCTTCATGTTCTCCTTCCCCGCATCCACATTTTTCAAATCTCCAACCACAATTCACTACCTGAAGGAATGAGACGCCACACTAATAATTGTTCACTTTCTAGGCCAGAGAGGTTGATTGCCAATCATTTAGCACGTTGTTGATAGGGTACTTACGGTATTAACTACTAGACTTAACCTTCTGTGGCGAGTTAAGCGGGCAATGAATGTGCAAATGCTGCAACTTCACGAAACTCACGGGGAGGTTGAGGGCGAGCTGCCGTTTGCGCGAGGCTAGCGGGGGAGCGGCGCAAATCGTCCAGCAACTTGCGGCGATTCGCAATTCACGGAGTATGGCTTCCTCGCCACAAGCTGCTGGCCGATTTGCACGTTAATAACGGCGTGTGTCATTCACACGCCGTTAATTTCTCAGCAAGCTTCCGGCCCACTGCCAGTGCTAAATATGGCTGCCCTCTGATTATTCACCTCATTCATTATCAGCTCCAACTTAGCTTCTGTGAATTAAAACTTCCTGAACGTTGCTACACATGCAATGTAGTGGTGTTACTGCGTAGTCATGTACAGGAGGTACGGGCCTCCTATCTTGCTCGTTCAGCTTGCTAGCATGGTTATTACTTCTGATTTTTCATCTTGAATTACTGCATGTGGTAAATGACGGTGCAAGAATTAGCAAATGAAGGCACTCACAGCAGATGCAACTATCCACATCATGCACAGTGATTGGACCCCTTACGTTCCTCAACGCAAATCCTACCCGCGAGCTACTCTTCCGCCACTGGTACAGGCCGTCCTTCTGCTAGTTTGATTCCATTCTTCTTTATTTAATGGGAGGCCCCGGAGAAGCTTTGGCCCGCGATCCAACGGCGATTGCACTACAGTCGTGCCCGCTGGTGCCCTCCAGAGCTGACACCACCAGAGTTGGCAGGGTCAGTGGAAGAGCCCTTCATTTGCATGGGGACAGATGGGCTCAAGAGTTACTGTGGGGGCAACTCCAGCACCCACCTGCCCCCAGCAGCTGGGAAATCTGGCACCTACCTATCTTTGGACGGGGGAATTACCCAAGCTAGCCCTCAAGACCATGTGCCCCTCAAACCTCCCCCCACCCACCGTGTAAAAGGGCCGATCATTATTTAGAAAGGAAACATACTTTTTTTCTAAATAGCTGCCTCAGGGCAAACCGGTCTTGGAGTGGGGGCCTCAAACAAGTCTTAGACCCCTTATTTGCATATGAAAGGAAGCTAACGCCTGCTTCAGGCATGGGTGAAGGACGCCTCTTGTTTCCCTGCGCCCAATATGGCGGGTGGCGCAATTCCACCCAGAAACGTGCGCACGCTTCCTGACCGCCATATTGGGGCCTCAGTAGTCCGAGTAGCGCCCGAGAAATGGGTGCTGCGCGGACCAATTTCTAGGCCTATTTAGTTAGGCTATCCACCCGACTGGCCAGTCAGTGCATGGCACAGGTAGAGTGTGGAGAGTGGGTGGAAATTGGAGGTATTTGAAACCACTGGGTACAGAGAGTGGTGCTCCGTTGCCAAATAGACGTTTCCACATTAAAACTGGCTGAGTTAGCTTGACTGCTGCCAACGATATTGGCTACTTCGACCCATATGCTACCTGGGTCGAAGTAGCCAATATCGTTGGCAGCAGTCAAGCTAACCATGCACTGACTGGCCAGCAGGGTGGGCCTGAGACTTGCTTCCAGGATTCTTGCCATTTCGAGTCAATTATCTAATCAATAGGCCAATAACTCATAATAATGAGTCATATTAACTGACCTTATCATTTCTTCATAATTAACTTTATTACCCTTGATTAACTTACCGCGCGATTACATTACAAGCATTAATCTTTGTGTATCATCGAGCTTCAGTGACAGAGCGCGTTCTGAAGCCAGAGTTACCAAGTAGAGGCCTGACCCTGAATAAAAAGACACCCTATAGGACATGATGGGGGTTATTTTGGTGAATGGGTGAAAACAGGCTCTAAATGGGTGCTGTGCTAATAAGACACGCCTGTTTGAAAGTCTGGATTTAGCACGCAATTTTGGTCCCAATTGCTGACTACCGTAATTTGAACTTGCCTGGAGGCGCTAACCAGAAACCTGCAGGTTTAGCACTCAAGCGCTGATTAGACGCAATTTTGGTGGAGCAGTAAATGTGGGCTCCTCGCACCCACTTCCACTGAGGGTGTGGAGTGCTGTGACTGGCACACAGCGGCACGTTACAAGATGGCTCAGGGACCGAGGGAGAGGGGCTCGCAATGTTCTTGGACGCGGCACTGGAGGTCCTGGTGGAGGAGGTCCCGAGGAGGAGGGATGTCCTGTACCCGCAGGGGGGAAGGACTCCACCTTGCCCTCCTCGCCCTGCTGTCTCTCTCTCCTGCAGCAGCTGGTGCTGCTCTCCCTGGCCTCATGAAATCCTCCTCTCATTCATTGTCCCGACCAAGGGGGACCCCTAACAAGAGGCCCATGACCAAGCTCTCCCTTTCTCCTGGCTAGTAAGTGCGAGCACAGCACTTACTCTTTTTAGGTGAAGTCCGCAGAAAATTTGGGGAATAAATGTTGCTGGCGTGTTCGTGAAGTCTTGACAAAGTGTCCCAGGAAGTCGCCTGATGTGTTTCATAGAGTCATAGAGTTATACAGCACAGAAAGAGGCCCTTCGGCCCATCGTGTCCGCGCCGGCCATCAAGCCCTGTCTATTCTAATCCCATTTTCCAGCACTTGGTCCGTAGCCTTGTATGCTGTGGCGTTTCAAGTGCTCATCTAAATGCTTCTTGAATGTTGAGGGTTCCTGCCTCTACCACCCTTTCAGGCAGTGAGTTCCAGATTCCAACCACCCTCTGGGTGAAAAAGTTTTTCCTCAAATCCCCTCTAAACCTCCTGTCCCTTACCTTGAAACTATGCCCCCTGGTTATTGACCCCTCTACTAAGGGGAAAAGTTCCTTTCTATCTACCCTATCTATGCCCCTCATAATTTTGTACACCTCAATCAGGTCCCCCCTCAGCCTTCTCTGCTCTAAGGAAAACAACCCCAGCCTGTCCAGTCTCTCTTCATAGCTGAAACGCTCCAGCCAGGTAACATCCTGGTGAATCTCCTCTGCACCCTTTCCAATGCAATCACATCCCTCCTATAGTGTGGCGACCAGAACTGCACACAGTATTCCAGCTGTGGCCTAACTAGCGTTTTGTACAGCTCCATCAACACGGTGGCATAGTGGTTAGCACTGGTGCCTCACAGCGCCAGAGACCCGGGTTCGAATCTGGCCTCGGGTGACTGTCTGTGTGGAGTTTGCACATTCTCCCCGTGTCTGCGTGGGTTTTCTCCGGGTGCTCCGGTTTCCTCCCACAGTCCAAAAATGTGCGGGTTAGGTGATTTGGCTATGATAAATTGACCCTTAGTGTTAGGGGGGGATTAAATATGTGGGGTTACAGGGATAGGATGGGATATGTTAGGGGGAATTAAATATGTGGGGTTACAGGGATAGGATGGGATATGTTAGGGGGAATTAAATACGTGGGGTTACGGGGATAGGGTGGGATATGTGTCGGTGCAGGCTCGATGGGGATTCTGTGTGAGGGGGCAGGGACAGGGTACTGGATTTGGATGATCAGCCATGATCGTATTGAATGGTGGAGCAGGCTCGATGGGCCGAATGGCCTACTCCTGCTCCTAGTTTCTATGTTTCTATAACCTCCCTGCTCTTATATTCTATGCCTCGGCTAATGAAGGCAAGTATCCCATATGCCTTTTTAACCACCTTATCTACCTGTCCTGCTGCCTTCAGGGATCTATGTACATGCACACCAAGGTCCCTCTGATCCTCTGTCCTTCCTAGGGTCCTACCATTCATTGTGTATTCCCTTGCCTTGTTAGTCCTCCCAAAATGCATCACCTCACACTTTTCAGGGTTAAATTCCATTTGCCACTGTTCTGCCCATCTGACCAACCTGTCTATATCGTCCTTTGGCTTCCCTCCTCGCTATTTACCACTCCACCAATTTTCGTGTCATCTGCGAACTTACTGATCATACCTCCTACATTCATATCTAAATCATTAATGTACACTACAAACAGCAAAGGACCCAGCACTGATCCCTGCGGTACACCACTGGACACAGGATTCCAGTCACAAAAATAACCTTCGACCATCACCCTCCTGCCTCCTGCCACTAAGCCAATTTTGGATCCAATGTGCCAAATTGCCCTGGCTCCCATGGGCTCTTACCTTCTTGACCAGTCTCCCATGCGGGACTTTGTCAAAAGCCTTACTGAAGTCCATGTAGACTACATCAACTGCACCACCCTCATCCACACACCTCGTCACCCCCTCGAAAAATTATATCAAATTGGTTAGACATGATCTCCCCCTGACAAAGCCATGCTGACTATCCTTGATTAATCCTTGCCTCTCCAAGTGGAGACTAATTCTGTCCCTCAGAATTTTTTCCAATAATTTCCCTACCACTGATGTTAGGCTCACTGGCCTGTAATTCCCTGGTTTATCCCTACTACCCTTCTTGAATAATGGTACTATGTTAGCTGTCCTCCAGTCCTCTGGCACCTCCCCTGTGGCCAGAGAGGATCTGAAAATTTGTGTCAGAGCCCCTGCAATCTCCTCCCTTGCCTCACACAGCAGCCTGGGATACATCTCATCTGGGCCTGGGGATTTATCCACTTTTAAGCCCGCTAAAACCGCTAGTACCTCCTCCCTCTCAATACTAATTTCAAAGGTCCTCTTCACAGCTCCAGCAGCACGTGAACACGAAATGGTGAGTATCCCATTAAGTAGCGCATAAAATCGACATCAGCACCGTGTTTATACCCAAACAGCTGGTCGCTGTTGGGACAAGCACTAGCCACCAAAATGCAATGCCGTCTCTTTAATGAGCGCTAGCAGGCATTTTAATTGTCAATCAGCCCCTTAACGAGCCTCCGGGCGGCCGTTCCTAGCGCTACGCTTCAACCCCTTTACCAAGATGGCGTCTTGCACGGGCTAAACTGGCATTTCAGCTCAAGACCCCATCTTGGCCACCTCGAAAGATCGTTAACGTCTGAACGCGCTGCCGAAAATTGACCTCGATATATGTCAAATGTGACCAAACTACTCTGGTGTTCAGCTTGCAAAGCCCCGATTGCTTATACCCCTGCAGCACTGAGAAATCCGAAATTGACTCGCCCTTTTAAAACTACCAGCCCCATCATGAGAACATAATAAATAGGAGCAGGAGTTGGTCAAGAGTGGCACCCTCGTGTCTGAGTCGGAAGGTTGTGGGGTTCAAGTCCCGCACCAGAGGCTTAAGCGCAAAAGATCTAGGCTGACACTCCAGTGCAGTGCTGAGGGAGCGCTGCACTGTCGGAGGTGCCGTCTTTCGGATGAGACGTTAAACCGAGACCCTGTCTGGTCTCTCAGGTGGACGTAAAAGATCCCATGGCACTATTTCGAAGAAGAGCAGGGGAGTTATCCCCGGTGTCCTGGTCAATATTTATCCCTTAATCAACATAACAAAAACAGATTATCTGGTCATTATCACATTGCTGTTTGTGGGAGCTTGCTGTGCGCAAATTGGCTGCCGTGTTTCCTACATTACAACAGTGACCTCACTTTAAAAAGTACTTCATTGGCTGTAAAGTGCTTTGGGACATTCGGTGGTTGTGAACGGCGCTATATAAATGCAAGTCTTTCTTTCTTTCATACGGCCCCTCAAGCTTGCTCAGCCATTCAATAAGATCATGGCTGGGATTTTACATCATCTCCACTTTCCCGCACGATCCCCATATCCTTTGATTTCCTTAGTGCCCAAAATTCTATCGATCTCAGCCTTGAACATACTCAACGACTGAGCATCCACAGCTCTTTGGGGTAGAGAATTCCAAAGATTCACAACCCCCTGAGTGAAGAAATTTCTCCTCATCTCAGTCTTAAATGGCCGACCCCTTTATCCTGAGACTGTGACCCCTGGTTCTAGACTCCCCAGCCAGAGGAAACAACCTCCCTGCATTTACCCTGTCAATCCCCTTCAGAATCTTATACGTTTCAATCATATTCGAACAAGAAAAGAAAGGAGGACTTGCAGTTATGTAGCACCTTTTATGACCTCAGGACATCTGAAAGCATTTTGCAGCCAATGAAGTACTTTTTGAAGTGTGGTCACTGTTGTAATGTAGGAAAGACGGCAGCCAAATTTGCGCACAGCAAGATCCCACGAACAGCAATGTCTAATGACCAGATAATTTGTTTTTAGGTGTTGGTTGAGGGATAAATACCGGCCAGTGCTCTTTGAATAGTGCCATGGGATCTTTTACGTCCACCTTTTCAAGTACGTGGAATCTTTCACGAGGGCAGACGGGGCCTCGGTTTAATGTCTTATCGGAAAGACGGCACCTCTGATACCTGGGATGGCAGAAATGACATATGAGGAGAGATTGGGTCGATTGGGCTTATACTCGCTGGAGTATAGAAGAATGAGAGGGGATCTCATCGAAACATAGAAACATAGAAACTAGGAGCAGGAGTAGGCCATTCGGCCCATCGAGCCTGCTCCACCATTCAATACGATCATGGCTGATCATCCAAATGCCGTACCCTGTCCCTGCTTTCTCACACAGAATCCCCATTGAGACACATATCCCACCCCATCCCCGTAACCCCACGTATTTAATTCCCCCTAACATATCCCTTCCTATCCTATCCCCGTAACCCCACATATTTAATCCCCCCTAACACTAAGGGTCAATTTATCATAGCCAAATCAACATATAAAATTCTGACAGGTCTGGACAAACTAGATGCAGGAAGAATGTTCCCGGTGGTCGGAGAGTCCAGAACCAGGGGTCACAGTCTAAGGATAAGGGGTAAGCCATTTAGGACAGAAATGAGGAAGAATTTCTTCACCCAGAGAGTGGTGAACCTGTGGAATTCTCTACCACAGAAGGTAGTTGAGGCCAAGTCATTAAATAGATTCAAGAATGAGTTAGATATATTTCTTAAAGCTAAAGGGATCAAGGGATATGGGGAGAAGGCAGGGACAGGGTACTGAGTTTGGATGATCAGCCATGATCTCATCGAATGGCGGAGCAGGCTCGAGGGGCCGAATGGCCTACTCCTGCTCCTATCTTCTATGTTTCTATGTTTCTATGCAGCGCTCCCTCAGTACTGCTGTGAAGTGTCAGCCTAGATTTTGTGCTCAAATCGCTGGAATGGGACTTGAAGCCACAACCTTCTGACTCCGAGGTAGTGTGCGCTACCCACTGAGCCACGGCTGACAAGAAATCTCAGGCAGCACGGAAGATATAAACGGAAATTGAAATATAACTGCAGATTTAAACAGTCGCATTCCCATAAAACAGTTTGTAATTTGACTCGGGCGGAATAGATTTTTTTTTAATGCGTATTTAACTACCCAGGATTAATTTTTAATTTAGCAGAGGTGGCAATGGTTTTTTGCAACATTCAAAGCAGCACTGGTAATGAATACAGGGGCCAGTTCTGCCATTTCATCACTGCATCTCGTGTGATACTTACTGACCTGAACGAACACAAGTTCACAAAGGCAAGTCATTTAAATGATGAAGACGCCCTCCCTGTCCACGTTAGCACAAGTGCAGGGAAGCACACTGATAGATAGAATCGTAAAGTCTCACAGCATGGAAGGAGGCCATTCGGCCCATCGTGCCTATGCCTGTGCCGGCCCTTTGAACGAGCTGTCCAATTAGTCCCACTCCCCCACTGCTGTTTCCCCGTAGCCCTGCAAATTTTTCCTTTTCAAGTACCTAAGCTTTTGAAAGTTACCATTGAATCTGCTTCCTCCGCCCTTTCAGGCAGCGCATTCCAGATCACAACAACTCACTGTGTTAAAAAGATTTCTCCTCACGCCGCCTCTGGGTCTTCTGCCAATCACCTTAAAGCTGTGTCACAATATTGGACAAAACCTAGAATATTCAAAGGAATGCAATCCTTCCAGCCTTTACAGTGACTGAAAATAGATTCAAATATTTCTCAGCCTTTCCAGAGCTGGACTCAGCCTGATTCCGAACTCTCTTTGATTCTACTGTGAAGACAGCAGAGGTCGGGATTGTTTGCTATCTCCCAGCAAGAGTCAGCGGCCTTCAGGAGAGGAGGCGGCGCAACAAGGGAGGGACCATGGCTACAGTGGGAGCACTCTCACCGATGGGTCAGAAGGTCGTGGGTTCAAGCCCCACTCCAGAGACCTGCGTACGTAATCCACGCTGACACTCAAGTGCAGTGCTGAGGGAGTGCTGCACTGTCAGAGGTGCCGTCTTTCAGATGAGGAATTATGTGTGTGTGTGTTTGTATGTTTTTTTTTATTCATAGGATGTGGGTGTCGCTGGCAAGGCCAGCATTTATTGCCCATCCCTAATTGCCCTTGAGAAGGTGGTGGTGAGCCGCCGCCTTGAACCGCTGCAGTCTGTGTGGTGAAGGTACTCCCACAGTGCTGTTCGGGAGGGAGTTCCAGGATTTGGACCCAGCGACGATGAAGGAACGGCCGATATATTTTCAAGTCAGGATGGTGTGTGAATTAGAAGGTAACTTGGAGGTGGTGGTGTTCTCATGCGCCTGCTGCCCTTGTCCTTCTAGGTGGAAGAGGTCGTGGGTTTGGGAGGTGCTGCCGAAGAAGCCTTGGCGAGTTGCTGCAGTGCATCTTGTAGATGGTACACACTGCAGCCACGGTACGCCGGTGGTGGAGGGAGTGAATGTTTAAGGTGGTGGATGGGGTGCCAATCAAGCGGGTGGTGATGGAATTCGGCGATGGTAATGCCGTTGAATGTCATGGGGCGGTGGTTAGACTCTCTTGTTGGAGATAGTCATTGCCTGGCACTTCTGTAGGACAAATGTTACTTGTTGTTTATATGTATATGTGTATATATAAAAGTGTGTGCAGTCCGTATGTTTTTTATTATTTTGTATTTTGATATCTGCATCAGTCTCTCGGTAGGTTCTCTGTGTTGGCCCCAGTATGCTGCAGAAATATTTAATGCAATGTCAAAGGAGCCACTTGTTAGAATTGCTCCAGGGCTGTCATTTCTTTCAACGTGCTATCTTCAGCGAAATTACTGTTTAAATTCTTAAAACCGTCGGCACTAAAATTTTCCGACGTACCCAAGGTGCTCTTTCAATAAAGAATGACTGAAGAAACACGTTTCCATCACTTGCTTAATGAAGAAAAATTGAATCTCGTAGGAGAAGAAAATTCATAAGGCCGCAGGCCCCCATTTTGTTTCATCGCTACGCAAAATGAGCCGTCCCTTTATTCCACCTGAAATCTTGTTGCTATGTTTAATATCCTATCAAAAACCAGAGGCTAAGGCACTAAAATAAGGTGCTGGTTTCCCTCCTCCCTTTATCCCGAATGACAGCTGTAATGGAAGAGCTAATTGACGTTCGGCTCTTTTAATGAACATCTAGTGACAGACCAATACAGCAACCCGCTCCAGCAATGTAATTATGGAAGGGCTGCTATAGTTGTCAACTAATGTGATTATTTCCAGTCTACTGGTATTAACCTGTGTTTCTTCAGAGGAAAGAAAAAATTAAACAGGATTCTCAGTTCAATTAATTCTCAGGTTAATGTGCGGCTCCTCACTGCAACAACACGATCAGGAAGATCAGGACATCTGAAGCTTGATGGATATAGTCGATCGCAAAATACTGCAGATGCTGGAAATCCGAAATAACAACAGAAAACGCTGGAAAAACTCAGCAGGCCAGGCAGCATCCGTGGAGAGAGAAAGAGAGTTGACGTTTCAGGTCGATGACCTTTCATCAGAACTGGGAAGAGCTGGAAATCAAATAGATTTAAGGCCAGGGTAAAGCTGGGAAAAGGGGGAGGGGATAAAGGAACAAAAGAGGAGATGAAGAGACATTAAGAGACATTAAGAGATATGCAAGGCTAGAGGTGGTGTTAATGTGACAGATTAAGGCTGAATGAAGTGTGAAATCTACTGGCAGAATGAAGGACAGCTGCCAGCTTCTAGGAGGAAAAAAAAGGTGGGGGGGGGGACAAATAAAAGGGTGGATAAAATAAAATATAAATGTGATTGGAGCTGAGGTTATGATCTAAAATTGTTGAACTCGATATTGAGTCCAGAGGGCTGTAGCGTGCCTAAACGAAAGATGAGGTGCTGTTCCTCGAGCTTACGCTGAGCTTCCGTGGAACAGTGTATTAGGCCGAGGACGGTGAGGTCAGAGTGGGAGTGAAGCGGTGAATTAAAGTGACAGGCCACCGGGAGCTCGGGGTCCCCCTTACGGACTGAACGGAGGTGTTCCGCAAAGCGGTCACCCAATCTGCGTTTGGTCTCCCCAATGTAGAGGAGTCCACATCGTGAGCAGCGAATACAGTATACTAAATTGCAGGAAGTACAAGTAAATCGCTGTTTCACCTGGAAGGGGTGTTTGGGGCCCTGGACAGTGGGAAGAGGGGAGGTATAAGGGCATGTGTTGCATCTCCTGCGCGTGCACGGGAAGGTGCCGGGCGAAGGGGAAGGGGTGCTGGGGGTGGTAGAGGAGTGGACTAGGGTGTCGCGGAGGGAGCGGTCCCTGCGGAATGCTGAAAGGGGAGGTGAGGGGAAGATGTGTTTGGTGGTGGGATCACGCTGGAGGTGGATATAGTCGCTTCAATTCATGAAGGAACACTCTCTCCCAGCCCCCAGCCCTCCCCCCACTCGAACTCCGCACCCTCCCCCAGCACCCGCCCCCTGACCCTCCGCACCCTCCCCCAGCCCCCGCCCCTGACCCTCCAGCCCTTTCCCCAGCCCTCGCCCCCAACCAACCTCCGCACCCTCCCCCAGCCCTCGCCCCACCCGACCTCCGCACCCTCCCCCAGCCCCCGCCCCCTGACCCTCCACACGCTCCCCCAGCCCTCACCCCCACCCGACCTCCACACCCTCCCCAGCCCTCACCCTCTGACCCTCCACACATTCCCCCAACCCTCGTCCCACCGACCCTCCACCAGCCCTCGCCCCCTGACCCTCCAGCCCCTCCCCCAGCCCTCGCCCCCCAACCAACCTCCGCACCCTCCCCCAGCCCTCACCCCACCCGACCTCTGCACCCTCCCCCAGCCCCTGCCCCCTGACCCTCCGCACCCTCCCCCAGCCCTCGTCCCCAACCAACCTCCGCATCCTCCCCCAGCCCCCGCCCCACCCGACCTCCGCACACTCCCCCAGCCCCCGCCCCCACCCGTCCTCCACACCCTCCCCCCGCCCCTGACCCTCCGCACCCTACCCCAGCCCTCGCCCCCACCCGACCTCTGCACCCTCCCTAGCCCTTGCCCCCACCCGACCTCCGCACCCTCCCCCCGCCCCCTGACCCTCCGCACCCTCCCCAGCCCTCACGCTCTGACCCTCCGCACCCTCCCCCAGCCCTCACCCTCTGACCCTCCCCAGCCCTCACCCTCTGACCCTCCGCACCCTCCCCAGCCCTCACCCTCCACAGCCCTCACCCTCTGACCCTCCACACGCTCCCCCAACCCTCGCCTCACCGACCCTCCACCAGCCCTCAACCCCTGACCCTCCCCCAGCACTCGCCCCCACCTGACCTCTGCACCGTCCCCCAGCCCTCGCCCCCAACCGACCTCCGCCCCCTCCCCCAGCCCCCGTCCCCTGACCCTCCGCACCCTCCCCAGCCCTCGACCCCTGACCCTCCAGCCCCTCCCCAGCCCTCGACTCTCCTCACCCTCCCCCAGCCCCCGCTCCACCAGCCCTCACCCCCTGACCCTCCACCCCCTCTCCCAGCCCTCACCCCCACCTGACCTCCGCACCCTCCCCCAGCCCCCGCCCCTGAACTTCCACACCCTCCCCCAGCCCTCACCCCCTGACTCTCCACACGCTCCCCCAGCCCTCACCCCCACCCGACCTCCACACCCTCCCCAGCCCTCACCCTCTGACCCTCCACACATTCCCCAAACCCTCGTCCCACCGACCCTCCACCAGCCCTCGCCCCTTGACCCTCCAGCCCCACGCCCAGCCCTCGCCCCCAACCAACCTCCGCACCCTCCCCCAGCCCTCACCCCACCCGACCTCCGCACCCTCCCCCAGCCCCCGCCCCCGACCCTCCGCACCCTCCCCCAGCCCTCGTCCCCAACCAACCTCCGCACCCTCCCCCAGCCCTCACCCCACCCGACCTCCGCACCCTCCCCCAGCCCCCGCCCCCTGACCCTCCGCACCCTCCCCCAGCCCTCGCCCCCACCCGACCTCCGCACCCTCCCCCAGCCCTCACCCCACCCGACCTCCGCACCCTCCCCCAGCCCCCGCCCCCCTGACCCTCCGCACCCTCCCCCAGCCCTCGTCCCCATCCGACCGCCGCACCCACCCCAGCCCTTGTCCCCACCCGACCTCCGCACCCTCCCCCAGCCCCCACCCCACCCGACCTCCGCACCCTCCCCCAGCCCTCACCCCACCCGACCTCCGCACCCTCCCCCAGTCCCCGCCCCCTGACCCTCCGCACCCTCCCCCCAGCCCTCGTCCCCATCCGACCGCCGCACCCACCCCAGCCCTCACCCCACCCGACCTCCGCACCCTCCCCCAGCCCCCGCCCCCTGACCCTCCGCACCCTCCCCCAGCCCTCGTCCCCACCCGACCTCCGCACCCTCCCCCAGCCCCCGCCCCCTGACCCTCCGCACCCTCCCCCAGCCCTCGTCCCCATCCGACCGCCGCACCCACCCCAGCCCTCGTCCCCACCCGACCTCCGCACCCTCCCCCAGCCCACACCCCACCCGACCTCCGCACCCTCCCCCAGCCCCCGCCCCACCCGACCTCCGCACCCTCCCCCAGCCCCCGTCCCCACCCGACCTCCGCACCCTCCCCCAGCCCCCGCCCCACCCGACCTCCGCACCCTCCCCCAGCCCCCGCCCCCACCCGACCTCCGCACCCTCCCCCAGCCCCCGCCCCCACCCGACCTCCGCACCCTTCCCCCGCCCCCTGACCCTCCGCACCCTACCCCAGCCCTCGCCCCCACCCGACCTCCGCACCCTCCCCTAGCCCTCGCCCCCACCCGACCTCCGCACCCTCCCCCCGCCCCCTGACCCTCCGCACCCTCCCCAGCCCTCACCCTCTGTCCCTCCACACGCTCCCCCAACCCTCACCCTCTGACCCTCCGCACCCTCCCCCAACCCTCACCCTCCACAGCCCTCACCCTCTGACCCTCCACACGCTCCCCCAACCCTCGCCTCACCGACCCTCCACTAGCCCTCAACCCCTGACCCTCCGCACCCTCCCCCAGCCCCCGCTCCACCAGCCCTCGCCCCCTGACCCTCCTCCAGCACTCGCCCCCACCTGACCTCTGCACCGTCCCCCAGCCCTCGCCCCCACCCAACCTCCGCCCCCTCCCCCAGCCCCCGCCCCCTGACCCTCCAGCCCCTCCCCAGCCCTCGACTCTCCTCACCCTCCCCCAGCCCCCGCTCCACCAGCCCTCACCCCCCATTGACCTCCACACCCTCCCCAGCCCTCGCCCCCTGACCTTCCACACCCTCCCCCAGCCCTGGCCCCCACCCGACCTCTGCACCCTCCCCCAGCCCTCGCCCCCTGACTTTCCACACCCTCCCCAGCCCTCGCCCCCACCCGACCTCCGCACCCTCCCCCAGCCCTCGCCCCCTGACGCTCCCACAGCCCTTGCCCTCTGACCCTCCCCCATCCCTCGCCCCCTGACCCTTTGCACTCTCCCCCAGCCCTCGCCCCACTGACCCTCCCACAGCCCTTGCCCTCTGATCCTCTCCAGCCCTCGCCCCTGACCCTCCGCCCCCTACCCAGCCCTCGCCCCACTGACCCTCCCACAGCCCTTGCCCCCTGACCCTCCCCCAGCCCTCGCCCCCCTGACCCTCCTCCAGCCCTCGTCCACTGACCTCCCCCAGCCCTCGCCCCACCCAACCCTCGCCTCACTGACCCTCTGTACCCTCCCCCAGCCCTCGCCCCACTGACCCTCCCACAGCCCTTGCCCTCTGATCCTCTCCAGCCCTCGCCCCTGACCCTCCGCCCCCTACCCAGCCCTCGCTCCACTGACCCTCCCACAGCCCTTGCCCCCTGACCCTCCCCCAGCCCTCGCCCCCCCTGACCCTCCTCCAGCCCTCGTCCACTGACCTCCCCCAGCCCTCGCCCCACCCAACCCTCGCCTCACTGACCCTCCGTACCCTCCCCCAGCCCTCGCCCCACTGACCCTCCCACAGCCCTTGCCCCCTGACCCTCCTCCAGCCCTCGCCCCCCTGACCCTCCTCCAGCCCTCGTCCACTGACCTCCCCAGCCCTCGCCCCACCCAACCCTCGCCCCACTGACCCTCCGCACCCTCCCCAGCTCTCGCCCCCTGACCCTCCCCCAGCCCTCGCCCTCTGCACCCTCCCCCAGCCCTCGCCCCCGACCCTCTTCACCCTCCCCCAGCCCTCGCCCCACTGACCCTCCGCTCCCTCCCCCAGCCCTCAACCCCTGACCCTCCGCACCCTCCCCCAGCCCTCGACCCCTGACCCTCCACCCCCTCCCCCAGCCCTCGACCCTGACCCTCCACCCCTTCCCCCAGCACTCGACCCCTGACCCTCCACCCCCTCCACCAGCCCTCGCTCCACCCGACCTCCACTAATTCTCAGGTAATGTGCGGCTGCTCACGGCAACCACATAATCAGGAAGACCAGGACATAGTCGCAAATTGGCTGGCGTGTTTCCTACATTACAACAGCGACTACATTTCAAAAAGTACTTCATTGGCTGTAAAGCGCTTTGGCACATCCGGTGGTCGTGAAAGGCGCGAGAGAAATGCAAGTCTTTCTGTCTTTTAGTTCAGATCCAATGAAATGAGATGTTCTCTTTTAAGTTATTATTTTGTTGAGATTATTGTGAAATATTAGAATGAAATAGTCTTGCAGGATCAATGACAACGGCACTGTGGGACTCCAAAAATAAGAGACGTGCAAAGTGCAGAGACGGCTTCATTTCATATACTCATTGTGCTCTGAGACAGAGAGAGCATTAATGTGACTAATTAATGTTAGTGTATAAACAGGGGGGAAGCAAAGGTCTAATTATCTGATCTGGCTCTTGGCGTGCAGACTTTGTGAAGGGCTGGTTCAGAAATAATTTGATTGTTATTACGATATAACTTGCTTTCATTTTGTATCAGATAATGGTCTTTTGGACGTCAGGGATTTGAAGGCTGGCATCGTTTCCTTGAAGCTGCTTATGAGGACTGCTTGTTGTACAGAAACAGAAAGAATACCTTGCATTTATACAGCGACTTTCACGACCACCGGACGTCCCAAAGCGCTTTACAGCCAATGAAGAACTTTTTGAAGTGTAGTCTCTGTTGTAATGTAGGAAACGTGGCAGCTAATTTGCGCACAGCAAGCTCCCACAGACAGCAATGTGATAATGACCAGATGATCTGTTTTTTTTAGTGATGTTGATTAAGGGATAAATATTGGGCAAGTTACTGGGGAGAACTCCCCTACTCTTCTTCGAAATAGTGTCGAGGGATCTTTTACGTCCACCTGAGAGAGTAGACAGGGCCTCGGTTTAATGTCTCATCCGAAAGACAGCACCTGCGGCAGTGCAGCGCTCCCTCAGCACTGCACTGGGAGTGTCAGCCTAGATTTTTGTGCTCAAGTCCCTGGAGTGCGACTTGAACCCACAACCTTCTGACTCAGCAGCAAGGGTGCTACCAACTGAGCTACGGCTGCCACTTCACATGCAATTAGTTTGATGTGAAGCGACTATTATATAGGCAAACGTGACAGCCATTTTGCACACAGTAATCCCACAAACAGGAATGAGATGCAGGACCAGCGTATCTTTTTCTGTTGGTGTTGTTTGAGGGTCGAATGTTGGCCAGGACACTGGGAGAACTTTGAATAGTGCCATACAATCCGCCTCAGCCACCGAAACAGGCAGATGGGACCATAGGAACAGGAGCAGGCCATTCAGTGAGATCATGGCTGATCTGCGATCCAACTCCATATCCCCGCCTTTGGCCCATATCCCTTAATACCTTTGGTTAACAAAAAGCTATCAATCTCAGATTTTAAATTAACAATTGATCTAGCATCAATTGCCGTTTGCAGAAGAGAGTTCCAAACTTCTACCACCCTTTGTGTGGAGAAGTGTTTCCTAATTTCACTCCTGAAAGGTCTGGCTCTAATTTTTAGACTATGCCCCCTAGTCCTAGACTCCAACCCGCAGAAATAGTTTCTCTCTCTCTACCCTATCTGTTCCCCTTAATATCTTGAAAACTTCGATCAGATCACCCCTTAATCTTCTAAATTCCAGGGACTACAACCCTGATTTGTGTAACCTCGACTCGTAATTTAACCCCTGGAGTCCGGGTATCATTCTGGTAAACCTACGCTGCACTCCCTCCAAGGCCAATATATCTTTCCTCAGGTGTGGTGCCCAGAACTGCTCACAGTACTCCAGGTGTGGTCTAAGCAGGGCTTTGTATAGCTGCAGCATAACTTAGTTTGATATCTTGTCAAAAGGGCAGTTTTGAAAGATTAATTCTCAGGATGTAGGCATTGCTGGAAAGGCTGGCAATTAATGCCCATCCCTCGTTGCCCTCAGAAGGTGGTAGTGGGCCTTCTAACTGAGTGGCTTGCTAGGCCACTTCAGAGGACAGTTAAGAGTTAGTGTGGGACTGGACTCCTATATAGACCGAGTAAGGACGCCAGGTACCTTCCCTAAAAGACATTAGTGAACCAGTTGGGTTTTAACACCAATCCAACAAGTGAATTCATGTTCACTTTTACTGAGACCAGCTTTTTATTTTCAGATTTTGTAAAATTGAATTTAAATTCTCAAACTGCCATGGTGCAATTTGGGCTCATGTTCTACTGGATTATTAGTCCAGGCCTCTGGACTAACTAGTCCAGTAACATAACCACTACATTACCATTGCCTCTCTCCATGTTCAATACTTCAGTACTGCACTGGAATATCAACCTAGACTGTGAGTTTGAACATTGGGATGGGGATTGAACCCACAGCCGCCTGAGTCACAGGTGAGAGGGGTAGCGACTGAGCCAAGCTTATCCTAACTGTGTTCATGGTTGCTCTGTGCTGTCATATCGGGGGCGATTTTGCCAGCCCTGGGGAGGCGGGTTTGGAGGCAGGACTGCCGGGAAAATGGCAGAATCTGGGGGCGGGTACCCATCCTGCCCCCAACCCGCCTCCGTGCCATCTTCCCAGGAGGCGGGTACCCGACCCGTGCCGGGTCCCGTCTCCTCAAGGCGGGAAGGGGATTACAGCCACTTAACTGCCTGTTAACAGGTAGTTAACAGGCAGCTAAGAGGATTATCCCCATTTTTCCATCAGAGGTGCGGGCTTCCCGTCGTCGGGAAACCCCGCCAGGGTCAACGAGGCGAGCAGTGGGTCTGCGGGGGTGAGAGGGATCGAAAAGTGCGCTGTGGAGGTGAGTGATGGGTGCAAGTGTGGAGAGGTAAGTATGTGAGGTGAGTGAAAAGTCTTAGAAAAAGTTTCCTTACCTTTGTTTCTTCCTGCAGGCTTCAATCGTTGGGGACCCGGAGGCTCCGGCATCTCCACGGCAGAGATGACAGAAGGGCTGCTGCATTCTCCGATACAACAGCCATCTGCTTTCTGCTAAGAAAATAGGTTTGGTGAGCCTTGAGTACAAGAACGCACCAAACAACAGAGAATGTCAGTGTTTGACAGCTTCTCAAAGCTGTCAAACAATGACAATTCATCTGTCAAAAATTTTTGACAGATGAAACGTCATACGCTGGCATTCTCTGTCACCGGCTTTCCCTTAATTGGCCTGCTGAGCCCGCTGGGCAGTCTTAACAATGTCAATCAAGGGAAAATAGCGTGGGTTGGCCACAAGTCAATGGAGCTGGGACTAAAACCCGACAAGCAGCAGTCCTGCCCCCAACGCGCCCCCATTGGCAAAATCACCCCGAAGGCGTGACATTGCCCCTGGACCTCTGCATACCATTGGCATGGCCAACACAGGAACAGCTGTAGGAAGATGCTCTTTTATTTAACGGGCAGATGTGCCCGAATCAGTTGGCTCAGTTCTACTGTACTGGGACGGTGGCGCTGTTAACCCTTAGACTGCTGGCAGGTCAAGAGAAGATGGCTGTCTCTCTGGGCTGGATGGTTTTGAGAGATTTTATAGTAGCGACGCTGCTCACATAGCAGCCTCATCCTGTCGGTGATGATATTGCAGCCTGGCTCCTACTTAAACCCCAATGACAGCAATCTCACTCTTAGGATAATTACTGTAATCTGGCAATTTCTATGGTGCATGAAACGTAGCCCAAATGGATTATCCACACAATAACTCACATACAAATTAAGCCTTAATTACTGGTTTAATTGGTGTTTTTCCACTTGGACAGTGTTGCTTTCCTGTCTGTAGTTAATTCGCAGCACAAACTTTGATTTAGCAATGATAACACGAGAGCGACATTTAACTTAGCTACAAAATGAACAGTTTAACAGGAGAGGAGCATGGGGTAGAATTTCTGCAGGGGGAGCTATCTTTCCCTCGCCACAGATACGGTAGACAATTGTCAGAGGACATCGGAGAAACAACGTAAATGGCTGTTTACGCTGTTCCTCCAGAGTTTCCGCTGAAGTTACGGTGGGAGGTCGGGAGAGCGCCCCCCCCACCCCGCCCCCCCCCACCACCCCGCAGAAATTCTACTCCTATTAGTTGCAGGTTTTAAGTGAATCTTTCCCCCTTTCATTGAAATGTTGGAAAATTAGGAACAGTAGGAGGCCATTCAGCCCCCCGAGCCTGCTCTGCCATTCAGTGAGATCACGGCTGATCTGCAGCTCAACCCCATTGACTCGCCTTTGATCCATATCCCTTGCTACCCTTACCGAACAAAACTCGATTGATCTCGGTCTTGAAAGCTCCAATTGACGCCCAGCATCCACAGCCTTTTGGAAGAGCGAGTTCCTGATTTCTACTCCCCTCTGTGTGGAAAAATGCTTCCTGATTTTGCTCCTGAGCGGCCCAGCTCTAATTTTAAGATTGTGCCCCCTTGTTCTGGATTCCCCCACCAGAGGAAACAGTTCCCCTGCATCTACCCTATCGAATCTTTTTAACATTTTAAACATCTCGATCAGATCGCCCCTCAATCTTCTAAACTCAAGGGAATGCAAACCACGTTTTTGCAGCCTGTCCTCATAATTTAACCCTCAGAGCCCCAGTTTAGATTTGGATTTATTATTTACGTCTAGAATCCCCTATCTAACGACTAAATTAGCTCACTTCAAACCATCCTACACAACCCAGTCCAACAGCAGAACCACAATACGGCACGAATTGAAGTGCAACTTCAATCTCACTTGCCAGAGGGATCACAACACCAGTCAGAAGTTGCGCTCCAGTTCTGGCACTACTTGACTATCTACTAGAAACATAGAAAAATAGGAGCAGGAGTAGGTCATTCGGCCCTTCGAGCCTGCTCCACCATTCAATATGATCATGGCTGATCCTCTATCTCAATACTATATTCCCCCTCTCTCCCCATACCCCTTGATGCCTTTTGTGTCTAGAAATCTATCTATCTCCTTCTTAAATATATTCAGTGACTTGGCCTCAACAGCCTTCTGTGGTAGAGAATTCCACAGGTTCACCACCCTCTGAGTGAAAAATTTCTCCTCATCTCAGTCCTACCCCGTATCCTGAGACTGTGACCCCTCGTTCTAGACCCCCCCAGCCAGGGGAAACATCCTCCCTGCATCCAGTCTGTCTAGCCCTGTCAGAATTTTATACGTTTCAATGAGATCCCCTCTCATTCTTCTAAACTCTAGTGAATACAGGCCTAGTCGACCCAATCTCTCCTCATACGACAGTCCTGCCATCCCAGGAATCAGTCTGGTGAACCTTCGCTGCACTCCCTCCAGGGCAAGTATATCTTTTCTTAGGTAAGGAGACCAAAACTGCACACAGTACTCCAGGTGTGGTCTCACCAAGGCCCTGTACTGCATTGGTGCAACTGCAAGGTTCGGTATCAGTGATTACAGTGAAAGTAATCGATATTGTGAAGGAATAAGCCATATAACCTATTCAGAAAAATACACTATCTTATGAAAGAATTCTGGCCTTATTAAAACATGACAAACTGGGTTTGGAAATTTAGAAACCTAACTATGAAATAGCTATGAAAGCATTCTGGCTATTGAGATAAGATAGTTGTTGACCCTGAATAAATAACCTTATTGAAACAGAAGGTGAAGGGCTCTGACAGGCTAAACTTTTGGGAACGAAACAATGGTTCACCCTGGATAAGGTGTTCTAATTTACACTTCGTAAAGAAGCACATAAGATAAGGAACATCTGCCCTCGTAAAGATGACATAAAGTAAGGAACACCTGCCGTCATACCGTTTTTATATGGTAAACTTAGAACACCTAGAGTTAAGACATGATTCTGGCTGAGGTGGCAGTAAGAGTTGCAGAGGTCGGCAGAAAAATGACTAGAGATAATTAGCTTGCATCAGCAGAAAACCTTAAAGGAAATACCACTGGAAAAAGGTATAAATATTGAACTCTCAAATGGGATAACAGACTCACTTTAATCGGGCAAAGCGATTCTCGGCTTCAGAGGCGGCTCTGTGGTCTCCAACTCTTTGTACCTCGGGGATCAAAGGTATTTGATATTTGTGGATATCCTGTATAAGAACTTTAAGAACTCTAATATTGTAGCGAAGTTAAAATTTAAAAGTAAGATTCTCTGATAATAAGATCATAAGTTTTCTCTTTTTAGAACGGCTAATGTTGTGATTGATTCACCAACTGTAAACTGCATGTCGGTTCTTTAATAAATCTATATATTTTTAGAATTGTCTCACATAAAACTTCTGTATCAAAAACTCGTGAACTCAATCTCTGTACACTCTTTGGTGGAGAGTTACAGAATTCTGGGGGAGTTTTCCGGACCCTCATAATATCCGGGACGTTACAGTCTAGCGAAACTTATTAAAAGCGCTATCTGGAGGATGGTAACATTCTCGGGTTGTTCCTTTCCTTTAGGGAGAGATAGTCCGGACCTTTAGACCCAATTAAGCGTCTTTAGGATTCGGCTACCTCAAACTTTAGTTGAAAGTGAACGTCTTGAGAAATACGCCTGATCCGGGGTAGCCCTAAAGGGGCTAGGGCTAGTAAAAATCCTTCAATATTTCAGTATCTAAATCATCCTAAGCAAATTTTTTGGGTGAGCGGCCCCTTTAAGGGGCTGTGCAGGCCCATCAAAATACCACTCGTGCGATTTTTCGCATTGAAAAGCCGGCGGGAGGTCCGGAGAGCCGCACGGCCGCGAAGCTTAAAGGGAACATTGATCGTAATTACAATAGTGAACTTATTTGTAAGTATCGCAATATCTCAACATTAGCTGCTCAACCACTCCCTTACCTTTATCTTTATTGTCCTTGCTCCGAGTAAAACCTGCACCCTCTCCCCTCCTGGTTGTTCCCCCTGCTACGTCCCCCATCTTTATACCCTCAAGGGGAGCAGATATGAACATATCTGGCACACAACTGGTCTAGCCATCCATTGCCAGGTCTGGCTGGAGCACTTCAAGCGCTATCGGCCTCGCTCTCCTCTGCCAACACTGACTAGTACTCCAGGACTATCCTGGAGAGCAAAGATAACCCCGCCCCCCCGCCCCCCGGCTTCTTTTCTCCACTACCAACCATCTCCTTAAACCTCTCGCCACATCCCGCATCCACCGGCACCTCCAATAAGTGCGGAAGCTGATCGACTTTGTCACTAAGATTGAGACCATCTGTTCAGTTTCATCCACTGCATTCCTCCCTCTTCTCACCCACCCCAAGGCTCCTCCCTGCCCTAGCCTTGATCCTGCATCCTTTTCTAGTTTCTCTCCTATCTCCCCATACCCTCTTCGAGACCATATTTTCCATGAGTCATAGTCATAGAGTCATAACGGCACAGAAGGAGGCCATTCGGCCCATCGAGTCCGTGCCAACTCTCTGTAGAGCAATCCAGTCAGTCCCATTCCCCTGCTCTATCCCCGTAGCCCTGCAAGTTTATTTCCCTCAAGTGCCTATCCAGTCTCCCCCTGAAAACATTGAGTGTCTCCGCTTCCACCACTTCCGTCGGCAGCGAGTTCCAGGTCCTCACCACTCGCTGTGTAAAAATGTATTTCCTCACATTCCCCCCTATATCCCTTGCCCAAAACCTTAAATCTGTGTCCCCCTAGTCCTTGTACCATCAACTAGTAGGAACAGCCTTTCCCCGTCTAGCCTATCTAAACCCGTCATAATCTTGTACACCTCTATCAAATCACCCCTCAACCTCCTTTGCTGTAATGAAAACAAATCCAGCTTCTCCAACTTGTCCTTGTGGCTAAGATCCCCCATCCCCGGAACCATTCTGGTAAATCTCCTCTGCACCCTCTCAAGGTCCTTCACACCCTTCCTAAAGTGTGGTGACCAGAACTGGACGCAATACTCCAGTTGTGGCCTAACCAGTGCTTTATGAGATCCACCTCCTGCTCGCTTGATTCCCCATTCCTACTAAACTGCTGACCATCTAACTTCGCTTCCTACTCCCCATGTTATCTGATATTGTGAATGGTTCCCTCACCTCAGGCACTGAATATTTAACAACCAGACCCCCACTATCTCTCTACTGAGAGTGCTACTCCCTGAGCCACAGCTAAACATTAGGAAGACAAAAGCCATCGTCTTCAGCGCCCATCACAAACTCTACACCTTTGCTGCTGATTTCCTCACCCTCCCCAGCCATTATCTCAGACTGTTTGCAATCTCGGTGTCCTAACACAACCCGAGCTGAGCTGCCAACCCCATATCCTCTCCATCACGAGGACCGCTTACTTCCACCTCCATCACATTGCCTACCTCTGCCCCTGCCTCAGGCCTTCTGCTGCTGATCCAAGTGTTTGTCGCCTCCAGACTCAACTATTTCAATGTTCTCCTGGCTGGCCGCCCATTCTCCACATTCTGTAAACCTCAGCTCATCCAAACCTCCGTTGCCCTTATCCTATCCCACACCAAGTGTCGTTCATCCATGACTCTTATCCTCATTGACCTACATTGGCTCCCATTCCCTCATTGCCTCCAATTTACAATTCGTATCCTTATGTTTAAATCCCTTCATGGCCTCGCCCCCTCCCTATCTCAACAACCAACTAGTCCGAAAACCCTCCCAGTACCCTCAGCTCCTCTAACTATGGCCTGTTGTGTATCCCTCTGTCCCTTTGCCCCACCCTTGGCGGCTGAACCTTCAGCCTAGGTCCCACACGCTGGGATTCTCCCCCTAAACCTCTCCCATCTCTCCACCTCCTGCTCCTTCTTTATGACCCTCCTTAAAACCCACCTCTTTGACCAAGCTTGTGGTGGCCCCTCCTCGTATCTCTTTCTTTGGTCCGCTGGCAATGTTTCTCTGATTGCGCCTCTGCGAAGTGCCTTGAGGCGTTTTTCTACATTGAATGCAGCTGTTGTTATTGCTGGGCTTCACTGGAGTCCTTTGAATGGGACATTAAACCGAGGACGTTCCTCCTGTTGTGGTGGTTTCAGGTGAATGCTAAGGATCCCATGGCATTATATGATGAAGAGCAGGGAGTTTTCCAAGTGTCCTGGCCAATATTCTTTCCTCAGTGAATCTCAGTAATAACAGATTAACATGTCATCCAGCTGCTGTTTGTTTGACCTTATTGTGTGCAAATTGGTGACACATTTGCCCACATCACAACAGTGACTGCACGATGTAATTCATTCTACGTGAAGTGCATTGGACACTTCTAAAATACTATATTAATACAAATTCACTCTTTATTACTTTGTTTGTTTCTTTCTTTGTGCATTTACAGAACATATTGTTTGATTTGCTGCAAATAAATTAAAAGTTATTGAGCTAGTTAAACAGTGCAGTACTGAGGGAGTGCTGCACAGTCGGAGGTGCCGTCTTTCAGATGAGACGTTAAACTGAGGCCCCGTCTGCCCTCTCAGGCGGACGTAAAAGAATCCCATGGCATTATTTGGCACTATTTCGAAGAAGAGCAGGGGAGTTCTCCCCGGTGTCCTGGCCAATATTTATCCCTCAATCAACATCACTTAAAAACAGATTATCTGGTCGTTATCACATTGCTGTTTGTGGGAGCTTGCTGTGCGCAAATTGGCTGCCACAATTCCCTGCAGTTCAACAGTGGCTACACCTGAAAAGTACTTAATTGGCTGTAAAGCACGTTGGGACATTCTGAGGTCGTGAAAGGTGCTATATCATAGAATCATAGAATGGTTAGAGCACAGAAGGAGGCCATTTGGCCCGTCAAGCCCGTGCCAGCTCTCTGCAAGAGCACTTCAAATAGTCCCACTCCCCCCGCTCTTTCCCCGTAGCCCTGCAAATTTCTTTCCTTCAGGTACTTATCCAATTCCCTTTTGGAAGCCACAATCGAGTCTGCCTCCGCCACCCTTTCAGGCAGTGCATTCCAGATCCTAACCACTCGCTGAGTAAAAAAGTTTTTCCTCATGTCGCCTTTGCCAATCACCTTAGATCTGTGCCCTCTGGTTCTCGACCCTTCCGCCAATGGGAGCAGTTTCTCTCTATCTACTCTGTCCAGACCTCTCATGATTTTGAACAGCTCGATCAAACCTCCTCTCAACTTTCTCTGCTCCAAGGAGAACAACCCCAGCTTCTCCAGTCTATAAATGCAAGTTCTTTCTTTCTTTTTATCTGTCTATCTATTTACAGCCCCAGTACACAAAGCCGATCAGTTTCAGGGCTTATGGCTAGGTTGAGCTCACCGCTGAACCTGGTATATTTTATCACAGCTCCCTGCAGCGGTTAAAGTGAGATTGAATACACCGAGGTACCTGCATGTCAGCACTGCTCACCTTCAGCTTGACATGTGCAGAGAAAGGTTCCAACTAATTCTTCCTTAGAAGCTCTTTGAAATCTGTACACCTGATCCCAAGAGGAAAAATCAATGACTTAAACAAATAAACTTGAGAGAATCAAAGAGAGGGGGAGGTAAGCGGACAGGATGCTTGAGGAGTGGCTGATGAAACAGCGGGAAGGCGGAGAAGCAAGGAGATGGAACCATGAGGAATTCTAGATAAGTGTCGACGTGCGGTAAATAGTGGGCACTATGGAGGCTGCTCAGAGCAAAACTGCAGATACAACAACAACAACTTGCATTTATACAGTGCATTTAACATAGCAAAATGTCCCAAGGTGCTTCATAGGAGTGTTATCAAACAATATTTTTTCACCGACCCACATAAGGAGATATTAGGACAGATGAAGTAGGTTTTAAGGAGCGTCTTAAAGGAGGAGAGAGAGGCGGAGAGGTTCAGGGAGGGAATTTCAGAGGCTGAAGGCCCCAATGATGGATAAAAGTAAGAGAAAGATGGAGAAAACAAAGAGGCTACTAACGCTAGGGTGGGAAGTTTGAGGTGGTGAGCAGGAAGAGATGCAATAAAGCATTGAATGAGATCGAAGAAATAGCAATACAAAACAAAAAACACCACAGAGAGCGAGAACAGTCAACCAGCCAGGGTATGGTAGCATAGTGGTTATGTCACTAGACTAGTAATCCAAGAGACATGAGTTCAAATCTCACCACTGGCAGCTGGGGAATTTAAATTCAGTTAATTAAATAAATCTGGAATAAAAAGCTAGTATCAGTAATGGTAATAATGAAACTATCGGATTGTTGTAAAAACCCATCTGTTTCACTCATGCACTTTAGGGAAGGAAATCTGCTGTCTTTACCTGGTCTGGCCCACATGTGACTCCAGACCCCCAGCAATGTGGTTGACTCTTAATCTGCCCTCTGAAATGGCCTAACAAGCCTCTCAGTTGTTACAAAGAAGTGTACAAAGCAGAACTGTGGGAGTACCTTCACCACACAGACTGCAGCAGTTGAAGAAGTTGGCTCACCACCACCTTCTCAAGGGCAATTAGGGATGGGCAATAAATGCTGTGGGGCCCACATACCATGAATGAATAAAAAAAACAACTCTATTTCATTTAAGCCTTAGCCAAGTCCAGGGAAATGTCTGTCTCCCTGAATCACATCTTATCTGAAAGACAGCACCTCCAACAATCCATCAGTACAGCACTGAAGTGTCAGTCTGGATTATGTGATCAAATCTCCTGATTGGGCTTGAACCCACAGCATTCTGACTTAGAGGTGAAATATATCTCCACTGAGTTGGAACACATTAGTTGAATACGGGAAATGGGTGGGAGAGCTGCTCGATGATATACGTAGAATTTTGCAACACAGAATGAGACCATTTGGTCCAACGTGTCTGTGCCGGCTCTTTGCTGGAGCAATCCAAAACCCATAGGGCTGGATTTTGATACTGGGGTCGGGTTGGTGTCGTGAATCCCACTTTTTGGGTTGTAGACCCGCCTCCATCGAGATGTGGCCAACCCACTGTATTTTCCCGTTGATTGACCTTGTTGAGCCCGCCCAGTGGGCTCAGCAGGCCAATTAAGGGCCACCCTGGCAACAGGTGACGTCACAGATTGACATTTCATCTGTCAAGAGCTTTTGACAGATGAAATATCAGCGTTTGACAGCTCTGTGAAGCTGTCAAACACTGACAATATGATTTCTAACTTGAGTCCTTCCTCTCAGGCTGAGTTAGAAATCATTCCAGCACAAAAAACAGAAGGCTGCAGTTTTTGACAGCACCACGGCTTTTCTGCTTTCTGTGCCGGTGAGATTTCTGACTCCCGAGAACTGAAGGGCTGACACCTGCAGGAGGAAGTTAAGGTAAGTAAAACTTTTTCCCACACTTAGCACTTACCTTACACACTTACCTCTGCACACATGCACCCATCACTCACCTGCCCACCAGACATATCGACCCCTCCAACCCCTGCAGACCCACGGTCCGCCTCGCTAACTTGGCGTGGTTACCACCTGTCGGGAAGCCCACATTTCACCTTTCAAAATAGGGATTAGGCAAAAAACTGCCTGTTAACTACCTGTTAACAGGCAGTTAATTGTCACTAATCCCTTCCCGCCTCGGGGAGTCGGGTCCCAGCACAGGTCGGGTACCCGCCGCCAGCAAAACTGGCATGGAGGCGGGTTGGAAGCGGGATGGGGTCGGGACCCACGAATCTGCAACTTTAACCCCCCACACGCCTCCAAACCCGACTCCATGGGTCAGTGAAAATCCAGCCCATAGTCCTGCATCTTTATCTGCTTCCATTCATTATTTCATTTTCCCTTGAAAGATGCAGGCCTAGTAATTTGAGAGCGCCCATTTTTTGGCTGTCTTGGGGCAAAACAATCTTGCAGCTGGTGACCTGAAGCAGGGATTAGGCCTCTAATTCTGCCCTTTTGAGCATCCCTGATGATAATCGCTCAACCATTGGTGGCCATGCCTTCTGTTGCCTAGGCTCTCAGCTCTGGAATTAATTTCCTAAACCTCTCCGCCTCTCTACCACTCAAGACGCTCCTTAAAATCCTACCTCTTTGACCAAGCTTTTGGTCACCTGCCTTAATTTCTCCTTATGTGGCTCGGTGTCAAATTTTTTGTCTTATAATACTCCTGTGAAGCACCTTGGGACGTTTTGCTACGTTAAAGGCGCTATATAAATGCAAGTTGTTGTTGTTGTTATATGAGAAGTCGCACAACACCAGGTTATAGTCCAACAGATTTATTTAAAATTACAAGCTTTCGGAGCTATCGCCCCTTCTTCAGGTAAAGTTACAATGAGTGAATCTACAAAAGTTCACAGAATATAAACACAGAAACTGCAGAGATACAATCTTTCCTTACATCAAAGACACACCAAGAGCACAGGCAAGACAATCAGATGTGTCCCAGGGGGTCCAACGTGTCAAAACCTGCTGTCTGCAGTGTTTTTTTGGGTTTGTTTTTTGTTTTTTTTGGGTTTGTTTTTTAAAAACTGGAAAGACAGACAACGATGTTATATGCAATGGGACTAACGCCTGCTTCAGGCGAGTGTATAGGATGCCTCTTGTTTGCCCTTACCCAATATGGCTGGCAGCGCCCTTCTGGTCGGATGTGTGTGCGCTTCCTGCTCACCATCTTGGGGGCTTTGGAGGCCACGTACTGCCTGAAAAACGGGCGCTACACAGCCCAATTTCTGGCCCGCAATGTTTTCTATCTCAACTCTGTAGCAAAGCAATCGACCTACCAACAACACTGTGAGCAAAGAAATTTTTAACCTCACTCTCTTAGTGGCAATTTTCAATTGATGTCCCTTGCCACTGACTCCTCACTTAGAGAAAATAGTCTTTCCCTATTCGCCCTATCAAAACCCTTCATAGTTTTATAAATCTCTATTAAATCTCCTCTTAGCCTTCTCTGCTCCAGTGGAAATAGTCCAAGTATCTCATGTCTTTCCACATATCTATAGTCTCCTATCCTTGCGTCATCCTGGTGAAACTGCACAGCGGGGAGCTCTCTATGGCTTTAATGTCCTCTGTATGATAGAATTCCCAAGGTTGCTTGCAGCACTCAAACCGTGCCTCAACCAGGGTACATGTAGGCAGGCATGGCTGGAGGAGATCCCTCAGTTTGGGTGCAACGTGAAGAAGAAACTTGAATTCAATTTGCTGGGACACCAGGGGCATCATCACTGGAGCATGGTAAGGATGAGGGTGATGGGGGCATAAATCTCTAAGTAAGCAGGTGTCGGTGTCTACGTGCATTGGAATACTCAGTAGTCAGGTTGTTAAACATTCAAGGCTACAGCGAATTTGGACTCAATGAGCTCAAAGCCATTTTAATAAGAACATAAGAACATAAGAAATAGGAGCAGGAGTCGGCCATTTGGCCCTTCGAGCCTGCTCCACCATTCAATAAGATCATGGTTGATCTTCTACCTCAGCTTAACTTTCCTGCACTATCCCCACCTCCATTGATTCCCTTAATATCCAAAAATCTATCGATCTCTGTCTTGAATATACTCAATGACTGAGCCTCCACAGCCCTCTGGGGTAGAGAATTCCAAAGATTCACCACCCTCTGAGTGAAGAAATTTCTCCTCATCTCAGTCCTAGATGACCAACCCCTTATTCTGAGACTGTGACCCCTGGTTCTAGACTCCCCAGCCAGGGGAAACATCCTCCCTGCATCTACCCTGTCAAGCCCTGTAAGAATTTTGTATGTTTCAATGAGATCACCGCTCATTGTTCTGAACTCTAGAGAATATAGGTCTTAATCTCTTAAATCAAGGGTACCCTGTAGTTTTGCCATCACCCCTTATATTCATCACTTGGACTTGTGATCTGTAACTCACAGACAGATCTCCAGCTGTATTTAAAGCATGCAGCACGCAATGAATTATGCATTTTTTTGCCTAAAGTAAATCTTTCAGAATCAAAGTGATGTAGAAACAATTGACATTTTCCCAATTGGGATTGGTGACCACGTGGATGTCACGTTGCAGTGAGTGTTTTAGAAATTGTTTTCAGGAGATGCTTTCTCACTTGGTAAAATGAACTGAATGTTTTATATATTCACGTATTGATTTTACAATATTGTCTTGGGTTTCGGATACTATGGAAACTATTCCTGCCTCCATCACAAGGGCTGATTCTACAACATAACAGCAACATGCTGAGTTGTCTTAAACTCATGATTCCTAAGTGTCAGCCGTGGCTCAGCTGGTAGCACCCTCTCACCTCTGAGTTAGAAAGGTTGTGGGTACAAGTGCCCACTCCAGGAGCTAAAATCGAGGCTGACGCTCCAGTGCAGTGCTGGGGGAGTGCTGCCCTGTCGGAGGTGCCGTCTTTCGGATGAGACATGAAACCGAGGCCCCGTCTGCTCTCCCAGGTGGACATAAAAGATCCCATGGCACTATTTCAAAGAAGAGCAGGGGAGTTCTCCCCCGGTGTCCTGGCCAATATTTATCCCTCAATCAACATCACTAAAAAAAACAGATTATCTGGTCGTTATCACATTGCTGTTTTTGGGAGCTTGCTGTGCGCAATTTTGGCTGCTGTGTTTCCTACATTACAACAGTGACTACACGTCAATAGTACTTCATTGGCTGTAAAGCGCTTTGGGACTTCCTGAGGTTGTGAAAAGCGCTGTGGAAATGCAAGTTCCTTCTTTTCTTTTATCCCCTGGGCTATCTACCCTTTCCCTAGCTGAGTACAGGCAAACAAGGATCTGTTTCACTGGCAGTTACTAGAGTCCTATATACCTGCGACAATCACCCTGCGCAGTGGTGTAGTATTCAGGCATTAGCACCTCGTGCACAAGTGTGAGATCTATCAAGCTTTCGATATGTGAAGAAGAAGGCTATAAAGGGAGAAACACCCCTTGATATAAGTCACAGCTTGGGCCGCTCAGCCCTGGTGGGAGATCTGACCATGGACCAACCGGGTTTAACGGCATCCACATACGACATCACATCTGAAAAGTCAACCAAGAAACAAACTGGACTGTTCAATTGAAGAGTCTTGTCACTCATCAGACAGTGTGAGAAATACATTCTAGAAGCAGTATATCAACCCCTTATGGACTGACTCGAATGTTATTGTTTTCTGTATTGCGCTGATTCAGCCTGTGGCTGTATCATTTGACTTCTGTCTCTTAAGTGCATCTTTAAAATAAATCCGACTAGGCATTTTAGCCTGTACTCATTGGGATGATGGTGTGGTATTTTCTACCTTTCTGAAGGACTGGACAGCATTGTGGACATCCCATGCACTCTCCAGTGAAAATGCACTGTGACTAGAGTTACTTATTAAACCTGGACACAGTAAGCCATACACAGCAAGTATAAAGGCCCAGGTTTCAGTTTAGTTTAAACGTTTATAGGAACTGTAGCCCGATTTTAACTCAGGTTGGGGATCGGGCATTGGGTGGTGGCGGGGGCGGTGGGTCCTGTGGCAAACCCCATCAGGGCATCAGCGTGAGACCCGGGTCGTTTAACTCATTCTAATATGATTGACAGGCTGCCCACCCAATCGCATTGGGAAACTGAGAGTTGCCCATTTTCTCTGCGCAATTTCTGGGGAGCTGTCCAAGGCCTATTTAAAGTGGGAATTTGCAATTATACTTCAAGAAATTACAATCTCCCAAAGCTTATTCGTGTTCGAGCATTTCTAATTTGATTCAATCTTGGTTCAAAGCCTGGATGTTGTCCAGGTCTTGCTGCATGCGGCAATGGACTGCTTCATTGTCTAAGGGATTGTAAATGGAGCCAAACACTGTGCAATCATCAGCGAACCGCCGAGCCCCTTCCGACCTTACGATGGAGGGATGGTCATTGATAAAACAAGGTTGCAGTCTCTGCTTTCAGATTTCACGCCAAGACTGGGGAGATATATTCTGTGGGAAGTAATGAACCAGATGGCTGTCTCTAGGTTTTCTGATGCTTCAGTTTAGGTCCTGCTGGAGGAAGTCAGGGTAAGGAGGGAGGCACTGTTTCCCGGTATCTGCAAGAGCATTAGCCAGGGTGAATATCAGCAGCCCTGGACAAAGATGGCTAAGGGTGCCAGTGCCCAGCAGCATCACCTCAGGACCTATGTTCAATGACCCCACAAGAGCAGCAAGGGTGAGTGCTCCTGTTGCTCTCTCAGCAACACCTGCCAACACTCCTTTTAGCTCTTCTCGCAGCACATTCACTAAGAACATAAGAAACAGGAGCCGGAGTAGGCCAATCAGCCCCTTATTCTGAAACTATGCCCCGCCAGTTCTAGATACCCCCACTAGGGGAAACATCCTTCAGCATCCACCCTGTTGTGCCCCCTCAGAATCTTATATGTTTCAATAAGATCGCCTCTCATTCTTCTAAACTCCAATGAGTCTAGGCCCAACCTGCTCAACCTTTCATCATACGTCAACCCCTTCATTCCAGGAATCAACCTTCTCTGCACTGCCTCCAATGCAAGTATAACCTTCCTTAAATATGGAAACCAAAACTGTACGCAGTACTCCATGTGCAGTCTCACCAGCGCCCTGTAAAGTTGCATCAAAACTTCCCTACTTTTATACTCCATACCCCTTGCAATAAAGGCCAACATTCCATTGGCCTTCCTAATTACTAACCACATTCTCTTCTCAAATGTGCTCACTATTTATCCCTGTGTTCCAGTTTGCCTCATTATATCAGTACCATTAGCGAGGGCTTTCCTTCAGAACCTGTAGTCACCGACCCAGAATAAGTAGGCTACATATCAGGCGCATGCTCACGCTGACCATAGCAGCCCCCCAAACCCACCAAACCCCCAGTTATTGCCCTGCTTTTGAAGAGATGTCATGGGAAGCATTGGGGATAATTTTAACTTAATTTGCTGGGTGGGAGACCCATGGGATCGGGTGGAAGGCTGGTTTTACACCACCCGCACCCCCCCGCCCAAGATTGATTCCAATGGAGGGTAAAATCGGGACGGTTTGTAAAACCAGCGTTGCACCTGATCCGGTCAGTTTCCTGACGGGTGGGCGAGGTTAAAATTGCCTCCAATGTCTGATCTGGAGCCCAGATGTCCGCGAGACAGCGTAGGCACCGTCAGGTAATTTTCCAATTGCATGCTCCTTCCATGGAGCCTTGCCGCTGGAAGCACTTAATCTTCTCACAATTGTCCCCCCTTTCAATTGAATCAAAAGGAAGTCAAGGAGCGGGAGGCAAGGAGCACGCCCGATTTCGGCATGTGCGCGGCTGACAGGTGAAGTCCCCGTGCCTTGAGAGCGCAGTCGGTAAATTGACCCTGCAATGTCAGCTGGCTGTTCACTGGCTGGAAAGTGTCTTCTATTGTAGCACGAGACTTGATACAATGGTTGTAGGGATGCAAGAAGAAACAAAAAACCTTCCATTCAGTCATCCTTTGTTGGTACTGAGGTGGAAACCTGAAGGTAATTCAACGTTGTCTCTCTTCACTAAAGCGGCAGTGACCTGAGAAATAGGGTTCGACATTGATGCTTCTGGTGCCTCAGGCAGAAGTCTACTGCATCCCGTAGGCTAGGAGGTGAGCGCTGCTGTCATCTGCAATAGCGCGGATTCTGTGAAATCTCCAGCAGACTGATGTTATCGGTGTCAACTCGGTATCAATCCAGCCTCTGAGTCGTGAGGTTGTAAGTTGAAGCTCCGCTCCCAGACATAATCGAGGCTGACATCTGGTTGAACTGAGTTCCTGCTCAGGTGGATGTGGAAGATCCTACAGCACTATTGAAGAAAAAGTTTTTAAAAACTTGCATTTCTCTCGCACCTTTCACCACCTCAGGACGTCCCAAAGCGTTTTACAGCCTATTTCGAAGAAGAGCAGGGGAGCTCTCCCCGGTGTCCTGCACAATATTTATTCCCTCAATCAACATTATTATTAAAAAAAACACAGATTATCTGGTCATTATCACATTGCTGTTGGTGGGAGCTTGCTGTGCGCAAATTGGCTGCTGCGTTTCCTACATTACAACAATGACTACACTGCAAAAGTACTTCATTGGCTGTAAAGCGCTTTGGGACATCCTAAGGTCATGAAAGGCGCTATAGAAATGCAAGTTCTTTCTTTAATGCCAGTCGGAGGATCCACAAGAGAAAAGATTTGTAAACTTTGAAAACTCTTCTGGGACAAGTATCTGCTGCACAACATTACAGTATCAAGAAGCTAGTGAAAGGACCTGTCGATGCTTCTCAGAATAGTAACGGAACTAGCCTGCAGTTGGAGGAAGTGGCTCTGAAAGGATTGGCTCTGGACTAAATTTAACATTACAGAATATTCAGTGCTATTAAAATTAATGCATTTTATTCAATTTTTTTTAATGGATTGAGACTTGAAAGAAAATGGGAAGGCGGGCGAGTCTGCTCGACCTGCAGCAACTGCTTTTAAACTCATACATTTCCCAGTGCAGAACCCCAGTGGACAATCACTCTGCTGGAGGCACACCTTGATCTGCACAAACAAAACCTGCCTTTGGGAAGGACGATCAAAGCTACCTTCCACATTGCGTTTTGAAGCCATTCGATATTTGTTTTACTCTAGTTTCCTCTCCTGAAAAGAAAGACGTGCATTTATATATTTTTTAAAATATTTTTATTCGCTTACGGGATGTGGGCGTTGCTGGCATGGCCAGCATTTATTGCCCATCCCTAATTGCCCCTTGAGAAGGTGGTGGTGAGCCACCTTCTTAAACCGCTGCAGTCCGTGTGGTGAAGGTGCTCCCACAGTGCTGTTAGGGAGGGAGTTCCAGGATTTTGACCCAGCGACGATGAAGGAACGGCGATATATTTCCAAGTCAGGGTGGTGTCTGACTTGGAGGGGAACTTGGAGGTGGTGGTGTTCCCATGCGCCTGCTGCCCTTGTCCTTCTCGGTGGTAGAGGTCACGGGTTTGGGAGGTGCTGCCGAAAAAGCCTTGGCGAGTTGCTGCAGTGCATCTTGTACACGGTGCACACTGCAGCCACGGTACGCCGGTGGTGGAGGGAGTGAATGTTTAAGGTGGTGGATGGGGTGCCAATCAAACGGGTTGCTTTGTCCTGGATGGTGTCGAGCTTCTTGAGTGTTGTTGGAGCTGCAATCATCCAGGCAAGTGGAGAGTATTCCATCACACTCCTTACTTGTGCCTTGTAGATGGTGGTAAGACTTTGGGGAGTCAGGAGATGAGACACTTGCTGCAGAATACCTAGCCTCTGACCTGCTCTTGTTGCCACAGTATTTATGTGGTTGGTCCAGTTAAGTTTCTGGTCAATGGTGACCCCCAGGATATTGATGGTGGGGGATTTGGCGATGGTAATGCCGTTGAATGTCAAGGGGAGGTGGTTAGACTCTCGCTTGTTGGAGATAGTCATTGCCTGGCACTTCTGTGGCGCGAATATTACCTGCCACTTATCAGCCCATTCCTGAACGTCGTCCAGGTCTTGTTGCATGCGGGCATGGACTGCTTCATTATCTGAGGAGTTGTGAATGGCGCTGAACACTGTGCAGTCATCAGCGAACATCCCCATTTCTGACCTTATGTTGGAGGGAAGGTCATTGATGAAACAGCTGAAGATGGTTGGGCCTAGGACACTACCCTGAGGAACTCCAGCAGCGATGTCCTGGGGCTGTAATGATTGACCGTCAACCACCACAACCATCTTCCTTTTGAGCTAGGTATGACTCCAGTCAGTGGAGCATTTTCCCCCTGATTCCCATTGACTTCAGTTTTACTAGGGCTCCTTCATGCCACACTCGGTCAAATGCTGCCTTGATGTCAAGGGCAGTCACTCTCACCTCTGGAATTCAGCTCCTTTGTCCATGTTTGGACCAAGGCTGTAATGAGGTCGGGACCCAAGTGGTCTTGGCGGAACCCAAACTGAGTATCAGTGTGCAGGTTATTGGTGAGTGAGTACTGCTTGATAGCACTGTCGATGACACCTTCCATCACTTTGCTGATGATTCAGAGTAGATTGATGGGGCGATAATTGGCCGAATTGGATTTGTCCTCCTTTTTGTGGACAGGACATACCTGGGCAGTTTTCCACATTGTCAGATAGATGCCAGTGTTGTAACTGTACTGGAACAGCTTGGCTAGAGTCGCGGCTAGTTCTGGAGCACAAGTCTTCAACACGATAGCCGGGATGTTATCGGGGCCCATAGCCATTGCTGTATCCAGTGCGCTCAGCCGTTTCTTGATATCACGTGGAGTGAATCGAATTGGCTGAAGACTGGCTTCTGTGATGGTGGGGACCTCAGAAGTAGGCCGATATGGATCATCCACTCGGCACTTCTGGCTGAAGATGGTTGCAAATGCTTCAGCCTTGTCTTTTGCACTCACGTGCTGGGCTCCACCATCATTGAGGATGGGGATATTCATGGAGCCTCCTCCTCCCGTTAGTTGTTTAATGGCCCACCACCATTCACGACTGGATGTGGCAGGATTGCACAGCTTTGTTCTGATCCGTTGATTAATGGATCGCTTAGCACTGTCTATAGCATGCTGCTTCCACTTTTTAGCACGCATGTAGTCCTGTGTTGCAGCTTCCCCAGGTTGGCACCTCATTTTTGGGTACGCCTGGTGCTGCTCCTGGCATGCTCTTCTACACTCCTTATTGAACCAGGGTTGGTCCCCGGCTTGGTGGTAATGGTAGAGTGAGGGATATGCCAGGCCATGAGGTTACAGATTGTGGTGGAATACAATTCTGCTGCTGCTGATGGCCCACAGCACCTCATATATGCTCAGTTTTGAGCTGCTAGATCTGTTCTGAATCTATCCCATTTAGCACGGTGGTAGTGCCACACAACACGATGGAGAATGTCCTCAGTGTGAAGACGAAACTTCGTCTCCACAATGACTCTGCGGTGGTCACTGTTACCAATACTGTCATGGACAGATGCATCTGCGACAGGTAGATTGGTGAGGACGAGGTCAAGTAGGTTTTTCCCTCGTGTTGGTTCTCTCACCACCTGTCGCAGGCCCAGACTGACAGTTATGTCCTTCAGGATTCGGCCAGCTCGGTCAGTAGTGGTGCTACTGAGCCACTCTTGGTGATGGACATGGAAGTCCCCCACCCTGAGTACATTCTGTGCCCTTGCTACTCTCAGTGTTTCTTCCAAGTGGTGTTCAATATGGAGGAGTACTGATTCATCAGCTGAGGGAGGGCGGTAGGTGGTAATCAGCAGGAGGTTTCCTTGCCCATGCTTGACCTGAAGCCATGAGACTTCATGGGGAGTCTGGAGTCAATGTTGAGGACTCCCAGGGCCACTCCTTCCCGACTGTCTACCACTGTGCCACCACCCCTGGTGGGTCTGTCCTGCCGGTGGAACAGGACATACCCAGGGATGGTGATGGAGGAGTTTGGGACATTGGCTGAAAGGTTTGATTCTGTGAGTATGACTATGTCAGGTTGTTGCTTGACTAGTCTGTGGGACAGCTCTCCCAATTTTGGCACAAGTCCCCAGATGTTGGTGAGGAGGACTTTGCAGGGTTGACTGGGCTGGATGTGCTGTTGCCGTGTCCGTAGCCGGTGCCAAGGTCGATGCCGGGTGGTTCGTACGGTTTCATTCTTCTTATGTTTCGTAGCGGTTAGTTACAACTGAGTGACTTGCTAGGCCATTTCAGAGGGCAGTTAAGAGTCAACCACATTGCTGTGGGTCTGGAGTCACATATAGGCCAGACCAGGTAAGGACGGCAGATTTCCTTCTCTAAAGGGCATTTGTGAATCAGATGGGTTTTTACAACAATCCGATAGTTTCATGGTTACCATTACTGATACTAGCTTTTTATTCCAGATTTATTTAATTAACTGAATTTAAATTCCCCAGAACTCATGTCTCTGGATTACTAGGCCAGTGACATTACCACTACGCTACCGTTCCACCTATAGCGCCTTTCACAACCTCAGGACGTCTCAAAGCGCTTCACAGCCAATGAGGTAATTTTGAAGTGCAGTCACTGTTGTAACATAGGAAACGCAGCAGTCAATTTGGGCACAGCAAGCTCCCACAAACAGCATTGAAATAAATGACCAAATCATCTGTTTTAGATTTTGGTAAAGGGATAAATATTGGCCAGGACACCAGGGAGAACTCCCCGGCTCTTCTTCAAAATAGTGCCGTGGGATCTTTTATGTCCACCTGAGAGGGCAGATGGGGCCTCGGTTTAACGTCTCATCTGAAAGACGGCACCTCTGACAGTGCAGCACTTCCTCAGCACTGCACTGAAGTGTCAGACTAGATAACGTGCTCAAGTCTCTGGGGTGCGACTTCAACCCACAACCTGCTGTCTCGGAAGCGATAGTAGTACCCCTGAACCATGGCTTACACTGAAGGTGCTGACTGATGCAGGAATGCTGTCCTGTGAGCGTCACCTCCCCATCCGGTACCTCAGCCAGGCGGCCATTCTTCACATGGAGGCCATGCTGAATGTCGAGAGGCTCGACAGCTGTAGTGAGGCGCCACAAGATGGATATGGATGAGGAATGCAGCACTTGGTGGGCTACAGAGCCAGACAGATCGGGAATGGTCCAGGGCTTGATCCTTACTCTAGGTCATAGAAACAGTTCCTGCTCCTGTGTCAGAATATCCAATATCCAGTGACCTGTGCTGGAAAATGCCTGAGCAGATGCTGGCTGAGAGCTGATTTATGAGGAAAGAGTTGAAAGCTTGAAAGGAAGTGACCGAGAGCTGACCTTATAGAGGTATATAAGATAGTAAACGATAGAGAAAACGTCAGCGCGCTTAAATAAACCGGGGAAAGTAGGCAATAGGGACACAGGCTCAAACCAATAAAAGACTGATATCGGGACGATCTTCTTCACACAAAGAGTGTTCAGTACATAGGATGGGCTTTTGGGTAGAGGACGAGAGGCAAAACAATCTGGAATCATTTATGCAACAGTCGGAGGCTGCCAGGGCGGAAGTGCAGCGACTTTTCAGATACCTGAGTTAAATTAGCTGAATTTTTTTACATATTTTTTCTGAGGATGTGCGTGAACCTGGCAAAAGAACCGGGGGCGGGGGGGGAGATGAGGTGAGGGGGGAATTTTTTTTACGCAGCGAATTGTTGTGATCTGGAACACGCTGCCTGAAACGGCGGTGGAAGCAGATTCAACAGTAACTTTCAAAAGGGAATTGGTAAAAATACTTGAAGGGGAAAATTTTGCAGGGCTATGGGAAAAGAGCAGGGGGCGTCAGACTAATTGGATAGCTCTTTCAAGAAGCCGGTGTAGGCTCGATGGGCAGAATGGCCTCCTTCTGCGCTGTTACATTCTATGATTCTAAGATTATTTTCTATGCATTTATTTCTCATCCCTAATTGCCCCGAGACAGAGGTGGTGGGCCTTCTCCTTGACCCACTGTAGTCATTGTGATGTTGGTGCTCCCACAATAGTATTAGGTAGGCAATTCCAATATACTGACCCAGAGAAGATGAAGGAACAGTGATATATGTCTAAGTCAGTGTGTTACTTGGAGGGGAACTTGGAGGTGATGGTGCTCCCATGACATTTCTGCTCTTCTCCTTCTCCGTGGTACAGGTCATCGGGGAGGGTAGTGAGGTGGGTGAGTTGCTGCAATACATCATGCAGATCGCACATAGTGTAGCTACAGCACACTGGTGGTGAGGTGGAAGTTTGACACAGTGGCACTGATTAATCAAACTGCTCTGTCCTGGATGACATTGAGTTTCGCAACCTTAGTGTCATATTTGACCCTGAAATGAGCTTCCGACCACATATCCGCAGCATAACTAAGACCGCCTACTTCCAGCTCCGTAACATCGCCCGTCTCCGCCCTTGCCTCAACTCATCTGCTGTTGAAACCCTCATCCATGCCTTTGTTACCTCTAGACTTGACTATTCCAACGCACTCCTGGCTGGCCTCCCACATTCTACCCTACATAAACATGAGGTGATCCAAAACTCGGCTGCCCGTGTCCTAACTCGCACCAAGTCCTGTTCACCCATCACCCCTGTGCTCACTGACCTACATTGACTCCTGGTTAAGCAATGCCTCGATTTCAAAATTCTCATCCTTGTTTTCAAATGGCCTCGACCCGCCCTATCTCTGTAATCTCCTCCAGCCCCACAACAACCCCACCCCCCCCCCTGAAATATCTGCGCTCCTCTAATTCTGCTCTTTTGAGCATCTCTGATTATAATCGCTCAACCATTGGTGGCCGTGCCTTCTGTTGCCTAGGCCCTAAGCTCTGGAATTCCCTGCCTAAACCTCTCCGCCTCTCTACCTCTCTTTCCTCCTTTAAGACGCTCCTTAAAACCTACCTCTTGACCAAGCACTTGCCCTAATGTGGCTTGGCAAAGCGCCTTGGGATGTTTTACTACGTTAAAGGCGCTATATAAATACAAGATGTTGTTGTTGAGTGTTGTTGCAACTGCACCCATCGAAGTGAGCGGTGAATATTCCATCACACTGCTGACTCGAGCCTTGTTGATGGTGGAGAGGTGTTTAAGGAACAGTTGGATGGTGTGATGGGGGCACTAAAGGTATTTCTGAATGGATGAGCTAAGATGGGCTGAATTCCTCCTTCATTTCTATTTAGCATAACATAAAAGCAAAAAACTGCGGAATGCTGGAAATCTGAAATAAAAACAGAAAATGCTGGAAACACTCAGCCGGTCAGGCAGCATCTGTAGAGAGAGCAACAGAGTTAACGTTTCAGGTCGATGACCTTTCATCAGAACTGGAAAAAGTTAGAAATATAGTAGGATTTAAGCAAGTGCAGGGGGGAGGGGAGGAAAGAACAAAAGGGGAGGTCTGTGATAGGGTGGAAGGCAGGAGAGATTAAATGACAAAAGATATGATGGTGCAAGGAAAAAGGGGATGATAATGGGACAAGTAAAGAAACAAAAGAGGGTCTAGAAGAGGTGTTTCTTTACTTCACAGCTAAGCTCTAATCCTATCTGCACAAATACACTTTCGAGCAAAATTTTGCTGGTTAGTGATAAGGGCAGGTGTGCGATCAAATGTTGCCCTCCCGAGTCCAGAGGCCAATTGTGTCACCTCAACCCCACTTCTCCTACTTCTAATTTCCTAGCTATGCCTGCCTTTTCGTAGGATATGTGTTCCAGTCCTACTCAGGGCCCCTCCCTCACCTCTTTTTCCGGTACATTGATGACTGTATCAGAGCCATTTCCTGCTCTCGCCCTGAACTAGAAAATTTCATTCACTTTGCTTCCAGTTTCCACCCTTCGCTCACCTTCACATGGTCCATCTCCGACTCTTCCCTTCCCTTCCTCGACTGCTCTGTCTCCATTTCTGGGGATAGGCTCTCAACAAACATCCACTATAAGCCCACTGACTCCCACAGCTACCTGGACTACACTTCTTCCCACCCCGCTTCCTGTAAGGACTCTATTCCATTCTCCCAGTTTCTCCGTCTCCGTCGCATCTGTTCTGACGATGCCAGTGCTTCCGATATGTCTTCTTTTTTTCTCAACCGAGGATTCCCCTCTACCGTAGTTAACATGGCCCTCGACCATGTCAGTTCCATTTCCCGCACTTCTGCTCTCACCCCTTCCTCTCCCTCCTGAAAGGGGAGGGGAGGGGAAGAGGTGTTTAGTGGTGGGATCACGCTGGAGGTGGCGTAAATGGCAGAGGATGATCGTTAAATGTGGAGGCTGGTGGGGTGAAAGTTGAGGACAAGGGGAACCCTATCCTGGTTCCAGGAGGTGCCATGATAAACAGAACCACGATAGGGTTCCCCTTGTCCTCATCTTTCACCCCACCAGCCTCCACATTCAACGGATCATCCTCCACCATTTCCGCCTCATCCACTTGATCCCACCACCAAACACATCTTCCCCTCCCCTCCCCTTTCAGCATTCCAAAGGGACCGCTCCCTCCGCAACACCCTGGTCCACTCCTCAATCACCCCCAACATCCCCTCCCCTTCCCACGGCACCTTCCCGTGCAAGCGCAGGAGATGTGTAAGATTTGGATCACAGGTCACACACAGATTACCCAAAGGGTCTTAGGAGTTGTAAGGCTTTTTATTAAAGAGCTACAGTTTTAAAGCATAATCAGATATTACATGTGGTTAAGCTGAGTATAATAGACATACAACCCGTGACAATAGAAAGCGATCTACGACTCCGGAAGCGGAATGCCACGACCGGACGGATGGTTGGTTAGATGTCTGATGAGACAGCGTGGAGGTCTCGGGTCAGCGGGTCTCTGCAGCCAGTAGTCACTTCTGTTAATTCGTCCATCGAGCTGTTGGAGGTGTTAGGCATATGGCAGCATTGATTTCTACCTCGAAGAAGCCTTTGCCCCTAACTGCTTGATTTCCTCTCTCGGTTGTCTATATTTATAGTTATTTCAGTGGGCTGGTGATTACCTGGCATCAATCATTTGTTCCAATTGTGAAGCGGAAAGGCATCCCTCATCGTCCCTTTCTGCATGGCTGACGAGGCCTTCCTCTTATCTTTCTGAGGAATATTTTGTTATGTTTCTTTAAGGACATTTTGTGACCTTTTTGGCTGCATTTTGCCTAACTATAACCCCACCACCCTGTGTTGTTTTGCATTTTACGATTCCCTTATCACTTCCATTTGTCTTTTGGTGCTTATTTGACCTCGCTGGCAATCCAGCCATCTGTTCCCAGTTGCATGTTGTCAGTCTCTTTTCTAAGAATTAAAACCCCATCTTTGAATCTAACAGCTATTTCTTACAGATGCAACACCTGCCCTT